>JAODGC010000001.1:4652077-4991698 GCA_027574925.1 Ecitoglossa quadriceps | reverse complement strand
GCAATTTATCTTTTGTATAAAATATAACATGCTACTATTGATAACTACAATGCAAGACCTTGCCATATGTATGACAATTTTGCTCAACCATCAGCGTAACAATGAAAACTAGATGGCCGGGGGGGGGGGGGAGCGCACGAAAAAAGGTGTACTATTTGGGGTTGATGGATTTCAATACTTTATCACATTGTATGTAAATATTTGCCTTCGCCAACGTAAACACCCGTGTGTTTTAATAGTGAGCACTTTCGGAATATTGTAACATTCGTCGTAATTTCAATTTGAAATGCTCAATTTATTTCAATGCACGATTGCGCCCGATGTAGTTGAATGGGGTGAGCGCATGTAGCGGCCCATGGACACCTTTCAGGGTGTGATTCGATGCGGTTCAATCTGCCCGGTGTACAAAACAGCAAATTTCGTTTTCCGATGGTATAATAAACGTCCCTCTCGAATTCATTGGAGAGCCGAATTCAGCGCGCCCGATAATTAGTAAAATCCTGCATATCTACTTTTTAATTAAACACAAAAAACCCTTTTACTAAATACGCTTATATTAAATGCGATTTGACTTAATGTGCCCGATCGTTGGTTTCCATTCTGTGTTTGGAGCATTTTTCACATTTTAGTCGTTGAATTCATGTTACTCTGGAGTGGCTGCAAACAAACTGCGTGTACTTTCAATTATTCTAGATGGTTATGCGCAATTGAAGCCTAATCAGTTGTCAACGGAGTGCTACTCGAGCACTAACGGTAATAATTGGCAAATAATTATTCGATGTTATTGCAATGCAGAATTTTAATGATGTTAATTTTACTCTTATGGTGCATTAAACAATATGAAATACATGCAAACACGTGTACTGTTTGAAAAAATTGTCTTTGTTTACAGAGTATGGAAGGACTTGTGCTGATATTGGATGCCCATCAAGCGAGGAATGTGTGATGGCAGAGGATCCATGCACATACGGGCGAAGGGATGAATGTGGATCGTAAGTTGATAAAGCAAGCGAAGGTGTTTGCAACATGACATGTCTCACTCTACAAGACATTGTAAAATGCCCCTCTAAGAAATTGCCATGCTCACAAACCACTTCACATTCAACTGGGCAACATCTCTCATTCTTCAATTTTGCCATATGTTTTATCCTAGGTATCCAACCTGTCGACGAAAGGCCCACTCCGCAAAGACATGCGATACTTTCGTCTGTCCACCAACAATGTTCTGTCGTGTGGACGGCGACACTCCAAAATGCATCCCTGATAACGGGCCGTTAGGAGGTCGTAATGGAAACCCTAACGCAAACGTAGACCCACACAATTTCCACTCTAACTCTGGCGAACAACCAAGTGCGCCTCTGTACCCCCAAATCCCTGCACGTGGACAAACCACAACGCGTGCTCCTATTTACCGTCCTAACAACAACATGGGAGGTGGATATCAAGGAGGCTCCATTGGGTCCGGATACCCTGGTCAAGCTGGTAACGGTGGTGGTGGCGGCTATGGAGGCGGATCCATTGGTGGAGGTTACCCAGGTGGTTATTCAGGATATCCCGGATCCAACACTAATCAGAACAACCGGTATCCTGCTTATCCAGGATACAGCAACAATGGATACAACAACAATGGTTACTCCAATACGAACTATCCATACAACAATAATCCTTATTATACTCCTAATAATAATCAGCAGAGGTATGGAAACAGCGGTGCTACCACCTCCAATCCACTCTACGATACTCTGAAAAATCTAGGTAAAAAGTTGCTGAGTGATGCTATAACAGGAAAAATCAAATTTAATTAACTAGATGTTTAGTATTTGATATAATCGAACAAACATAGGAATTAGATCGATCAAAATAGATTTGGATTTGATGGTACCCTTATAGTATACATTTTTAAAAAGACGCTTTCTCTTTAAGGCTATATCCATAATGTGTAATTTGTGTTACAGGCATCTTCTGCATGTTGGTGCATTCGATAGTAGCCATGCGACAAGTTTGAATCAGTATTTCACTACTTTTACCAAGTCTTAAATAAACCAACTACTTAAAGCATACCTCAGCTGAAATGCGAGGCGCAGGTATTTTTTGATACTTAATAGTTGTTAAATGTTGTTACCAAAAATGGCCATAAATTAACTGACTTTAAAGAGGTTCATCCAACACAGACAGTGTGCTAACTCTATTAACCAATTACAATGTATATGTATCAATGTTTTCATCAATTGTCCCTGTAATATCGGGTGTGTTTGTTTAAGGTAATTCCTTGAGATTGTTGATTTTTGTACATAGTTTAACTAATAACGAAATATTTAACTTAGGTGATAAATGACTTTTTAAATATTATATTTGAAATAAATTAACAGAAGTCAAATCGTTTTTAGTTTACTTGAGATGCAAGATTAGTAGACAATAAGTAAGTATATTGCTGTGTTTTCATTCATGTAGTTTGTTTTAATCTGTTGGTTTTTGGTTTTCTTTGGTTGCTGGTGATTTACTGTTCTTACTTGTTGTGGTTTTCACTTTTGCACCTGCGGCTGAACATTGTTTTTAACACATTTCGAAACAAAGCTTTATTTATAGATTGTCGCATAGAATTTTTATATATTTATGGATTGGTCAACAATAAACTGAATTTCCTGTCAAATGGCTTTCTAGAGTTGATTGTGCGTTGATTACTTTTGCTTTTCATCCGCCAGGGAATTTTATGCTCGCCGAAGATGAAACCGAACCCTAGCAGGTACTATTGGCCCACATGCGCCGGAAATTTGGTGCAAATATTGCACGAGTGCAATTTTTATCTGACGCAGCAGCGAAACTATTTGTCAATTGGACAAACGGCGGCAACCGCGGCGCACGCCAATGTTGATTAGATAGATCGACAGATAGAGAGCGGCAGCGATGGATGTGGTATACACGTGTAATATATAGCGGGGCGGTCGCCAAAAACCTTCGACATGCTGGGGTGAAATGGAAATGCGAGCGCTCGGGGACGGTCGCGGTTTTATTAGGCTCTTTACGATCGTTTTATAACCGAATGCAATAAAATCCGAAACTCTATTAACCAGTTAATCAATTATTACATATTGCACCACCTACACTTCCGTCAGTTGTGTCTATGCAATGGAAAATGAGGAAGTTTACGATGAGAAATTATTGATTTTTATTGAGTGGATAAATCAAAGTGTGATTAAAAAGTTGGGCGATGCAACGAGTGATACAGAATACTCAGGAGCATCCGTCGTCATCCCCACTGTTTTCACTCTGCATAAGTAGTAGGGCAATGTGGCACAGACCTCAGTCATCGCTGTCCGCTTTACAGAACAACATTTTGGGATAAAATATTACGACGGTAGATGTACTTTATCTACTTTCTCCTTTGAAGGTGAAGGCAACTTTCCGCATGATTTTTGTTGCTTGATTAAAACATTGTATGTTCAAAGGGTTTCCTCTTTGATGTTTTGCTGGTTTGGGTGGCGCTGCATTTCCGGCATCCGATAGACCAGTAAAAAAGCGCGTCGGGAGAATTTTACAGCCGACGCAAGAGAAAGAACCTCATTGTCTCGGCGGCGACAATGTGACAGCGTCTGCAGCACTTCAGGACCATCCCCGATGTTCCCAAAGCAAACGCATCGCGAGGGAAAGTTCCACGGCACCGAATTCTTATCTATAGTTAAGATTTCGCATTTATAGCGCTTTCTTGTCAGGAAGGTTTACGCCGCCTTTTACGACGTCACAACTCGTACAATTCGTTAGGTTTGCTCGTTGCTGGCGAACCAGATCACTCAAGTACTTACTGTTGCTGTCAATCTCAGTGTTCCATCTATTCGCACGCAAACGCGAATATTAATATTTCACCGGCTTAATTAAGGTCCGCATAACGTGTGGCAAATGGCGTTTTTAAGGATGAGCCGGGTGAGCGAACGATGAAAAATGAGTTATCGAATGGCAGTTTTATTATCGAGCTTGAAGGAGCGGAAGACGGAAAAATTGTCTCGTCTCATTGCGTGCCAAGGGTACGAAAATAAAAGCATTAAAACGTCTACGATTGCAGGGTGTCGGCGGCGGAAACGCTTCGCTCGCGCTTTCGTGCCACCGGTGACACTTCAGTGATCAATTCCGTCTTTCAAAAGCGCGAGATTTATTTTACTTCGCCTTCAATTCGAAAGCGTGACTGTGTTCATATTCGCCATGCACTTTATAGCGCTGTTCGGGATTTATAGTTTATTTATTGTCGCGCATGTAACGCGCAAATCCACCTCGCACGAATTGCACAATGACATGTCCGGGCGGGATTTAATTCCACCGGCGTTTGGGATAATTTTCAAGAAACGCGCCGTGAATCAATCTTAGCGATCGCCCGCGAGTGCCATAATGCGATATCGTAAAATAATAAAGCAGCTGACGCGTGCGACTGCCCGGCGTTAGAATCACCAGCTGTAATTGAAGACATCAATATCGTCAAGGAGCAGACTATAAAACATCCCATTTGTCCCTTTGACATTTCCAAGATGAAATACATAAGACAGAAAAATAAATTTCCAAACGAAAACAGAAAGTAAATTCATCCGTATCGTACTATCTTCACCTAGTAAGTCATTGGAGGTTACGTCAACGCTCCTGTGGGTGAAACTGTTGCGCTTTGTCATCCCCACTCTACTATCAACGCATAAATAGCCGGATAAAATGATGCCACGCTCATTCGATGTTGGATTCTCATCAGGACAGCACCATTTAATCAACACTTAACACTTTATTCAACCAAGAATTGCAATTGCATCCCGCGAAATTGAAAATATACAAGAAAAACTAATTATGTTTAGCTGATATCACTTTTGCCAAAGTACACGCTAGAAATTACCTTGATGTTTCCGAACGCCTTAGGTTTTTCCTGCACAACAAAGCATCAGACCAATGCCAGTAGCAGAAGAAAACAGATAAATAATTCATCGTTGTTTTGAATCGCGCGTTGGCTCCGAAATTGCAAGCAGTGTGATTCTTGCGGACGTCGTTGCCGCTCTCAAAGATATCAGCCTCAAGCCGGAGGCGGGCCGGGAAGTGATAATTAAAATATACTACAGGTTTTACACGAATGACTGCGCAAAAAGCAATGAAACTTTTCAATTTCAGCTCAGTTGCAGGGCGCGCACAAGAAAGCACATTACGGAAAGAAAGTGCAAGAACAATAAGCAACTTAGCAAAGTTGCACCTTCATCAGGCGGGGCGCGACGAGCTCGCGACCTCTAGTTGCAGGCAATTAGCATGGAAAGTGGTTAGTTTGTGCGAAATTGAAAATTACAACCAGTTAACGGTCTCCGTCCTCATTCACTTGCTGGTATTGTCTTCCGCTGCTATTTTCTTAGTGAAATTGCGTCTTTAAAAAGATGCTGAATTTAATTTCAATTCAATTAGGGACTTTTTGTTTGCGTCGTAATGCACCGAGGGTTTACCTCCGGTTGTTGCGGGCGAATGGTGGGAAGTTAAGGGCTGGACATCAATTGGCCGAACAAAACGGCACGCCATAAAAGTGTCACGGAATGTGCGGCATGAGGTCCTACAACGCACATGGTCGACGGTTTTCGGCGGCGGCAGCGAAGGCGACGCGTTGTTATGTATGATTTACGCTGTACTGGAGACAGGCATTCTGCTGACGACATAAAATACTCAATAAACCCGTTCGTCGACACATAACTATAAAACTATCAAAGAGGGTGCGGCGTGTTTGGTGATTTGGGCGCTCTCGTATTTCCACCCAAAATTATAGCGGGTAACACATGGGCGGCTAACTTTGCGGACTGTCATAAACTCCTTTTGTCTGTTAATCAAAAAGCTGCTGGATGAAAATTATACTGAGCAAACGTAGATAATATTTGATATTATACTTGTTTGTGAAAACTAAAGTGTACTATGCATTGGTGTCGTAATATTTGCAAGTTTTAACAAATGTTATCACATGATTTGTTTTTTTTTTTAGCAAATTTTCGAATTCATATTTCTTATTCTGTGTTTTTACTTTCTTTTATTAAAATGATTTTTAAATTTTTCTTATATTCCGGGAGAAACTAGACCAGACCATAGGCAACTTGTCACACTCCCCAGATGGATCAAGTTGACTCTGCTTTTAAAAATAATTGTTTTTCATTAGCAACAGAGTAATTTCCTTCAGTATTATTGAATTACGTTTAGTGTAAGCAATATTTTGCACACAAGTCAAAATTTTGCTGTGTTATATTTATACACAAAACGCATAAAAAATTAAATTTGTAACGTTTTTATTGCGATTATACATATTTTGTCTACTGAGTTGATCGTCTGCGCAAGATGGCCGGTAATTTCCGCCGCACGCTCATTCCGGTGTGGATCTTCTGACCGCGTCACCTCACATTCTGTTCGTTTCGTAGATATCTGCGAGGTAATGACGCTTGTAGAGACTGCGTTGGGCAAGGTGCCCAACTTTACAGCGCCCATCATCCAAGACAATCCTTCAGGATGGGGCCCGTGCGAAATGCCAGATCAATTCAGGGATATGCCTTACCAGCCATTCAGCAAAGGTGATCGACTTGGCAAAATCAGTGACTGGACCGGTGCAGCTTTTCAGGACAAGAAATATGCAAGTACGTATTATAAATAAGCTGCTATACATCAAACATCACACTCTATCATTGCACAGACAAGTACGCATCACAATTTGGATCTGGAAGTCAATATGCTTACTACCATGATGAAGATGAAAGTACTTTCCATCTGGTGGACACCACTCGTGTGCAGAAACCACCTTATCAACGCGGCCGCTTCCGCAGTAATCAGAAGAATATGCGAGGGCGTGGAGGCCGTGGTGGCGTTAGTGGTGGTCATAGTATGCAACAACTTGGCAAAGGTCTTAAGAATAGAGATAAAGATCGGAAGGGCATGAATAAGAAATGGGGACAAGGCAGACCTCAAATTAAGATCAGAGATGCATCTGTTACTGTTAAACCTGATTGGGTTACAATTGAAGAGATGGACTTTCCTAGGTTGGGTAAATTGTCACTTCCAAATATCAAAGATGGTGAAGACATTGTCAATTGTGGTGAACTTGAGTATTATGATAAAACATATGACAGGGTCAATGTCAAGAATGAGAAACCATTGCAAAGTGTAAACCGTATTTTTCATACTGTAAGTTTTGTGCTTTATGTGTGGATGAGAAATTGGATTCTTTTGAATTTGTAATGTGTGTCCTATGCTAAACATGCATTTTAGGTTACAACTACTGATGATCCAATCATTCGTAAACTATCCAAAAGTGAAGGCAATGTTTATGCAACTGATGCGATTTTAGCTACCATTATGTGCTGCACACGCTCAAACTATTCTTGGGATATTGTTATTGAGAAAATTGGTGAGTTTTATTTATTTTGGATGGTGTGCATGCCAAGAAAGTTGATTTACATTTGAACTTAATGATTTTCAAAGTAGAGACCTAAAACATATATGGTTTCAATGCAAAAAGGAGTCATGCATGTTGATATTCATCAAAGTAATTCTAAAATAGCTAATCCTCATCCAAAAGTCAGAGTTTTGTGATAACCAATTGAATCACTGTTTTTTCTATTGTTAAATTCTAAGCTCTTCATTAATGATATATGTATATGTTCTCCATGTTAGGTGACAAATTATTCTTGGATAAGCGAGACAACACCGAATTTGACTTGCTCACCGTCAATGAAACCTCTGTGGAGCCTCCACAAGACGACGGCAACTCTCTCAATTCTCCACGTAATCTTGCTTTGGAAGCAACATTTATCAACCATAACTTCTCACAACAAGTCCTCCGCTCTGGAGAAAAGGAACCCCGCTTTAAATTCGATCAACCTAATCCCTTCAAATCGGAAGAGGAGGAAGGCGAAGTTGCTAGTGTTGCTTACCGCTATCGTAAGTGGGACCTAGGCAATGGCATCGTTCTCGTAGCGCGCTGCGAACACGACGCTGTGGTGCAATCTCCCAATGGTGAGCTACAATATCTGTCAATCAAAGCTCTGAACGAGTGGGACTCGAAATTGGCCAACGGTGTTGAATGGCGTCAAAAGCTCGACTCTCAACGTGGTGCTGTTCTCGCAAACGAGCTGCGAAACAACGCATGCAAACTGGCAAAGTGGACCATCCAAGCTCTGCTGGCTGGAAGCGACCAAATCAAGTTCGGATACGTCTCACGTTCCCATGTACGTGACAACAGCAAACACGTCATCCTCGGCACTCAACAGTATAAACCTCACGAATTTGCAACGCAGATCACGCTGAATATGGATAACGCCTGGGGTATCTTGAGGTGCATCGTTGACATTGTGATGAAACAGAAAGATGGAAAGTATTTGATCATGAAGGATCCCAACAAGCCTATGATTCGCCTGTATGACATTCCGGACAACACGTTTGAATCAGATGGCGAAAGTGAGTCCGAGGATGAGGTCGGGGATACTTCGGCATTCCAGACATTGTATCCGTATCATAACACAGCCAAACGTTAAGGACGGATACATGCGCATGTTACACTTTTTTATTCGTAGGTCTTGGGATACTGTGGTGAAGAGGAATAAAAAATAATGCGAAATTGATGACCATTTAACCAATACCATCCTCATTTCCTCACACCTCGTTAACTTGGATTCGGCTGAGTTGACAGTTTTCCTTGATGTTCTTTTTGCATCCTGGTAGATACACAAGTTTTGTTTTATTTCAACGTTTTTATCCTTATAGTGGCAGTCAGATATCGAAAATTCATTTGTTTACAGCAATGCGGTTTATAATGTTGTTTTATGTTTGATAATTCAATATTCTGTGAAAAATATTCATAAAAACCTTGCAAAATACTCTATAAAAACATTGCGTTCAATATGTATTTTCAGATTGATTGTAATTTGCGCAAGCATAGATTCTCAGGAGTTAAATCAAACAAAATACAAAACTCTATTGATTATGGGGGTGAGGCGACTGACTAGCAGAGGAGCGTATACGAGTACGGTGTCCATAATTGTTTTATCGCAAAGAAGTCTTGTAGTCACACGTAAAATTTTAATGTAACCCCCCGAGGAACTGACTTTAAAAGGAATCTGAGGTATAGAAATCTGACAATTTCTACCGCCTTTTCCTCTATCTTGGTTATTCTCGGATCTTGGTTATATCCTTTATTTACAACAATATATTTACTCCTTAAAACAATATCTTTTGGTACAGTAAACATAAAGTAACTTATAAATATATATATATATATATAGACCTACTTAAATTAAGAGGCACCACAATTGCAGATTGACGCTCCAGTAGTGTATATCAATAACTTAAACATATCCTAAGTTAAGATTTATATTAATACTTTGTACAGTAGGACTGCATCGTGTCGAGTCATGATGCAGTCGCCCAAGCGGTGCAGGGAGGCTCTCCAGCCCCCTGCAACGCTTCACTGCTGATCAATGAGCTCAACGAGTTTGTTGCGTGCATGAAACTCCAGAATAGTGAGCTCAAACTTTCTGATGGTCAACTCCACTGCCTCATCGGTGATTTCCCAGTACATCACAAAGCGGCAGCATCCATTAGCAAATGAAGATCCTTTGATACTGACACGGTAAGTGTCTGATTCTTTAACATCAGCGAGTCTCTGAAGGAATTGCCGAGTGGTCACGCGGGTTGTGTCGACGTAAACTACGAGGATGTTGGTATCAATGTGCTTGATATCTACTTTGACCAAATCAGAGTTCATGTTGTTGATTGCTGCAGAGGAAACGTATTAGTCGTTGATGATTTGAGGTAGAACTTGATGAGTACCTTTAGCAAGGCGGAGGGTTTTATCGTGATCAATCTGTAGGCGCTCAAGATTTTGCAGCGCAACGATTCCAGCTGCAGCTAGGAATCCACATTGACGCATACCACCTCCAAGAGCCTTTCTATATCTGCGTGCTCTGTAATTTAATGAAAATTACGCATGTAATGTAAAAATGTGGTAATCTATGCTAGCTGTCATCATGAACCGAAAATTTTTGCCCCATCATTAATTAAATATGCCCGGAACACTAGTACAGTGTATACAAACGCAACATAATCTTATGACATGTTTGTTTTTATTGCACATTTTTGTGCACATTGTTAAACATTAACGTTGCATATTTGTTGTGCTTACATGTTACAGAATTGCATACTGCCAGCAAGCAAACTGCCGACTGGAGCAGCAAGTCCTTTGCTTAGACAAAAGCAAACCGTATCAATGTCCCTGCAGATGCGAGCAGGTGTTGTATTGGATGCAACAGCCGCGTTCATCAATCTTGCGCCATCCATATGGATGGGAAGGTTGTAACGCTTTGCGATGACGCTGACCTCATCGATCCATTCCAAGGGCAGGACCTATAAGTGAGATTAAAGTAAACCAATGTCCTGGAAGTTTGAACCATTGCGTGGAGGATGTGGGTCATTAGATGAAAGACCCACATTTGTTATACCGCCGCATGATGAAGACCCAGATTTAGTTTAATAAATTGATGAAAATGATTACCCTTCCACCGCACATGTTGTGCGTATTTTCGATAATGATGAGCGACGTAATCGCTTCATGCACGTCAGCATTAATGCGAATGCGTTCCTCCAATTCGACGAGATCAAAGGTGCCGTCGTCCAGATTCTTCAAGCAGTTTTGGGACACACCAGCGATAAACGAAGGACCACCTTAAGGGAAAATACGATAATATTAGAAAATTGTAGATTTTAATTGATTTTGTTCAGATGCCAGGCGTGAGAATCATATTCCTTTAAGTACCTTGTTCAAATCTGAAGGTATGCCCACGGTCACCACAGAGAACTTCACTTCCACGTTTTTGGCAATGTACCATAACTGGAAGAAGTTGGAAAGTTTATTAGTTTTCAAAATGCCTTGCCAACTCTTAAAAATATTTACGAGTTCAATAAGTGCATGACATTAGTATTACGTTGTGTTATTTGTAAACAAAAAATTTGCTTGGCATGCATTCTTTACATTCACCAAGTTCACCAAGTGAAAAACGATGTCATCATCGCGTGATTTTCTGAGATATTTTTGTTTACAAAACATGTGCTTGACGTAGATTTTCATTTCACGCACGATAAGAAGTGTAACTTTGCCAATTCTTTTTTATTGGCTAGCAAAACTATCCACTCTATTTTGTCAGTGTTACCTGAATAACATAATCATTGAGTTAATTTTATATAGCAAGTGCATTTGTTACATTTTTCAGTATTAACTAATGCTTCAAAAAAAATTGCTTCATTGAAGTAGTATCTAGTTTCTATCCCATAAACAAACTTCTTTGATTGATTTCCAGCGTAAATTCAGAATGAAACGCTTACTCACTTGCGATCAAGTTGGCCATGGTTCCCGATGGAACAAAGACCGAATCTTCTTTACCCAGCAACTGGCTAGCAATTCGCTCCAACTCGTTGACGCTGGGGTCCTCACCGTAGACGGAGTCGCCTACGTCGGCCACGTACATGGCATCCCGCATTGCTTGAGTTGGCTTGGAGATGGTGTCACTGCGGAGGTCCACGCAGACTACGTCATCGAAGCCGTTGATATATTCGTATGGCATGATGAGGACTTCGTATTCTTCTTCGCCTGGTAAGTGACAATTCTGCTCTCTGGGGTTTTTTTTTCGCATACACAAAAGTAAACCTTTGGTTCGAGTTGTGGCTACTTGTGTTGTTAACTCTAAACTATTCAAATCTCGTGCGCGAACTTGTTTAGCAGCACGACGAATGCGCAAGGGGCTTTTATACTCCTAGCCGTGGACTATCCCCTGTCCTGAGACCAATCGCGATCGTGCGCTGCCTAGACTCGCATGGTGTGTGTTTTTTTTTTTTTTTTGGTTCTCTAATGATAGTGCTCCATCGTTAGCAATTACGGTTGCTTGTATTACATCCTCTAAGTGCGCCATGACAAGTGATAGAAGACGGTACACCATACGATGCAAGTCTCTGTTGTTTTTCACGTGTGCCCATGCAGTTGCAACAGAAGTTTCAATCCAAACAAATCACAACAGTAATTTATACAACTAAGTCAACGTTGTTAGCTTTATAACCACCACTAAGTACTAAGTAAACCAAGAAATAATAAACTAATGTTACAGTTTATCAAGGCATTAGCTGCATTAAAATGCATTAAATTAACAAATATTTAATGAAACTCGACTGCAATGTATAACATGATGCGTTTTCTCTTCGCGGAATATTCGCAGAATATTCGCGGAAATTGTTTTAAATGGCAGTGCTTTTTTTCTTCTTCTGAATAGAACAAAACGTTCATGCTTGTTGAAGAACATTGAGACAAAACACTAGGATTATTTAATGCATGATCATTACGGAATTTGTGATTATTGTCAAGTTATTTGTATGCAAGTCGTTGAATTACCTTGCATGAGTGATGATAAATAATATAGATAAATAAAGGAATGATCCTCGGGATTTTTGCTTGAGCTTGAGCACACGCAGGAGTGTTTCTTTCTCGTAACTTTGATAACAGTATTTCCTAATAAATAATTGTGAACTACTTGCAGCTCTTCCAGTAAATCAATTTGCCTTGCAAATAAATGATTTTCATGTAACAATTGAGATAATTGAGTGCTTCTTCAAGGATTTGCAGGTAAATCTATGGAAATCTAATCATATTAATGATTAGTTAACGATTTTTTAAGGAGACGGGAAATATTGCTGATAAATGACAACAAACATAATGCAGATCATTTATTGCATTCATAATTAACAAGGAAATTGCTTTTACATGTTATGCCTTTTCAACTACAACCTGACGCAAATCGAAAGCAAGTTGGCATTGAACAAAAGAAAATTTTCCCGAATATTCAGGAGCTATAATCTCGGGCAAATTGTAAATTAAACTATGCAGACAAGTTACTTGCAATGTTCGTTATTTATGTAAATTAAACTTTAATACACACTTGGGGTGATGGGGTGAAAACAAGATATTAATAAATACAATACGGTAACAAGCTATTTATGACAAGCCATACAAACGTTCGCACTAAATTGTCATTAGATTTTTATTGCTTTAAAAACTCAATTCAGTTGATCTCTTCTTCGAACAAGCATAAATAAATGCACCTCATCAGCAACTTTAGACGAAGACAAATTACATGTATTTTGTATTTTAAACGTGTAACAAATTAGGCTGGCAATTCATTGTTATCATTTATGCATTGTTTACAACCAGAGCATATCTCCATATTGATATTGAGGATACTAAGCGACCAAAATTATCCACATCCACCTTGCGTCACCATTTGCTGAAGCAGGCCGTGATTACGTCAACACATCTATGCGATAAGGCAATGCAAATCGTCGTTTAGCACCACATCGAGCAAGCTTAGCATTATCAGCTATCAACTCATGCGAAACCAATCGCAACAAGCATCAGTCAAGCGAGGAGCGTTTGTGTGCCTGCCTGCCTTAACATTGACCTCGTACAGATTGCATCTGTGTGCAATCAACGCAGATGATGATCTGAAACTTTATCACTTTGTGCTTTTTCACATACAAGTACTCAGATTGCACGCTGTGCACTATTTGTAGAGCTGTGACCTGCATTTCAGCCCATTGTTGGTCAAATCAATGTCAAGATAAGACCCATCACAGCGTGATATATCGCTGACAGGATACTAATTACTGGCATGTTAGCAACATGGTTAGGCGCCAGGCCTATCGCATCGCCGACGCGAATCTAACGCGTCTGAATCAAAAAGTTTCAAAAAGCGTGATAATTTACGATTGCCCCGGCAACAACGACGTCATGCAAGACCGAGTGAGGTGCAAATACGATGATATAACTACAATGCACATGGTATTGTTGTGAAAGCTGTTGTTTGAAGATGCATTTTTCAGCGCTCAAGCGGAATACCGCGAAGCTTTTGAGACAGGAGATGCGCGAATGCGCGCGATTCTATTATTAACTACTATTCACTGCTGAACTGCAAAGATAACAACATAAAATGTTTGTTATTTCAACAAACTGCAAGTTTTGCAGGGTATAAAGTAAAAAAGTAAAAAAATTTCAATAATTTGATGTCCGTCTTTTAATTTGCTAAGTGCTAAGTGCATGAAGATTCACAATTTTAAGTAGATTTTGTTCTTGCAATGATAACATTTGCAAAAGGGAACTAACTTTTAATGCATTTTATAAAATTTCAGTCCAAATACATTTCCTACGATTCCAGCAGCTCAAATAGTGTTTAATTCGAAATTGGAATAAATTAATATCATAGCTACAAAGTTATGAACAAAACGACGATTATTTCGCAAAACTTGTCGATAAAATCGTTGATTACCTCGATTTTACATTTGTTTCCGGCGAAATATATGACAAAACATCATACTAAAATCATTTATTTCCTAATTTCCATTATATAGTTTCGAAAAATACAGAATCGATTCTTGCTTTATAATTTCAGATTTCAAACCGAGAATCATTTAATGCGCTGGAGATTACTGTAGTCAACCTGAAAGCTAGAAACACGAGATGCTTATTATTACAACGCTGCAAACATTGTACCCAGTGCAGCCACGCATGCTGCACTAATAGTTATACCACTGCACGACTTAGATATTTGTAAATTTGTATACCAATTATAGCTTACCGAAGTGGACAAGAATGCATACAATCTAGTGTACATTCCGCACATCAACTGTTATTACCTGGCGCAAGGGAAATAATTTTCCACGACTTCTTTGTCTTTTCATGATAATTTCCATGAATTATTGACTATTGGCGAGTATTCATTAGTGCAGATTATAGCATGAAGTAGAAAAACTGCTTTAAATTGAAACATATGATATTAAAAACTGGTTTAGTAATGACAGTTGTTGTGTTGTTGTGAAAAGGATACCAAATGGATTACAAAATGTCACGTAAAAGAGATACGCTAATAGAATGATTTTAATGATGTCTTAAGAAGTGATCATTAATGATTATTAATTTCATGGAAAAAAAGTAAAATTTTAAAGTAACTCCTTTAATCATTACACAAATGCATGTGAACTATGCGAGGTATCTTCCAAAAATCAATATAACTGAGATGATAAATGTGGTATTTTAGTGATAATACTAAATTTGTATACACTATTAGTATCTCTTTTCATGCCCGAAAAGCATTTTTTAATATCTCTGCTCACCTGATAGTTACACGCAGTATTAATTGGCACATTAATGATATCATCTAAAAATAACTATAATAGGATTTTACATTACGTCGCAAAAATTAAGCCAACTAAAATACTAGCTCTTTTATTTTATTGCATGCCTTTAATTTCCATAAAATAATTCCTGTTCTTTTCATACTTGAAAACCAAATTTTTGATATGCTTTTCCTTTGGGAAATACATAAAAATCAAATTAACCTATTGCATTCTCACTAAATATCCTCTACATTTAACTCCATTTATTAGTAGTTCAACGCCTTGGTAAACATTGGCATTTTTACGTGTCAATCCCAGTAAAACAGTGCATTATCGGACAAAAAAAAAATCGTTATGATAATAAGCTAGGTATGTTATGCATCATATTATCAGATGATATGATCTGACAATTGCATTCCATATTTAAATGCCATTATTTAAAAAGTCATAAGAAAATATATCAAACACCCACAAAAGTGTATTGTAAAAAAATGTAGTTTTTCTTATTTAATAAACATTATTATCCATCTCTCCGCCTCAGCTAATTTCGCAGTTTTTTTGTTAGAAGCAAACATTACTAATCGGCATTAGAAAACATTCGCACAGCTTAATAATTTATCGAAACAATAAAACAAACATACATCGTTTATTAAATGATGACAACTAAAAATGATTCTGCAAACAATTTCATTTAATTTCAACTAGTTGTTCGATTACAAACAGAACTAAGTCATAATTAAGTTTGGATTCGGATAGAATAGACGTAAGCAAATGAGTGTATCATAACATTCGATGTAAATGTTATGATTTTTGTGTGTTACAAAGCCGAAAATTATTGTTGGACAGTTTGTTATTATGATTTAGCACAGGCACGTGTTGTTTTTGCATTAGCTCTAGAATTACAAATTATTCATTGCTTGTAATTGATTGCAAACATATTAACAAATTCGATTGTGTTGATGTCATTTTCGCATTTGTTTGGAGTGTAAAACCACAAAACTTTCAAACGCGCAACCCAACAAGATTTAAGGTATGCACCGCCATCTGTGCGAATATGCAAGTACTAATGCGATTGGAGCTGCCTACCTTCAGTTACCTTCGTTGCAGTGCTGTCACAAAACAAATGAATGTATTTTGAATGCAATAATAAATTCAATTTTTAAGCATGTCAGAGCATGTTCAAAATTAAATTATGCTCAGTTGTAAAATATGATAGTGGGCAAGAATATCGTTAAATCGATGTGTTTAAATTAAAATATTAACGCCACCCTTCGTATTAAATCAAGTGCAGTCAGCTGCACAACTGTAGGTCCCAAACGGATTCAATTCGACTCAGCGGAATTCATCAAGATCCCACGTTCCGCATTAATATACACACGTTCCTTCAGCAACAAAGTGCGGGCAAGTGCGTGTGCACAAGGGTTTAACACTGGGCATACACACAGCTGACCATTCCCTAGAAATTTTCAGTGAACTCCGTTTATGTCGCCTCGGCATACAAGTCGCATGCCATTCTCACGCGTCTAGAGCTCCATTGTTATCGTGGAAGTTTAGATTTGCAACAAACAACACTGGATTTAGTTACCCTTTATCTGCACAGTAATGAGCTAAAAAGCCTGCTCACATCTGTTCTAATTTGATTGTTGTGGGAGTTGCAGGGGTCGGATTAGTTGAGATATCAAGAAATGACTCCAAGCAGGTAAACAACTGATTATTTTATATTATTTATTCCATAAATAAGCAAAATATTATTGATACATACATTTAATAGAAAACGTGGGCGCAACCATCAAGATGATGAGAGTGAATGCATGCCTCTATCCAAACGTATCAACAATCTCCACATCAATTCAAACATGCTGCTTGAAATGCAAAAGACAACTGCAATGAATAATGGGGAATCATGGGGATCTGGGAATGGGTGTCCTGCAACAAATTGCTTGCCTGATTCACCTCCACTGTCTGTTCAAAGTGTGGAGTGGAACCAGACAAATCCTCCACCTTACAACCCAGAGCTGACTGAGACACAAAATCCATTCTACTATAATAGCAACAAACTGTTGTATGAAATGTATATTGCCAGGCAGGAGAGAAACAACCAATAATGTCTGATTACATGCAACCACTAGGCTTCTTCCACATTGTCCAACTATTTATTATTATTCTAGCTATATATTCATTTGACAACATAGTAACTGACTATAAAATGGACACACTGATGAGGATTCAATTCATTCAATTGATTTTAAACTGTACCTGAACTTTTATTCTACCAAATTTATTGTTGTAGAGTACACATGATTGTAGAATGTTGTGTTCAATTTTGAATCAGATTTAAAGAAATATGTGCTTAAACTTTTGTTTTATAGATATTTTGCACAACTATTTGAGCAATATTTGTCTCTATACTACATATTATGTTATTATTGAGTGATGCATTATAAGACAAATAAAGTGTGATTGTATTATTATTTCCTGCAAATGATTTATCATCGACGTCATGTTGATCGTAATAAGTGTTAATAACTTCGTTAGATTTGAACACCACTGACTATATGGTTGCGAATAATATTTTCATCGATTATTTCTGTTTCTAGGTTATTTTATTGTTTATGGTAATGGCGGGCGGATATTTTGTGTGAGGTGTGAACCTCTTTTGTTTTAAAAGTGGCGCGCAATGCCATTCCAGTCGAATTTATCAATCAAACCCTTGCAAATTGGAAATGCCTGCAATTTCCACTGCGCGAGTAGCACATGTACCCAAGCATTGTCAGTTGTTTCAAAATTGGCGCGCTCTAGGCTTACCAACAGTGCTGAAACGCGCTGAGCGCTTATAAAATTTTACTGCGCACGTATCTTGGACAATCCAGGGAATAGTTCGCGGGCGTCGTGCGCGTCCCGAGCGATTGTGCGTCCGCGAGCGACATTAACGTTCACAACATTGAGGCGTGTGCAGCAGTGTCCCGCACGGCCGTCGGACGTCCGTCATCGCCGCCGTCCAACACCCGCATCAGGTGAGTACGTCTGCAAAGAAATAGCCACCGCCGCGCGAATTGCGCGCCTCCGCAGGTGATAAGGGCCGCGGCGCCTCGCGGCCGACTCCAATCCAGACGGTTTTCTCGTATCTTTTCGCGGGTCGCGGGTATTTTAGGGTAGGGAGCTTCGTCGCTCTGGTGCCGTCGAAATTGTGGAAGGGGTGTTCGTCGCGTATTCTGGTAGGATGTATTCATCCCCACAATCTTCCGAAAAACCACCACCACGACCACCACTTCCCTTCCACCACGTACCGGCCACGACGTCACCGTCGGTGGCGATGCGCGTCGGGCCCACGACCGTCCACTAGGTAGCGATGCGCGCGAACGTTTCTCCCCAAGGTCGGTCGCGGGACGCGGCCTGCGACGCGATCATTGCCTGTAGCAGCCTAATGGCGGCAGGAAAACGAATGTCGCACGTGCCATCATCGTGCGGAATTATCCAGGGATTGTGCTCAGAGGTGACCTAGTGTATCTGCAGAAGGAGCTGTCCGGCAGCGTCGACGCCAACGCCGCAAGATGCGCATCAATTCGCCGTTGAAACCATCGTACTCGTTCGTTGCCACATCATCGCTCTTTGTGCGACACGCGCAGTTGGTGTACGTAAAGTTGCGAGTTGCGGTGTTCGACGTGAATGAGTCGACTCGTCTACACATGGCACGTCGCCTACTGGCTTGTTGGCAGCGTAGCAAATGCCTAACAAATCCGAAAATCATCATAGCAATGCGTACAAGTATGAACAACTGTACGGAGTATATATCATGCGCATCACTGTACTGCGTACGATGCCTTCAATTGATGCGTCATTTGTATGATGGAATATCACCTGCACGTTGGCCTGCAATGCGACCGCCAGGCTGAAGTTTGTTGTTTTAAGAAATGGTCATCATGTTTCTCCAGCCATTAAACCAATAGCAGCCATCAAATCATAAATCAAAACTTGAGAAATGTGCTCGCTGAAGTTACAATACCTATCGCATTACATTTAGTTGATTATGCGGAATTGCAAACAAGGCGTTTCAAAGAATTCGTTGGCGGCTGCAACAACACCAATACACGACGCAATAATTTCGACCGAATTACATTCTGCAATGAAGAGCGGAAGTCTAGATTATTTCGGCCGCTGTACAATACAGCTCACAAAGTAGCCGCAGTAGTTCGTATGAAGTAGGTAGGTTGTGTCTGGTAGCGACAGCTGCTTACGGAGCCATATGTCCGTAGTTTTTCTGCCCTGCCCCTTGCCAACATCTCCCCCTTGTATCAGCATTCAAATCCTACCACTATACTCCATGCTGCTCCATTCTTCGATTCAAATCCGAAAGAGATGGTAGGTAGTATAGGTACAGTACGATACCCTCAATGCACAAGAGCGCCAGAGTTTATTCACCTCTCTTCCGCGCTCTCGCGATCTTTAATTCTTTCCCTTCTCGCTCGGCTTGCGGGATTATGGCCTAATCAGCAGATTATGCCGACATATTCAGTAATAATCAGCATTTGCAGGTGTTGGACGCTTACTAGATTTGTTTTCTTGTCACGTTCTTGGGGTGCTTCGAAAGGGGGATTTTAATTGCACACTTAATTTGTTCTTACGCGGGGAAAATGCTTCCGCGAACGTAAATTACGACCCATGTTTGTTCGCGGCCAATATTTCGCTTTGTTCTTATTTCCGTCCAACAAATGCATGTGCGGCAGCCGATAGTAACGGTAATTGGGCAATGTCCGTGAAATTCGACGAACAAAGAACCTGTTGTGCTCTTGCTGCATTTCAGTCTAACAGTATTGTTACGCGTCGCAGCACTCTAAATCCGCTTAACTGCGTCTAACAATGATCATTAACTGCGCTAGTTAGTGTAATTGGGAATAGAAAATGCAGCCGGTTTTCTTTCATGACGCGTGTTGATGTTGTTAGACCCAAAAATGCAAGTTTCCGAGTACACCGAGACAATGTGCGATGAGGCTGATTTGGAACGTGCAAGCGACCAACTTTTGATTTCTGCCTCTTCTTTTCTATGTACACCAGCATCTGCTCTTTTCCCAAGCTCTTTCGAAGGCGAGCTGAGGACTAAGCGGTGAAGGTACGGTGAATGCGCTGCACGTTGAGGTTGCCGTCGTTCTAGAGCCGTGGAGCAAAGCTAGATAGTTTTATAAAAATGATAGATACGTTGAGGTGAAAGTAGGTTAAAGTAGGTAAATGGGTCCTTCTATATTGGATTTCTCTTGGCGCCGTCTCTCTTGGGTGCAGGCCGACAAACTGGTAGACAAGGACGCGTACCATCAAATTGCGCTGCCACCGCTCCATGGCTCTGTACAGTTAGATTTCACCTCGCGTACCTTGTCCACCCAAATCAGACATACCCGAAGAGCAAGCGAGCTAGAAGGATACCCGCAACGGTCGGCTGCCTCTGTGTGGTCACGTGACGCGCAGCGTACCATCAGAGCCCCACTTTCCAATCGATACCTACCTTCTTGCACCACACTACCGCGCCGAATACCACTCCGTTATGCACGCTCGCGACGCGCTCTTCCACTCTTTACGCATGTTTCATCCCCTCTAAGTGATTTTCGGGGGTATCCCCCAAAGGACGGGGAAGTGCGGGTGCAATACCCTTATCGGCGCCTCTATCAGCTGTGGTGCGCGCGCAATTTGAATCCGGCCGATTGCGAGATTTGATTTGATGCATAACCAGGTACGGCAGATGTACGATGTAATTGACCCGCGCGGTGGTAACCGTTTATTCAGCTGTTTATTCTTCCAGTTTTGCTTCGTGCGGTTATGATACAGCGGCTTAACAGTAGTTCGTTTGGTGTTGCAGATAAACGACGCCGAAATGAATTTCACTCCGTTTGGAGTGGGAGTGCCAATTTCTGCGGTGCCTGTGGCGACGCAATCCTTCGGGAAGCTCACGCAGAATGTTACCACCGCCAATGGCCAGGTAGTCGGGGTGTTGCAGGGCGGTGAGAATGGAGTACATTACATACGGCCGTTGGATACCT
Source organism: Ecitoglossa quadriceps (assembly GCA_027574925.1). Lineage (NCBI taxonomy): Eukaryota > Metazoa > Arthropoda > Insecta > Coleoptera > Staphylinidae > Ecitoglossa > Ecitoglossa quadriceps. Next base: position 4,970,489 of record JAODGC010000001.1, on the reverse strand, counting down.
CGTTTGCGCCTCAGCAGCAGGCGCAAGCGCCCACGGTGATCACGTTGCCCATCACGATGCCAGGCGCTAAGCCCGGGGATCCACAGCAGACGGTGCAGATACAAGTCGTTAATCCGGCGCCGCCGATTACGACAATGACGGCACCAGTTACAAGTTCAGCATCTTCACCAAAGTACCAAATTTCACAAATTCCGATTCAGACTTTCGGGCAAGGGGCTACAGTACTTACTGTTGCATACAATTCAAATCAGGAGGGAATTCAAATTGTAAGTTGATTTTATTTTTTATGCAGAGAAAACAGTGTTTCCCAAAAGTGTACCGTATCGTACTCATAATCTAAAATGAGCACCTGCACTGTGATTCTGGTTTTGTAAGTTTGGGAAACGCTGACGAAAAGCATTGTCCAAACTAACCACTTGCTGATACTCCACTTCTGTAACTTTGTTGATAGTTAGCAGACTTTGGAAAAAGTTTGGTTCCAAGATGACCTGAGTCACATAATCACTTTACTCATTGAAGATTAATGCACGCTTTTCACTTTTTAGGAGTCAAGAACAGAATCGTCAGTTTGAATCAGGAAATTCATAGTGATTAAGTAATGAGATAATGCATGTTGATGTGGAGGTTAATTATAACATTCCTTTGCCTTCTTTATTTCCGTGATTGTTCTTCAGACTGACCTTGGTCGTTTTAGGTGGATGGCCAAAACATTCCTGACGGTATGACCGTAATTGCCGCCCTGCAGCCCGGTGACATCCAAATGTTGCAGCCCGGCATGGCAACCCAAGACGATTCTAAAAAAGAGATACAAATCACGCCTGTTAGTATTATCAAAACTGAGGACAAAGAAGATGACAATTCGGAAGGTACAACTGTTACAGCGATCTCCGCGAATTATCTTCAATCAACAAATATGCAAGAATACCTACAACGTATCCAGGCTCAAGGTTTAACTCAGTTCTTGAAATTTAACGATATCAAACGCGAGGATTCCGAAGAAACCGTCATTGACACAGTGCATGTGGTTGACGGGGACATGCAGGCGGAGGAATACGTGATGCAGGAGGCTGAGGAGCCACCTATGGAACAGGAAGAAGTCACTGAAGAAGACGACAAAGGAAAGAAAAAGAAAAAATATAAAAAGAAGCCACCGAAACCTAAAAAGCCCAAGCCAGGTCAAGTTCATATTGCAACGGCACTTGATGGGACGACGCTTTTCTGCTGTCCCGAATGTCATATGGCTTATCCGGAAAAGGAACTACTAGAACAGCATTTGGTTGGACATAAAATTGAGCGACGATTTATATGTGACATTTGTGGAGCTGGTCTGAAACGAAAGGAGCACCTTGAGCGACACAAATTGGGTCATAATCCGGAAAGGCCGTTTGTTTGTAACGTCTGTACCAAAGGCTTCAAACGGAAAGAACATCTTAACCTGCACTATGTCATCCACTCCGGACAGAAGACCGAAGTGTGTCAGGAATGCGGTAAAGGTTTCTACCGCAAGGATCACTTGCGAAAACACGCCCGATCGCACGTCACGAGACGTGCAAAGGAGCAGCAGGCGCAGCTGCAAGCTCAGGAAGCCATTGCAAAGCAAGCGGAGAACTCTCAACAAGTTACGATTCAGGTAAAAGTAAGTAACTAGAAGTTCCCATTTTTCACATATTTTTTTTATCCGTCTTGTGGTACTATAGGTGCCCACATCACAGACGCCCATTCAGATTCCGGTACAGATTCAAGTGCCGCCACAGCACCTACAGGTGACGAATGCTGACGGCGAGATCAGCCAAGTAAGTACAGTTGTGTTGCCAACGTCGCCGGACACCATCACCATATTGCCAGAGTAGAAACGACACCTCCGCCACAACGCACGCAACACACAAATGCACACACGTACCTTGCAATCAGTCTCAGTCCGCCAGCAATCGCAAACTTGTATTAATGTTGTAGCTGAGCGCCACAGTGAAGACGGAACACGCCAGCTAGCTGGCGGCGAGCGGTAGCATCCGGCGTCTACGCCGCATTGCAGCGGCACCCGCACGCCGACATCATGATGATACTTGTAAATAGCACATGGACGCATAGATAATATATTTATACATGGACGACGAGAATTCGGCGATCACGGCGTGATCTGGATGGCATAGACGGCGTACTTTCTAATGAATCCCCTGTCTCTCACACGGCGCCTTTATTTTTTACATTTGCTGCCACCGCTATTGTACGAAGCACAATTGCATCAGCAATATCATATGATTCTAAAAGCAAGCCGCGATTTGTGAAGAAGGTGCTATTTCCAATCTACGCGTATAACTGTCTAAGATACAATAGAGTCCCCGCGCGTGTGAGGTGTCTGCGCTACACGGCATTGACCAACGCCGAGTAATATATTCGTATATTTAATTAAACGATAGCAAATAATCTAGAGTGTAAGCAGTGAAATGACGCAAAGCTGTGCGTATAGGCAACAGTGCAAATCGCAGGTAGCTAACATTGGCTTGGGTACCAAACGAATTTTATACGAAATTTGACATTACGTCGTTGTTATTGTTATACTGTTTACTTTTGTAATTATGAGGTGTAAAAAGTGGATGATTATTGCGAATTGTGCTGGAAATCTTTTGGACTAGCCGTTTAATGCACGGGTTTCAGCACAGTTCCCTTAAATTTGATTCATTTATATACGTAATTTTAATCTATGGCTGCGCGAATGTGCGTTGCGTGCGATTTCAATTGTTGCTGGTTTTACTTGAAGATAAATATTATGTTAATAATGACATGTAGAGTTGCTTGCTAGGAGAATCGCACGGCGATTGACATGCTGTAAATTTTCACGTTTAATGAGCAATTTAACGCCGCAAATCAATATTTATTAATTATGGCGACATCAACGTGCGGTTAGTTATGAGATATATAGCGAAGCAAAGCGGGCACACGTTTGATTATACAGAATATGTACTTTTTTTAAACTTTATACTCACATAACACAACGCCACTCGTCCGCTGGAGCAAGAGTAATTACTATACAGATTATTTATTAGGATAGCGACTTTATTTACATTGTAATATATAGGTTCTAAGCTGTGGTGAATGTGGCACTCATAACGATGCGAAACAAGCTAATGTCTGACATTAATCTGTTATTTCCTTCATTTGAGATGTTCGGTTATGAGTGTTGTGCATTCACATTCATTAATTGCTACAAGTGACATTTGTTACTTACTGATATACATGAATGATGTTGATAATGATTTGTAAATGATGATAACGACGTCGGGAAGGCGTAGTCGAAAATATGGACCAATCCGTTTCGAAATGAAGAGCTGACAAAATGAGCTATTGATTGTAATTTACGCGGATGAACAGATCCAGAAGATTTTTCAACAGCAGAATGGAAAATGTTCTGGGTTTCCTTCAGTTAATATAATACTTTGAATTAATTTAAAAAATAATATATGTATGTAGTAGGACAAGCAAAGTACTTTTTTATACAATGTTATTAAACAGGTTATTTTTCATTATTAAAAAAATTTTAAATAAATACGTCGAGGGTCTATTAAAGAAAGCAAACTCGTTGTAATTACAATTAGATCATTTGTATTGGAGAACTAGTGCGTATAATTTTCTATTCTATTACAAAGATATTAATACATGATTCGTGGGTATTTCCGGCACAAACATATTTTGTCCTCTCCGTTATCGTGTTTATCGACGAGGGGAAGGAAACTGCATAATACTTGCTATTCACCACGTAAAAGGTGCTCGTTCCCGCAGGACTTTTACACCCATTTTCTCCCATTCGGCTGGTGTTATCCACAACTCCTGAGCAGTCTCAAGGCATGACATTATTGCAGCGCCTTTCCACGCCACTATTGAAGGGTCCATCTCCCTTGGATTGGTGATAATATCAAGTTGCTCAGCCCTATAATGATAGGGTATTTGCAAACTTATCCGATTTTGTAGCCATGTCCCAATTCCGACAAACTTCATACCACCGCCAACAACTAGAATGCATCCATACATTTTGCGCTTTAAGTCTTCGTTCGGGCATCGCTCTATACTCTGTAGCACAGCTTGATCCAGACCCAAAATTTGTCCAGAATTTTCAACAAAATCTTTATCCGTTGTCGATGCGACAGTATCTATTGCATCCACTACTATGTCATCTTCATTGTTGCTTTGCTGAGTGCTTGCTGGCTCTAGATAAACTTCATTATCAGCGGCAGTTTCCATATTATCTTTAAAACCTTTCCGGCGCACGTCACGCAGATAGTTTTCGTCGTGCGGATCTTCCGGATCACCCATATTCCGTTTTTGCGTGTGAACCATCTTTGGGCCGGTTACTCCAAGAAGTTCAGGAGTGAATAAACTAAGTGCTGCAACAATGCATTCATCTCCTACTTGAATAGTATACTGTTGGGCGGGTTTATCTGGCTGTTGCAGGCAGAAGATTTTCTCTTGGGATCCACAAATATCCAGATTAACATGGCAGAATTCTTCCTTTAGTTGTCGCAATAAGAATGTATCTAGTTTGTTCTTCTCACTGCATGCTTTATAGGGGAAAGCACATTTATTCAGTAGCCAGAAGAATGTCTGAGTGATATCAGCACCACCATAATCAAGCCTAACTCTGGTATTTGTATGACAAATTCCATCCTCAACGCAAGATACCGATGTTTTCTGATCGCCGACATCCACCACACATGCATAGCTCAATCCCGAACCAAACGTAGCTGCAACATGATCTTGCACAATAAAGCAACCACCAAAACCAATTTTCATAAGTAACATATTCGACAATTCCCTGAGATAGGAACGATTATAAACATCAGGTATGATTAATACAGCTTTATAATACTGATAGTCTTTGGGATTGATGCCAAATTGAGTTTCTAAGATATGTGTCCAAATTGCTTGAAGATTTGCAATGCATGCAGACAAGGACCCACCTGGTCCTGAGTGAATATTGAGATCACCTCTTTTAATTGGGAAATGAATATTGAAATCTTCCTCTGGGTTTAATCGCAAGACATCATTACCCACCACTATGTCTCCTTTAGCTTCTACCCATACTCCAGGAGAGGTTGCTAGTATTTCAGGCTGACTTCGTCTGTTGAATGCTGCAATTTGCTGTGGAGGTGTTGCATATCGTCTTCTGCCATCAGACTGTAGGCAGGATTGTAAAGTATGTGAAACACTGAGGCGAGCATCTTCAATGTCCGAGTTATTTTGTATGTCTACCCTTGCAGGTAAAAATGGATCAATGTGCTTTTTACCTCCAGGAAGTCTCTTCCTTGCAATTGCATGCAGAACATTGATGGGATTCAAGTCTGCTGCACGTCCCATTCGTAAATTTAGTGACCCAGGGTGTATTACAATCGTTAGTTTAGAATGAGAAACATCAGCAGGTGCCTCCATGGTAACGCAACTAAATGTTATTTATGCACTGAATAGAAAACTTTGTGTTGTTTACAAATGGTGATTTAAATTCTATTAAACTAAGGTTACATTGTGTTGCAGCGCACAAAATCCACAATGCATATACATGAAATTTCTGGCATAGCACTTTGCATTACATTATATTAATGTTTAAATTACATGTAATACTTATGATACAAATTACATATGTTAATAATGTTTACATTCCACGCAACGAAAACATACTTTGAGGTTCAGGAATGCTTCTGCCTGATTCCACATACGCAATACGGTGTACCCGGCGTACCCAATTGTGCTTGCTCAAAAAACTTTTATGTTTAATTAATACTAAATGAGGTACCATATATATTTTATATATATATATATATTTTAATGCACAATTTTTTTTTTAAGATATATGTACAAATTACTGCAATTTTAACAGAAATAGTTTTGTTTCGATTAGTAGTTTTTAATCTTTTATGCTAAAAAAGTGGCCATAGCATAGAAGGAATCTACAATTTTGCAGATTTTTAAGAGCATGAAGAATCGACTGTTACTGCCGAGTGAATTTTAAAGGTCTGTGTATGCCTAAGTCGCCAATCATATTTTATACTCCCTGTACAGGAACAGTAACATAATAGTTAAAGTCAGCGTTAAAGAGGTACGAGTTGGTACTAAAGAATGTTAGCCGATGTTAGCCAGTCGCAGGTAGCACAGGTATCGAGCGAGAGGCTCGGTTTGTCATTGTTTACATTAGGTGCAAGAATGCTCGTTAAATGCTCAGTTAAATGGTTGTAACTATAAGTCAATTCTTTTACCTCGCTTTCCTTACGCGTATCAAACAATAGTTTTTTCTAACGTAAGTTGTAGGTTTTCAGTGTTAGTGTTCATAATTTAATGCAATAAAGGGTTATTCAACGTTGCCTAGAAGAAGTAATAAAGCAGCGAGGAACTCTTAAGGTCAGTGGTCATTATTTATTATTCTTTTATTAGTTCTAAGACCACCGTGAGCTTAAGTACGGTTTGCCGACATATCGTTGTTGTTGCATTGAATTCTTGTTGTATTTAGCATCATAATTTCAAGCCAAGTAGGAATACGTTTACATGATTTCTGATATACGAGAAAAAATATTTTTAATTGGTGTGTATTTTGTTTTCAGTAATTGCAGGAATGAATGGAATCCAAGAACTTCACTTCCGCCTTCAAATCAACGTATTCGTGCTTCTGTATTTAACCCTATCTTCCTCTACCTACTATTAACTCTATCTATCTTCTATGTACATGCCGCAAATTAATTTAATTCTGTCGCTTTATGTTTACCTAGTTGTAGTTAATAGATTAACTAAAAACGAAGAGATGTGGCGAGCAACTACTGCTGTGCAATTGATTGACCAGGCGTATCGCGATTCATTCCCCGAATGTAAACAATAACAAAAACGCATTGATTAATATCAATTAGCACACAATATTATTTGAATAAGACATAAATAACCTTGCGTTTCTCATATGTTTATTTATTTTTCATCCTAGCGTAAATTAATAAATTTAATTTCTGTTCTTGTTTATAAAACAAAAATATAACAAAGAATGTAGCCGATATTGTTTGATGGTAATCAGTCTAGGGTGAAATAGAATGAAAGCGAAATTCTACGCCAGTCGTCTGCGCCGTTTCGAAATTTCATTGAGCATAATTATTGCGATCGAAAACAATGATTTTCTACGACATGTTCTTAAAAAGGTAGAAAAATGGACAAACTTTGAAACACAACATCATTATCACACATTGCTCAGTTGTTTAAACAATTAAGTATGTCACCAAATCAAAGCGCAACTTTTTTCTATTATACCGGTATGAAATTACATCGTATGCAATTAAGGCGCCAGAAGAAGCCTACAAAAAGGTACAAACATGATGGAAAACACGAGAGGCAAGATTTTCTCCAAACTATTTGCATCCCAGTAATAACATTGCCTAGGATACGCTCTGATTATTTACAATAAGATTGTGTTTCATTGGTGCAATACTTGTAGAGATTGTATTGAGATGAGTTTACTTTGAGACTTACTGAATATTTGATGTTTTCGTTTTCAGCATGTTGCCTTCTTCAGTTACTAATCATAATTTTGGTTGATACTTAATAGCTGTATGCATTTCATTTAGTTGTGTAGCACAGTTGACACGCATGTTCCAAAAACAACTCTCCTCAAAAACAATTCCATATTTTATTATAATCACTGATCTTCAATACAAAATCTCACTCAACTGCCTAGGCCCTATAAGTAAGCAACATCACATCTTCCCAATACACCAATGCAAATCAACTCCACATGAGTAATCTAATTTACTCTAAGCTGGCACTAGACAACTTAACTCCTACAAAAACCAGTGCATCTAATACAATACTAACTATACATATCTTCCACATCAAACAAGTACAAAAAACCACTTCTGTGGAACTGTTAAATAACTTAGGAAAACCCACAATAACCAATGTCAACTTGCAACTCAGTTACAATACAAATTTTAAGGGGTAGTAACTAATATTATCATCATTATTATTATCCCTTTTGTGCTCGTCAGACATTTCATTACCAAAGGCAACGAAATACTTACTTCTGGAGATTTTAGAACACAGATTTGCATTACTGAATATACTGAAGTGCCCATGGGGCGGTTATTTCAGATATTGCCAGAGATTTGGCAAATTATAAATGACACATTTGAATTCAAATTCTCCTTCCGCACGTTCACACTTTTGATCACAATGCAAATTTGCGGATAATAATTGAACTAATCTGCCTGCAATACCTGCTGCTTGTCCCCACCAGTGCTGCAAGTCTCCCATACTCTGCCAGCTGATTCAGCTTACTTTATTTTTTTTAAGCGCAAAAAACAACTTAGTAACATCTTATTCTCCAGCAGCTAGACTACAGTGCCTAACATAGTTCAAGTTGCTCCTTTAAATCAAACATTCTGGTCCTGCTTTAACAGGTCAAGGACAATTTTCAACACGCCGGTAGGTAGAGATAGGGAGACAATTATGCGCCTGCTCCTGAAAACTGGGTCACAATTGGGTCATGCCACTTCCGCCTGACATTGACCCACATCCCTCGTGCCGCCTGAATTTCCTTATTCCGTGTGGCTGAAAAGGCGCGCACCGCCCCAATCTACCAGTCAGTCGTCGTCGACGCGTCGGCAAAACTAGTCGTGATCCTCCCATTTCAACAGTAAGTATCCTGGACCTGATGTCCTACTAATAGGTTCCTTCTTTGCAGTCCCCCAGTAATGTGAACATGTTTCACATGCTCGCCGTGTGTTCGCAGATGGGAGGGATGGGGCAACGCAAGGGCTTCAAAGTTACCGACGCCGAGCGCAAAGTCCGAGTCGGTATTGCCTGCGAGCACCTGGCAGATCTTAAGAAGAAGACCATCGCCAAATTCAAGTTAGATGTAAAAGAGGACGAGCTTTATTTCCAGACACGCGATGGTATTGCTATCAAGAGTGCAGAGGACTTCTGCAATCTACCTGCACAGACCTTGCTCATCTGGGTTTATGTAAACGAGCGTGCGGAAACCGACGCTGAGATTCTGTACCGTACTATCCGTGAAGTCAACTTTGACTTCTTAAACACTGGCGAAAAAGTAGCTGAATTCTTCACTGAGCAGATGAAATCCAACGTCTATAGCCTTGCGAAGGTTCTCAAAGAGATGGACGACGAAAAGCTCAAGGTGAGCACCAAGGAAGATGATCCGGATTGGTTCCAAGGTGAGTGTAGGAATTACGGAATTTAATCTAAAGCAATTTCCGTTATCTGTGTTGTCATTTTACGTGCGCACTTGCCACCCCCGCCCCTCCTGTAGGTGTGGACAGCCGCGCAAAAACCAAAGAGGAATATATGTTTAGGCGATCCCAAGACCGAATAATGAAGTACTTCTATGCGACCAAGGATGACCTGCTTAAGCAACGTTCGCTGCCGGCGGAGCGCGTCCGTGACCTCTGCACCATGCTCAACGCGGCGCTCAAGGACGTGCGCTACTTTGGCTCGTACTTCGATCGTACCGCCGCCGCCGCCATGTGTACGCCGCGCGGAGATTTTCATTGCCAAGGTCGGTGGGACGCGCCGGCGTGCGGGTACGCGACAACGCACGTCATCAACCCCTACCGTAGCTATGAAGAACGAATCGTTTTCCAAACGTGGAACCTAGACCATCGGATAGAGCGCTCCCGCTGCATCATCCCTGCAATCGCACATGCCATTGGCGACGATTGTCCCGTGTCCCTGGATACCGTGGACTGCCAGCGTATCTTTATGGACCTGTTTACGGAACAGAATCTTAAATTGGTGCACATTGTGTGCCATGACAAAGGCGCGCACACACCGCCCGAACTCAATCGCTATGTCATTAAAGCTGTTAAGGGTTAAGACTATAATGGATCGGCGTAAGCAAATATTATTTGTAAGTAATCATAAGGTGAAGAACCCATTGGTAGAAACTACGTCACTGATGGCGATAAATCGGGATCTAGCTACTTAGGTGTACGTCTCGAGCATGTTAAGATTACTACCATACAGGGTTTGCTACATGGACCTTCATTTTACTATAAACAAGCATTCAGGGTAACAAAGCGTAAGCAGGAGAAATCATCATGCATGAAACTTTAAATTTAACAAAGTCACTTTGAAATCAACGTAAAGTTAGTCTAGAAACCCTGTATGTGATTAGGCTTGTCCTTGGTTCTCAATGGTTTGGGACAGTTTATTCATACATCCTCGAGTCTCTGATGAGACGAGAACAAAAAGCTTGTCAATGACATTGTGATGAAACAAGTAGCAACGTAGCGTAGAGGACTCTGACGACTCGATGATAAACATGCTGTTCAACAATAATGATGCCTACTATGTACTCATATTTAATCAAAACAATAAGAATTCGATGTTCAAGCGTCACTGGTCTACTTTTTGTGACGCGTGTTGGCTGCAGCAATGAATCCGTGCCAAGACTTTGCCTGCATCGTTCTAAACATGTAAACGTTGAATGATACCTGTAAACATATGAATCTTTTCCTCGTTGTCTATTGCTGTCAGGCTCTTTATCGACTGAAATATTTAACGCATATTCAACTATATACAAAATTGTTAAATGTAATGTAAAGTAGCTTCAAGCGACTTGGCTAAGCTCATGTGAATCTAGTTGAAGTTGTAGCCTGTTAACATAATTCCTTAGACATATCACAAGAATGCCATAAGGTACGAGCATCTCTTTATTTAAATGATATTCGTACATATTGAACGTTGCTAGAGGCCTCGGGCCATCTTACAAACTAAATAGACGATTTGAAAACGTATTGCTTTAAGTTACAAATGTTTTGTGTCACTTTGGTTTCGGTCTCGCAATGAGTGCGCTTTCAGTGATTGTACCGAATGCGAATGGAAGAGATAGTCTCAAAATGTTCTAATAAAGCCGAGCGCCACAAAAATAAAAATGAATTCTACATGCTCTAAAATGCGAAATAAATAAAACGATTCATGAGTATGAATATTGATCAGATGTGCATGTCAGGGGCATCACGACGAAAACAGGAGAAAGCCACATGAAATAGGTCGTGGTCGTCTAGGCGCAATTAGGTCAGGAGCAATAGCTTTCCGGATGAGATTCACTTTCGCGTGGCGGGATGCAATTTTGGGTCATTGGGTCGAAATGTGCTGCTTTACCCGAGACAAGTTACCCCTGCAGTTTTGAGATAAACTGGGTGAGGTCATACTCGTCTTCATACTGCTTATCATCCCACAATTCTGGTAACTCTTCCAGGATAGCGCGTACGCCACCGCGGGCGTTGGTACATCCCTGAGATGCGGAAGCTCCTGACCCACCTGGCTTATGCGAGAACAGATCGAGAAGTTGATCGGTGCCCATCGTTTCCATGCGGCTATTATCACTGCTGATAACTGTGTTAGCTGTTTGGACTTTAAACTTTTGCAAGCTAAAGAAAAGCAATGAAAATATTATAAATTACAGTCAAGTGGGTTATGTAAATTTCATACCCCATAATCTTCTCCTCCAACGTTCCACGCGTAATCAATCTGTAAACATTGACCACCTTCCTTTGACCAATGCGATGAGCTCTGTCCATTGCTTGTAGATCCTTCATTGGATTCCAATCATGCTCTACGAAGATGACGGTGTCTGCTCCAGTCAAATTCAAACCAAGACCACCTACTTGTGTGGTCAGCAATAAGACGTCAAAAGAAGGATCATTGTTGAAGCGAGTAACAACTGAATGACGTTGACCAGGAGGTACAGAACCGTCCAGACGAAGGTAAGTCACTTCAGGCATTATTTTCTTCAACAGATCAAACTCGATGATGTCTAACATTGCCTTAAGTTGGCAGAAAATAAGCGCACGATGTTGATTGACAACGATTTCAGAGGATTGAGTTTCACTTACACCAATTCCACAATCCAACAATAGTTGTCTGCAAAATATAAAGTGCATGAACAAAAATTCAAAAAGCGAGCAAAACCAAAAACCTTAGCGCTGGGAGTTTAGCAGAATGATCAATGCTCTCCAATGAAGAATTATGTTCTTTCAGCTGGGTTGTTATCTTCTTATACTCAGGATGTTGCTCATTCAGGACTAGTTTTGGATGATTACAGACGTTTTGCAGATAACGCAAGGCTTGGAAAATGTGCGTATTACCTTGCATTGAGCTGGCAGTAGCTCCATTAGACAGTGATTGCTAGAAAAGGAAAATATACAGTAAGCTTATTTTTATATAATTATGCTGATGTTCATACCTGAAGTGTTTGATGTGCTTGACTCTTCGAGAAGTCTTCATACAACTGTGCTTGTACTGGGCTCAAATCACAGTAATAATCTTGAGTAATCTTTGGTGGCAGATCATCCAAAACATCTTCCTTCATTCTCCTCAGAAGGAAGGGCAACACCTTTCGATGTAGAGACTCCATAGCTAAAGCCCCAGCTTCCTGCTCTTTCTGTGAACACTTTGGGTCCCTGGATGCAAGAATTGGCTTTGAGTATCTTGCAGTGAACTGTTTCTCAGTCCCAAGGAATCCAGGCATCAAAAAGTCAAACAAACTCCAGATTTCTAACACATTATTCTGAATGGGTGTCCCACTCAAAATCAACCTATGATTGGCAGTGAGTTGTTTAACAGCCATACTAGTTCTTGTCTTTCCATTCTTAATAATATGTCCTTCGTCAAGAATAATATAATTCCATTTTAAACTAGTAAAAAAATTGAGATCCTTACGGATTATGTCATATGAGGCTACGACCAGATTAAACTTATGGAATTTCTGCCTTATCCTCTCCCTTTCCTGAGGCGATCCATGGTACTGCACTGGTTTAAGGCTCTTGTCAGGTAAGAAATTTTCCACTTCATAAACCCAATGCCCTGTTAATGTGGGTGGGCATACCACTAACGAAGATAGTGGAGAAGAATCGGCAGCTTTTGTCTTTGCGAATGCTTCTGCACGCTGATAATGATCACCAGCAAGGATACAAATACTCTGTAAAGTCTTTCCTAAACCCATGTCATCACAGAGGATTCCATGCAGTTTGTATTTATTAAGGAACGCCAGCCAATTAAGTCCAGCTTGCTGATAACTCCTAAGCTCTGCACCTAGAGGAACTCCCAGTTTATAATCTGGAATACTGGATGGCAGAAATAGTTGATGGAGGAATTGGCGTTCACGCGCACGATGTGCACTTAATGAGCTTGTTTTCAAGCGTGGTGGTTCTGGTACACCACCATCTAATGGCATAAGTTGGACTAGCGTGGCAAAACTATGCGTACCCATTAAGCGTACATTATGGTTCTGATCAGACATTCTACCTAGCAGCGGGACAACCAACAACACGACGTATGGTATAATATCAAATTGCAACATATCTACGATGCAAGCAATCGCTTCCACTGCTCCTTGGCGGTAGACCACATTATCAGCAGCTCCAAGAAGTGGCAACACGTATTCAATAACCTGTTCCATTACTGTAACAGAATCTATTTTCGCCATCACAGCTAAACAGCGTGATGCCATATGTCGCACTGCTTTAAAAGCATGCTTCAGAAGACAACACAGACGTGATAAGCACGCATCCATAATTCTAGGCCTGAGTGCAGGGTCAACACTTGGATACGTCACCTCTAGAACCTGGAGAGTACAGATGAGGTTCCTAGCAGACTCTGGTATGTCCAAGGAGGGTTGACTATCATACGTACAACTTTTAACATCTTCTTTCAAATTCGTTACCATGTAAGACCATAACTTCGGTACCCTGGCCTCGATTTCATACTTAAAATGTTTGGTAATTTCGACCAAGGCATGAGTAGCACCTCTGCGTTGGATACGATTTGCCACATGATCATCATCATCCTCTTTGAAGAGCTCCTCCATGGGGATGTCAGAATTTGGCGGTCTACCTGGGCCACGTCCAGTAGAATTCGATCTTTTAAACATCGCCTTCTCAGCATGACGTTGCTGATTGTCTAATGTTACAATGCCATGGTAATCATTAGGAGAAGGTAGGCCAGAACTTTGATGAAAGACGTGGTGATATTCTTTTGGATTATTTCCATCAATAACTGGGGTAAACTCGGAATCACACCTGAGAATAATAGCGAGGTTTGAGAGTATTTTTTCAATAGTCTTTTGCTGTCCGCACTGTTCAATAAGCAGTGCTAGTTGTCTAGCTGCAACTTTCTGCAGCTCTTCATTGGTTTCCTTTCGAATCGACTCCATTAAAGGTTTTACCACTGGTGTTAATTTATCGGGAAGTGCTTTGCAACACACAATAGCTCCTGCAACAGCAGCTAATGTGGAAACAGTCAACGCACTTTGGTCATTGCCAATTTGTACAGCTGAAGTATGCAGATTTTTCCGCCTTTCCTCCAAACTCTGCATGATTTTAGGCTTCAGCTTGAGCCCAGAGAGTAGGGTATCGGTAGTGGGACCTGTAACACGCATTATGATGTCAAGAGTTAGAGCATTCGGATCTACCTCCATTGGAGCTTTGTAATGCTTGAGAGTTGCGATAAAGTCTTGTGTCTCCTGCACGAGGCGTGCGAAACCATGCGCAGTTTCATCAAAATAAAAGAACTCTTTAACACAAGTATTGAGTTTCTCAGAGAGTGGAAGAGGGCAAGTTGTGAAGTTGGTGTCTCGTAAGGCCCACTCTGCAATTATGAGACCTGCCATACTCCTTTGAACTGCCGATTTCGACGTGAGGTGTAGATTCAAAACGGTAACTAAACAATCAAGGGGATTTTCTGCTTGACTGTAGTCAATGCCAGGAACTGGTAGCGCAACAAAGCGGGATAACTCGCCCAACATACGTGCCACCATACAACGAACCTGCACTGAATTAATTTCCCGTGCTGCGGCTGAGGTTGTCTCTGGCCCCCCAAGATAATACTTAGGCACAATCAACGTGCTTTCGACGTTGAGACTGTCATTCCTATGGCGTTCTCGTGGCTTAGCATAGATTAGCATGTTTGTCTCGAAAGGAACCCGAGTTGGCTGCATTGATAAATAAAGCCATGCTCTGAAATAAGGACATGCAGCGTGGAGTAACTCAATAAGAGCAGAGTTCTTCAGAATGAGAAACCATACATATTCTGCTACCTCTCGAACTTCAGACAGATGCTCTACTAAAGCCCGCTGAAAGACATGTCTTAGTGCGTCTTGCAGCAGCTGAGCTTGCCACATCATAGAGTTACTTTCAGCCAAGGTCCCTAAAGTCTGCAAAGTGGCTTTCCTCACACTAGAAGTACTGTGGCTTAAAAACGGCCACAATCTGGGCACTACATCAGTCAACGGTTGCGGAGGTAGATGTATCTGTACATCATTCAGACTCAAAATCGCTGCTAACAAACCCATAAAACTATTGCAAGCGCCTGCCAGCTCATCCTGTTCACATAGCAAATCCCACAATTTAGTAACAATCCCTGGAATTGCCGATGGAAATAATTCCAGCAATTTCGGAGCGACTGGTATTAACGCAGATGCAGCAACAGCTCCAACATCATCCTCTGGATCCGACAAACCATTGACAATAGCTGGTAGTGCGTCAAAGAGGAGAATCTCAATCATGTCTTGCCTCACTGCAAGTAGGTACTTAACTCCCAACAGACCTCCATGTCTCCCTTCCCATTCATCCAGAGTGAGTAACTTGAGTAGGACATCTAACGTGCGCCGGCACCCACGGGTATTCATCAGTTTCAGAACTGCGCATAATGTTTGTGCGCATGTTTCACGTACTGGAGCGACGACAGCATCGGATACAAAGTCGCCGAATCTATCTAAGGCTAACACGCAGAGGAGACGAATGGCAATGTCCTCCAACCATATGTGATGCTGCTCGTACATCTGACTACGGGTGTGGTAGATAGACTTGCCTGCACCTTTGCCGTGGACGGATATTACTTCCCTGAGAGCTGTGGCTGCCCCGTGGCGGTATTCCCAGTTGAAACTGAAGAGGTCATGGCAAATTTGGTCACAGAACCACTCTAAGGGCCATTCTCCACAGTCACCTGGTTGTTCTAGATGAAATTACACAATCGTCAGCATATTTATTTAGTTTGAAAACGAGGAAAAATATTACCAATACTGCAAATGACATCTTTTTCTTCTGCTTCAGTCTTGACTTTCTTCTGTTCCGGTTCATCTACATGAGTTTCATCTCCTGGTTCTCTAGATCGTTGCTTGCTAATTGCCTGACGAGCTTTCCTTCGCGCTCTGTTCATTTCTCTCGAACTGAGACCGTGGTCGCCCTCTACTCCAATTAGATCCCTTAATGGTTTCTAAAATGTTCAAGATTAACTACATAAATATATTTCAGAAAAATCATTACTTACTCTCTCCTCACTTTCTTCTTCTTTACAGACAGCTTCTTTTTTTATAACCACTGAAGATTCAACCATAAGATCTTCATTTGTAACTACTCCTGAGAAGTCAACACCAAGTCTTGCATTCAGCAACTGCCGTTGTTTGGCGAGCTTCTCCTTCATATCAATCCCCAAGGAAGAGTCCTCCTCTATGTCATACTCTTTGCCCTCAGATCCCATGAGATGTGAACTGTTACTCAAGACTTTGGTGATGTCAAATTGGTCAAAACGCAGGCGGCCTACACTGGACAGCGACTGTATGCCGCCAGGTTCCTCTTCGATTTTCACGTCCAGAGCTGGTGGACTCCAATGCGGAACGTTGGAGATAATAGCGCGCACTGCCTCTGCGGCAGCAAGTCGCGTGTCCCAGCTAGAGGAGCGTAGAAAAGTGGCAGTGCGTGTCAGCAGTCTGGTTAACTCATGGGGATGCAAACGCTGCACCTCACCGAGCTGTTTCGCGACTGCTGAACGAGTAACTGAAGAACTGCCGGTTTCCAGCAAAACAAAGAGACGGTCCAATCTGAAAGAAGTGAAATAATTTGTCATTGATGAATTACATTAGGATTACTGAAATGTACCTGCTGGTCGTCATGTTGCCCTTTTCGAGGTTGTGTTATGAGCTAACGAATTTTCTTCCCGCACTTCTTTGTTCTCTGCATGCGTTATCTAAAATGTGGGAATCAGAATATTAAAACACGCCACAGTTTGCCAGCTGATTTGAAAAATAAAGTCTGAATGCATTTTATAGTTAGGAAATACTATTTAACGTGTACCTTAAAATGTGCCATAAAATTAATTAAAGTTTCATTGTGTTCAATTGTGTTGTAAATATCATCGTGACAGATTAATGCTTTTAAAAGCTGCCACATTCAAATCAAAATAAATCTTTCAATGCCCATTAGTTGACAGCTCAATATACGCAAATGACAGTGATGTAATTACCATATGGTTAATAACAAAAAAGCATCGTCGTGATTGATGCGCTGGCCCAGACTACGAGTACAACAAATATAGCACAGCTACCAAATAAAAAATCATCAATAAAAACTTAACGCAAATTCTCGCCCGTTATTGATTGCTTTGTTTTGGTTGTGGGTTGTAGGTGTGAACGAATAGGACAGCTCGGCCCTTGCACAGTGCGCCCGATGGGCCCTATTAGAATATCTAATTGTCAATTGCCTTTCGCTTTCATGGCCTCGACACCCGTGCGTCGTGTCGCCGAGTGCGCGCGACGACGCATGCATCTCTCGCGATTTTAGCAACTTCGCAACCACTTACTTGGGATGATTCAAGCTCTTCCGGCTGCGGGCTACGGTACGTCGAAGCACAATTTACAGCGCGACGCAGGCGGGCACGGCCATTTCCTGCGGGCACGCCGACAAGATCGCTTTCGATGTAAACACAAGAGCACGGAAGGGAAGTCCATCATACAAGGATCAAATTTATACTGACAGCCATACCGCTGATGAGCTCGACTTAATGCGCCGATGTGCTGCTGATTGGCTGAAGTATGTGCGTGCTGCGCATGCGCGCGGTTTGTACGTCAGCCTCAAGTTGATTTGAAATTGTTGAGTGCATTTCTTGGTGATAACGGACGGATAAGCTTTGAGAACAAATAACAAACCATCTAACCATAAACAATTTTTGAGAAGTACTTAGCCAATAGTGCTGCATTGGAATCACACAAATTCAATAATTTTACGTTGATGTGTAGAAGAGTGTTATTTTTTATAAGAATTGCTTTGATAAACAGAAAGAAAAGCGCATATTTTAAGATATTTAATAAAAATAAAATCAATAAAATATCTTTAGAAATATCGAAAATTTTATTTTTTAAAATTAATTTCACGCCAATATTCTATCTGTCATTTTGTTTGCATTCTCATTGTTTGGAGGCGCAGATATATGTTGTTGAATTTCATTCAAATTATGTTGTCGAAAGCATGGTATTTCATCTTTAACTGAACAATTTCAAAACATTTATCATTGTTTTCCTACGCAAAACAAGTAGACGAAACAATTATCAAGTAAATAACAGTTGTGTACTATTGTCGTTCCCGTGATTTCTTTGAATGCTTCTATAACCTACAAAACACACGTTATTGAATCATTTACTATCAACATGGCATCAAAGAAAGTCAGAAATCGTGCGAGTAAATTACATCTTGTCTTTGATGAAGCAAAAAGAAGGTAACCCATCAGATGCCTAATATGCTAATACACTACCAACCTATTCATGACGTTTGCAGAGAGTTTCTAACTGGTTTCCACAAGAGGAAAGTTCAGCGTAAGAAAGCAGCCAAAGAAAAGTTTGAACAAGAACTCAAAGACGAACGCAAACGTATCAAAAGTGAAGCAAAAGAATCTTACAAGAAACTAGTTGTTTCTTACCGTCCGATTCCTACCTTAGATGATTTACTTGAAGAAAAATATGAAGATGAAGAAGTTAGTGTTAAAGTTGCTGAGCTTTCTACCAATGATATTGCACAACAAAACCATTGGATAGGTGCAAACCAACCTACATATGAAGAAAGTTCAGGAGATGAATCTGAGGGAGAAGGGCAGGTTGAGGAATTACCAGGAATGGAACTAAAGGAGAATAAGACAAGGAAGGTGGTTTCAGAAAAGAAAATAAGGACAGCTATGAACTTTAAGAGCAAAAAAGAACTGAAGAAGACTTTGAAGAAACAAGCAACTAAAAACGTTAAGAGGAGTAGAGTATTCCAGTTAAAGAACCAGATGGAGAAACAAAAACAGAGAAGACAGAGTATTAAAAGGAAGAAACTGGAAGAGAAGGCACAACAAAGTGGAAAGGGAGCAACACGTGGAAGAAAGGGACGACGTTAATAAAGCCAAGTGCATGAGAGTAGGAAGCATGGGACAATTTACTGACTTTCCAATATAAAATGTTTGCTAAACATAATATTTTATTCAAGGCAGTTGATCAGTTCCCATCAATATTCCTCAAATAGTGTATCAACTCCCCAAAAAGTCTTCTTATAAATACATTTATCGAAATTCGTTCATCACAGTTCGAAGCAATAAAATATGTATATAAATATTTTTCTTGTAACTCTCGTTCCCCTATCTCTCGTGTATATCTATCTCATCCTGTCCTGTCAATCAACCAATTCCTATTTTATCTTACCTTAGCCTGTATCTGGTAATTATGCTAGTGATTGAATTAAGTCGGTGTCGACCAACAGCGTCAAGGGTAACGCTTGTCAATTAATGTTGGTCAGGTGTCGTGAGCGCGACCACGGCTGTTCTCGCGCGCTGGCGAATGCAACATAGAATAAATTCGTGCCGATATTAATGCCTGCTGCTAGATAGAATACAAGACGCCATTGGCCTAGGGTCTCCTGTCCTTTGATGATCATCCCAATCACGTAGGGTGCGATAAAACCGCACATGTTGGCTGCTGCATTAGTAATTCCGTACATGGTGCCAGCAAAGCGAGGACTCAAAGCGATGTGGTTCATTTGGTTTCCAGCGTAGACAGCACCAGCGAAGGCACCAGGAAGGCCTAGCATCACCTGCACGCCAATACGATCACAGCCCAACCAGGCGACACCGAGGAGGCCTAGAGATGGGATGATGGAGCTGATCGAGTTGAAGAGTTTGTAAGAGGTGGATAGGGAGAGGTAGCCTTTGCTCAAAAGCCAATCGGCAAAGATGCTAGTGAGAATGCCAAGCCACCAGCTGGTTAAATATGGGACTGATGACCATAATGCCAACTATAATACAATAAGTAACTCATGAAGTTATTTCTAAACATGGAATTATTGGCTTAACTTACTTCTTCGATATTAAAATGCAATATCTTCGCCATATAAGTCGGCAGTTCAGTTAACTGGGTGTAAAATGCCCAGGACTGACCACACTGAGTCACCAAAATCGCCCATAAGGGTAGACACGACGCCATCTTCAGCCACGGAATCGACATAGTAGCATCCTCCTCATCTTCATGCGCTCCAATACTAGCTACAATGAATGCTTGCTCCTGGCGGCAAATCCTAGGATGTGTTGCAGGTGTATCATACACCAACAGCCACCAGAATCCAAACCATGTAATCCCCAATATACCAAATATATAAAATGCAAGTGGCCATCCTCCGTCATAGTCCAATGAGCAGAGATACCCCGAAATGGGTAGTGATACAACAGTACCAAAATTAGCACCTGCGTAGACGTATGCTGCAAATTTGCTTCGTTCTAAGGGCGGGATCCACCTTGCAAGCATTGCGTGCATTGCTGGGAAGGTGACACCTTCTCCCATTCCTTCCAATATGCGCACGATGATGAAAAGCGGGAAGTTGATACGTGCCGCGACGGGGCTTAGAAGTGTAAAGACGGCGGTGATAAGTACCCCAAGACCAAATACTTTTTTCCCTCCGAAGATTTCTGCGAAACGGCCGCCTGGTACCTGGGTTAGGACGTATCCGTAGAAGAAGGAACCAAGCACTATGCCTTGCGTGGCTTCATCCCAAGCGAATTCACCGTCTTTCTGTGGATGATAACAAGTATCACTTTGTATTAATGACAAGGTGTTTTGTTCATTGAAATCATTTATTATAAGTTCTTGATTTCCCACTGGTTCTACTAAGAAAATCAAATCTACCTATCTATATATATATATATAGACATATATATATATATATATATATATATATATATCAAGTGAGTAACCTCTACTTTCGTAATTGTTATTTAGATTCACGTGAAATTTGTGTCATTGTAGCAAAGCAATGTAAACTATGACTGAACATAAGTTGCGCTGCGCAAAAAATGTTTCGTAAACAATTGTAGGCAAATTGCACTCACGTCAGCAGGAATAGTACTATTCGTTTGATTTGGCAAGGGACAAATATCATGCGGCGTGACATTCTGCGCCGGGGGAAACGCCGTATTGTTAACCATGGCGACGATGGCCACGGAGAGGTTGACACGCATTGCGTACACATTGGCAAAGCCGAGGAATCCAAGTATTCCTAGCACATGTCGAGCTTTCAGGCAATCCTTTGTGTCGTCCACTGTAACAACATAAAACGCCATTAGTAAATGCGGCGACTGTGCGTCTCCTAGTACCATAGGACCCGTAAACGGTGACATCGCTATCGGTCTCCTGATGCTTCTTCTTCGCGTCCACGCCGTTCGGTTGTAGCACCGTCATAGTGCTATTGAATCGCGTTCTTCGGCGTTAGGCCATTGCACGCATCGAAACGTAATCGCGAATCAAAACATGCCAACAGTGCAATGGCAGAATGCTAGCTATGTGCCGGGTCGCACTTTGGAAAAACGATGGGAAATTGCGGCGCGGGCCGAACGTCAAGGACGTGTTATCAGCGCGAGCGTGCGGTAACACTGCAACGACCTGGCCGAAAAAAAATGCACTGCGAAGCTAGAGGAAAACTATAACGAGATGCCACACACTGCTGTAATAAAATTTGAATAGTGTCACAGTACTGCCATCAGTATAAACAAATGACTTTTGTGTTGCTGTGAACTGTTACTATGTTCATTTGTTTGATTTGGACATAATCTGCCAGTCGTTTTTTATCTTCCCAATTTGGATAATTTGTTATCCATTTCCAATAAATTCCATCGTGGACGTTGGAGTGTGTTAATCACAATGAAACGTGACCCAAGTTTATTTGTAACTGTTGAATAATGTTAGTCGTTAAACCATACCAGATGTATCCAAAGTTGCCTATGTGTTGCCCACAAATAATCTAAAAATCATTAGAACAAAGCCACTAAAATAGGAAGCAAATTAAAATGATCAACATCAGCTGTTGCAATAAGATACAAGTTCAACAAGTATAAGCCAACAGTAATGTAACAATCTATTACCTGCTGGTGGAATAATTTTTGTAGTTTCATCCTCGTCCTCTTCTTCCTCGTCGTCATCATCCTCGTAGTTCACGTGCAGAACCTCCTCACAAGGCCTTCTGCTGTCGTAGCCGACGTCGTCCAGATTGCGATTGCGAAACATCTTAACGCGCACAAAAATCGCACAAGAGTAAGTCAACAATGGAATCGCGCGCGAGTTGTGCGAGCAGCGTCGTCATCCGCGAGTGCTCTTGGTTCATATACGTTAATGGACTGAACCACTGACGGAGTGCACATCTGTGATCTAACTTTGACTCATAGCGCCAGTCAACCCAGTCAACTTTGATCTATCCACTGCTGCTCTATTCTCTTTCCAATAATTCAATAAGCACATTCGTTTCTAGCTTCCACGAATGCAGGCAATTCTATTAACATCAAAGTGTCATTAGTTTGACCATTAGTGATAGAAACAAATGATCCGAAACAAATGAATGCATGTACACATTGTTTTATAATTAATTCACATGGTTCAGTGGTAAGGTGAGTTGATAAATTCATTTGTTTTCATCGTTTAAGCAAAATAAGGAAGACTTATTTCGAAATGCACATAGGAAGCATCTATATGAACCGTCAATAGTTTTCTGTGTAGCTTGATTGAGTCTTAAAAATACGATACTAGTTGGCGCTACGTGTGTGAAAATAAACTTTATAATGAAATCAGAAAAAGTAATTGCAAATTATAATTAAAGTTGAAAACTGCTTACGAGATAAATGATGTTCATTTGTCGTAAACGTTGTACTTGATGTTGTATTTCTTTCAGCTCAATATCGCAATCTTCAAATATCCTCAATCCTTAAATGGAAAGTGATAACATTGTTAGTTTAAAGATTTTCGCAGTAAAATAAAAAATAAAGCTTCGTACTGCTTTTTCCACGTCGCTAGTTTTTGTTCCAGCCAACGCAGTTTTCTTTCGCTGGTTTGGTGGTGTCTTCAGTACCACCATCCCAATTGGTTTTGGGGCGCTTGGGGGCGGTTGGAGGCATCTGGCACGAAAAAATAACTCTCGTAATGGCATGCAATAAGCAAACAGCCCTCGGGAGGGTAACAGTCGTTTAAGAAACGCTGCCCCCAAATAGCGCGCCATCAACTATCATAGTTGAAGCATTTGCTGATCTGTTGTCCATGTTGTGTTTGTTGCGTCAATTTTCTACAATTCGTATGTGTTCAAGCCGGAAAGACTTTCGCAAGTAAAACTGAGAATGCATTCGAGCATTTCATGGCATTATCATCGCTCGATGAATTGCTAAAGGCCGGGGGCCGGTTGGTTAATGGATTAACAATGAACGCGACGAGGGTAACACCGATTTTATGATAAATTCGTTGTTCGCGTGCCGGCGATAGTAGGCGAAAGATGCGGAGGAAGGAGTGGAACAAAAAGCAGAACATTTCTGTGTGCAGTGCCCACCCCCTAATGTATTTGTGTTAAATTAGTGGGGATTATATAATTTACAATTTACAGTAATTGCCGCAAGGAAAAATTGATTTGTTTTTGGTATTCACTATCTTCATTGCGTAGATTTTGCCCTTTATTATTCGGAAGGAAACTATTTCATTAACTTGTCATAATTAGAGAATCCCTAGGACTGTTTCCATCAACAATTGAAGCATTTCCAACAATGAGAGTCTCGCATTGTCGTGTTCGACGTTACCATATTTCCGTTTTTCCGGCTGTGCAAAGCAAGACACAATGCGACCGCGTGCGCGACCTGGAACCGAAGAAAACGCAGAAATAGAGCGGGGTATATCACTGCCCGTCTGGTATCCTTATTGTGCGCCGTATCATTTTTCTTCCTCGAGGGCAATAAGACTTATTTAAAAGATAATCTGTAACAATAGCTCTCCGAGCTTGTATTTACGTCTAGCGCTGCGGCGCTCCATTGTCTCGCGGCCCGCACGACTTATTTACCATTTTTCCGCGCAGCACAGCAATGTGTAAAGCCGTAAATGATAATGTTTTCTCTATAGTTGCCTGCGGAGCGTCGTCTGGATTTGATCAAGAAGCAAAACAAACGCGCACAAAAAATTCGACTGGGACAGCGCGGAAAACGCGAGCGCCGGAAACGTGAACGGAGGAAATGTATGAATAAAGCATCTCATTTTCTGCACACTTGTTTATACGAAATATCAATTTGCAAGTGGGTGTGATATCTAAGTCGTACCTGTAAGGAAAACATGACATGCAGGAAGCCAATATGATTGGGATTGAATATTTGCGGAGGTTTACTGCAAATTTGCCTGACTAATCTACTTTCCTCGTACGTTTTAGAAAACCTTTTTTTTTCAGTAGACATTTCAAACTACGAGAACATGTATTTTAAGGTAAAGATAAAAAGAAAAATATATTTTCTTTTTCATTTCGAATTAAGCGAAGTTCCTATAATTTCCATAAAAACTAAAACTATTAAGGCGCAAAACAAAAACCGCAATCGAAAATCTTCGGAACTTGTAGTGCAGTTGTGAACGCGAAAATGCATCTCAGTCGTTATTCATAGCCAGGAAATACAAGCGAGCGACAGCCCGAAATGGCAGAGACGCAGCAGCAAATCTGCAAATTTATGAACTTGTAAAAAGTGTCTCCACCGCCGCCCAGCGTCGTGGCCACGGTTGCGTTGGAACGATAAAGAAGTTAAATGCGCCCCAGGTCCGCAGGTTAGCGCACAGATAAGCCGCCGCTAGCGCCCTGCGGTATTTAAACGAATTTACTGGCTTTAGTTTCGGCCGCGCGGCTCGCCCCAAATATAATCCCCAAAAATTATTAGCGGTCCTAAAGACCTTCGGACCTGTATGATAATTTAAGAGTGGCCCATATTGAAAGCCGCCGCAAGCTGCTGATTAATTGATATTTGCAATGCTGATCACACGCCGCCGCCGCTGTCGCTCAAAGGCGAGTTTTTATTTCAATTTAAAGTTGGGCGCGCGCGTGTTGCCGACTCCCGGCACGTCTTTAACTCGGAAAAATTAAAAGGAAAATATCAAACGGGCCCAACTTGCGGTGACACTTTTGCGGCCAAGTTTTTCACTTGCGTGGCGCCGCACATACGGAATTACAAATAATGTAACTTTGCACTCGGAGAGCGGGGAACACATAATAAATCATCGAATTACTGGAGTTAACGCCATGTGCTGCTGTGTAGCGGGTCTCCTCCCTCTTCGGGTTTTCACCCACATCCTGCATTCGGGTAGCAATGATAAAGGTGAATCATGTCGAAAACTATTCAAGACCCAAAACATTCTGGTATTGACAGTTGAATAGATACACACGTTAGCAAATGATTGTTCAGTAATGTTGCTTAAATTGCTTTTAATATTTTCTTTCGTTGACCTGTAGATTTTAGTTGTACTTAGCTCAATGCTTAGTGGCTGGCTTTCCTCTACTACCCATGCCTGATTTCACCCAAGTCCACCTCCGAGTTGGAAATTTGAAGGTGAATGATGTCGGAAACTATACCAACCGCTAAACATTCTGATATCGGCACATGAATGTTAGTTTTCAACTGCAACTTGATTTATAGTGATTTTGAGAAACTCAGAACAAGTTGTTCTCAGTTGTTCTCATAATATCACTTTGAATAACATATCCAGCATAAAAATAATTAAAACACTCTCTGTTTACGGCATTCATTCGAAAAACTTTTAACTGTATAGTGTAAAAAATCTCTCGTTATTACTTTATAAAGCATAAACAATGCCAGAGCATTAAATGAATATATTAAAAAAAAAAACAACTATTGTCCCAAAGTGGTGAATACCAAATATACAAAAAATGCACAAAATAATAATTGTAACAACACGCACATCACACAAAATAATTCAAAAGCGATGGAATAACAGAAAAATAAAATATGTTTTCACTTACCTTAGCACATTACGCTATTGTTCTAACATTGAGCACATCTTTTGCTTGAGCTCTTATTTGTAAATCACTTTTATTTTGAAATATCGTTTTCATCACATGATATCGGTATTATTATCGTTAACATGTACTGTGTATTAACAGTTGATAGTTTATATTTTATATACTTCATACCGCCTAGCAATGTTTACATTAGCCCCTTATGTACAAACTGAATGCAAAGCGCTTTGGCATGTTTCTCACAAAAATTCGTTTGGTACCTGGTGTAACACAATGTTCAGTTGTTTGGTATGATACTTACATATATTACAAATGTCTCCATACTTGTGTGTAGCCTAGGTGGTAGTCGTAATTGCTAACATTTACATTTATACATGCCCATCTGGAGATGTCCTTCATCCCCCATCTAAAGTGTTTACAACCTTTAAGTATGTCCCTTGCAATAATTCGCAGCGGAATTCTCAACGTCCTAGCCTAGAAATGAACAAACTAAAACGTAAACCTAGCTAAAAGTAAGTACTAGTAAGGAAAATTAAGAAATTAAATATTTTTGGCAAAACAAATCACTTAAAACAAACGCTGACTTATCAACTGACTCATGTTCTATCGCCACCTAAATTAATTGCGCGCTACATTGGTTAAAATTGAGGAGAAACTTAAACAGAATGCGTTGGTGTTGAGGATTCGACTACGCTTATGTACAACCTATATACAAGTGCAGCTGGTGCATTTACAGCTTGTTGTTGCCGTCGTCGACATCCTCGACGTCGTTATTGGAGTCCGTATCATCGCCTTTATTGAGGCAGTCGCGGATGCCACGTAGAATGATACCCACGCGGCGATCAAGTGCCTTGAGATGAGGCTCCCATAAGATAGGTGTCACAGGATCAGCATCCATGCTCTTCCGCATGGCATCGCTTAGTCGAAGCGGCTTGCTGTTATGGAAGCTGCAACAAGAGCGAGTGATGATCATTTGTAACTAACGATTGCCACTTGGCGACTGTGGAATTTCTGCGACCGCGACGACCTTATAAGCGCAGAGTAGTAGTGGGGATATCGCAGTCGTAGAGTCGTTGCGCGGTACGCACAACTGCGAGTTTAATTGTCACGCCCACAACGCGGAAGCACGACTTGGCGTAATCAAAAATATTTATTTTGCTGTCCAACTGGTGGTAGGGCCAACTCCAACTGCCAACTCGCAGTTCACTCGTGCGTCGCGCTTATATAGTGGTGCATCATATAAATTAATTAATTTGTCCAATGATAGGAACGAGTCTAGTGGTCAACGGCATGACGGCGCGGCTGAAAACAGAACGCGTTCGAGTGCTGTATAAGTTTAATGGAAAAGTAGGATTAAGGGCGTCTTGAGTACGCCAATGCGAAATCAGCGCACCCACGGAGGCGGCAGTCGGGACACTCGAGAATTGTTCAAGCGTTAAAGTAGATACTTCAAGGTTGAAAAGTTCCCATTCGTTTATCGCTGGCGCCGATTTGTGTCAGAGTGAACGATCGCGGGCGAATGGATTAACTGATATTTAAACGCGCGTTAGGCACATGGTTACGCCGAAAACATGGGAATTAATTGTATCCAATGCCATGCATGCCACATTCCGCAGATTGCTATTATTCTGTGGCTTTGTGCGGCGGAATCGAAATTTCCCCGTCGCGCACCAAGCCCACCCCGACCATAAACAACAATTTCCATTGTCCATTGTCCGTGCATTTATTTATTCGTTGTTCATTAATCAAAAACCCTTTTTGTGTATTGACTTTTCGGTTAAAAGCAATCTATAGCCGCACGCGCGGATTCTACATGCTTTCAGCGGGCACTCGAGGCGCAATCAACGACGATGCATAACCGATTCTTAGCAAGCAAACAAACAAATCCCAAACAGGCCGCGGCCGCCGCCGCCGCCACCGCTGCCGCCGGCGTGGAAATCAGGCCTTTGTGCGGCGGTGTAACACTAGTCGGAGGTGCGTTTGCGTCGGCGACAATTATGATCGAAACAATATGGTACACGATCGGAGACTCGCCGGTTAAGTGCACGGCGAATGCTTTCTACATAATTGCACTCTTAATATTCCGGTCACAAATGGCCTGGCAGAGCGCGCTTTTTCCCGCCGCCTCCGCGTCCGATCACTGCCTGCCTGCTTAATCATTGCTCACGATTTGCGAAAATTGCTGTATTGTCCTTCTGGTGCACGCGGATTTATTTTCGTTTTCATTTGCATTTTAATTCCACCATAGGCGCGGATGGGGCTGCGTGTGGGATATGATTGACATTCATTGTTTTCAATCAATCTGGAATCAAAATAAAGGCATCGCTGCGCCTGCCGCATTGTGTAGTGCGTTTATAGTTATTAATTTCGATCGGCAAATTGGAAAACATACACGTTTTCAATTGCGCTAAGTGGCCGCATAGTGGCGCTGATTCGAATTTGCTTGGGGATAATATTCAATTTAGTTTTTGATGTTTTCAATTAAATTGCGGACAAGAGATCCGTTGATTCTGCACTCGTGCCGTTATCCTACGCCGCGGCCGGGTTGCGCTTTGAAGTAAAAACACGTGGCTCTCTGTGGCGCGCCAGGAGAGAGAATGAAATCGTTGCGGTTGGTTTAATGGAAACTAAATTTTTTATGCGATTGCATGCGTGGTGGTTTATGATAAACGTGCCAACGTGAAGGCAAACAATTTTATTCCGTGCGTGCAGAACTCGCGGATTTATTTGCGCACCGCGCAGCTTTCATCTCGCCCACGCACCGGCGGCGCACCCACACGCGGATTCGTTAATTACGACTAATCAACTTATTCCGCGAAATACCTGGTGGAAGGTGAAAGGCGGCGGCGTCGGTGGAGCAGGAGCAACCTGCAGCCCGACAACGAGATCGCTATCAGTGATTTAAACGTTTTCGACGAAACCAACAGACTGATGCAAAAAGTACCGAAATATGACTCATTAATTCCAATCCTTGCGGCTATAATTTATTCTCGAAATGCCAGAGAATGCCTACGAATGAATAGTGGTGATCCAGAAAGGGTTTAAAACGAAAAACGTTTCCATTTCCACACGGCAGAAAATATTGAAAAACACATTCATTATTAATTGCATTAACCCCCTGGAGCTGCAAAGTATTAATTAACAATATCGAATATATTTTCCATGCTCTAAAAAAATAGAGGAAATATTTTAATCCTCTAAGTCTTAAAATACTGGCGAAACAGACCTATAATTTCCTAGCTGTAAAGAATTGCTCTATAAAATTTAGATTGAAAGCACTCCAAAAATAAATCCTTGGATTTTCCTAACGTCCATCCAAGTAAAAAATGATCCAATTCCAATTCCTTCCTATTTTCCGACTGCCGTAGACTTTTGGCTACATATTCTCTCTGCTATAATGCACTTGGGAGGCTTTTTATAACTGGAATTAGCGTCAATTATAATCCGAACACAGGCAAGTCCTCTGCGCCAAGACAAAATAAAAGCTGTGGACACCTGCTGGAAGCAAATGCGAGAAGGCCATGTCGGGCGAGAAGCACCACTCGTATATAACGCCAGCAGCGACTTGTTGAGAAGTCGACGTTGAAAAAATGTCCGAAAGCAACGCGTAAAATATTTATACACCCTGTTAATCTGGATATACTGCCAAGGGACAGCGGAAAGCATTGTTTGTTGCGATCGTATTTTCACTCGCAACGCTCGAAATGAAGACATGAGGATGCTCCAAGATACTAAAGGATGTTT
Source organism: Ecitoglossa quadriceps (assembly GCA_027574925.1). Classification (NCBI taxonomy): domain Eukaryota; kingdom Metazoa; phylum Arthropoda; class Insecta; order Coleoptera; family Staphylinidae; genus Ecitoglossa; species Ecitoglossa quadriceps. Next base: position 4,940,664 of record JAODGC010000001.1, on the reverse strand, counting down.
GGACGCATTCGAAGGTTTAGGTTTAGCGCGATACTGGAAGACAATATCGGAGCGGAAATGAATGCATGCGTTTTGCGCGTTACCAACCTGCGTATTAATCGGATGAACCGGCGGAAGACGCAGTTTAATGGATTACTTTTTGTGTCGATACTAAGCCGGCTGCAAGTTTTCAGCGGATCCTTTCGCTGCTGCTGCGGTTTGCTGGAATGGGCCTGGACGCACCGGCGTAATGGAAGCCGCCGCCGAAAACGAGAACGCAGCGCGCGCGCGGCGTAAGCCGGAAATTGACTTTTATGAAATGTGTAGTGTTTATTCAACCCGCGCAGATTATGTATGCATGCATGATACATACGGAGGCGGACGATGCCTTTTATCCCCACAAGAGACGAGTGTACTGCGAAGGGGCGCAAGCGCCGCCCCCGCGAGCGCTACCTAATGTTGTAATCATAAAACGTATGACATAAAAATGTAATACGTGCACGCGTAAAACCCGAAAACGATTTCACCTTGTTGCACGACGTCGGCTTTACGGCAATGAAGCAGATTTTCATGAATTTTCATTAAATTTACGTCGTTTAATTTCCTAATATTAATTATTATCAGTATGAGCTATTACTGAATCACAACGCAAATAATTAAGCTCTCAGAGATGCCTTAATATTGACTGGAAGCTCGGAAATGCGTCTAGAGAAATGAAATTGCAATTACTGACAGTTTAAGTCGTAACATTTTAACCGCAAGAAAGGAAAAGATCGATATAAAATTCAATTTAAAACTCCAAATCTCCACCCTTTAATGTGTTGCATGTTTGACAACGTTTGATTCGGTTAATAACAGTTGGCCGCTTAATTAAGCGAAGTTATCCGCTGCAATTCGATTTTTATCACCACAGCGTACTGCACACAGCACTGAACCAATAATATCTGTAATGGCAGGAGACCACAGGACATAGGAAAATTAAATGCCCATTTCCAAGTCGCCTCCATGCTCTCCAGACCTCGATATAGTGCACGCAAAAATCCTCATTGGCACCATCTATGCAAAATGAAAAATTGAAGTAAAAAGTTAATTTGTTTGATTTCCCTCTGCGGTTGGGTTGATGGGTCCTTTCTACTTTCAGCTGTTATTCTTGGCTGAATTAGTCCAGAAAGCAGCGTCCTGCGCTGAAAATGCTCTCTTCACCTGCGCGAAAGTATTTAATATTGATGCGACAGGTTCTCCCCGCGTGCATATTAGAGCAGCCAATCTGGCCTCCTGAGTAATGCATGGCCACGTTCGCTTTTCGCCGTTTTCCGCACAACACAGCGACGGGATCAACATTTTCCCACGTTTGCATGGTGCTGCGCATCGACCTGCATTGTCCGTATCAGACAGTAAACACTAGATTCATGCGAATCAAATATAGTAATCATTTAAAAATCATTGCGGAATTTCGTTTCAATCCTTTTCTCAATCAAACGTTGAAAATGTGATACAGTGATATGTGATAAAAGTGCAAGCCACCCACATGTGCACGTAGATATTGCGACGTCAGAATTGTCTTGTTTCGATAATGATTTAAACGTTTCGAGCTGAGCAAATAGCGAACAATGCAACCTCAAACACATTAATTACAAATTTCCATCAATTACGCACGACTTACGCACGACGTTTCAATACTTGAATAATCATTTACCGTAACTACGACGAATATTGTAAATCGACGGAAAATGCCTTTGTGCGGTGCAATTTAAAAGCAATTAAAACATGTCTGGCTGTGGCGCACAATTCGTCATTCAGCGCAAATGATGATGACTGGATCGGTAAATTAATAAACTACCAATAAGCAGAATGAGCAAACCGAAGCGGTAATCAGCTTTGAATAAAAAACGCTCCCGAAATTGCGCTGGATTGCGCACAAACGAGTGTAAATAACACAAATAACAACCGAAAACAAACAACGAAGACAAACACGCACTGTGCGCAAACACTGAATAATGTGGAGCGCAAACTGCCAACCCCCAAAATTCCACCGCAAATCATATCAAAACAAAAGTATTAAGCGCCGGCTAAAAAATACGCACGCTGGCAATGTATAAATTTGAATTGATCCGCCAGCGTGAATCGATAGGGAATTCATTATTCGGCTGAAAAGTTTCGGCATAACGCTTTGCAAAAGTGTGATCAAAGTTTTGCCGCCCGCGAAAGAGTGTTAATTTTTGATCCAATGCAGCCGGGTTAATTAATTTTTAATTATATCAATTAAGCCGGATAAAGCAAAACGGCTTTCCCGCCACGCAATCGATTTAATCATCCCCGGAAACTCGCTCTAACAACTTGTGCTCGACATGATTCCGGCCACTTAAACTCGCTCGAACACGTCCATTTAATGAAAATTTCAAATTTTTCGTCGTCGCCCGTGTCCGCATTCGTGTGTTAATTAACTAAATAGTCGAGGGCCGAACCTCAATGGCAATTCGCATGCTGTTAACGCGGGCGCAACGCGCGCTAATGTCTCAACAGCGTTTAAACAATCAACGGATTACGCTAAAAGGCGGCCAATTACTCCCCGAAGCCAATTAATTACCGCACGGGGAGCGCCTCCACCTTGTGCACATTAGATAGCGCGAATTCAATTCCAGCTGCATGGCCGTTCTGTTTTATTTTCAGTGGGGCTGGCGGGCTCGTAAAAGCAAGACGAGCAGATTGCAAACCTTTGCCCGGCATTGGATCCACGCATTCAGATCTATATCGGATTGAAACAGATGAATTGAACACTGCTAATAAGAAGCAAGCAAGCAGACACAAAGCAGCAATCGATGCAAAACGTTTTTGGAGCCGTACACGTGCGCGCAGTGCAGAGGCAGCAATAAAAGCTTAATTCGTCCTTTCGGGAAAGCTCCGTGCCCCCGGTGCACGCTCCTCCCAATCGAGACCATTACAGTCATTACGCCCGCACGGCTGCATGCGTTCTTTGAAAACATGTCACCTGGCTGGCACTCGTTGTTTGCCCACCACTCAACGCAATCATCCTGTCCGTCCGTCGAAGATGCGTAATTTCGGCAACCGCTGTAATTTCACTCGTACGCCAGCCGAGGAAAAATGCGCCGAGGTGAAATGCGCACATTATTTATTTAGAAATCAATTAATCGCCGGGAAAAGCCGTTCACAACGTCGGAGTAAATAATTCAGGCGCGCAAAAGGAATGTGGAAATCGTCCTGACAATCACCTTCCTTCACCTGAGCCTTCCAATACACTTGCCAGCTTCGTCGGAGGAGCGACCTTTCGCCGGCTTGGAAGTCGCGGGAAGCTCATTAGCCGCGCCGCGTGTGCATTATTCACGCACTAATCGCGCCCTCGTTGCTGTAGAAGCTAAATAACTACTGGCCTTCGTCGAAACGGGATTGATCGGTTTGACGTGACCGACGGTGTTGTGTGCAGGATACTTACTTCAGCAGAGTTGTAAGAGTGACCTCACGAATCATGCAGCACTGTAGCAAAGGCGCTAGGATAGAAAGTTCGTCGTGGAAGGGCTTGCCGAAGCCACGGCCGTGATCCAGGTGGATGGTGAAGGTGTCATTTCCGAACTCCCTGCAATTGAAGACGTAAGTGACAGCTCTACGCGGATATTTTCAGTGCCACGCTTCACCTGAAAGTTTCATAATGATGTCGGTCCATGTTACCAGTGAGAAAATCGAAGATGGACATGTCCATGAGATCGTACAGGCGTCGTCCCTTGTCGTAGGGTGGTATTTCGCGCACCAGAGCGCAGTAATTAGATTCCAGTTCCCATTGGGCCTTCCTCCGCTTGTGATAGGATCTCCTCCAGGGATGCCGCCACACCTACATGGCGTAAACAGCGATAATGCGTGCTTGGAAGCCTACGTTCATCTGCAGAAGAGCTTACCTTGCGCGCGCCAACTTCGTTGGAGGGCAGAAAGGCAGCAAAACTTCCTTCCAGCATGTCCGGGCTCCCGCAGATCGCGTGCGACGTGTCACAGTAGTAGCTGCACTTGCCGTGGAAGCACAGATTATCCGAAGGGGACACAAAGAACGTCTTCAGGAGCTCGCCATCCGCTTTGTGGTACAGCTCCGAAGTCATGTTTAGCAGGCGACCCGTCACTGGCATCGCACGCCGGAACCCGAGCAATCTGCAACATACCAAGCGTGTCAGCGGTCTATGGCTCCCCTAATAGCATCCCGCGTGCGAGCGCGCTTCTTACCTATCCAGATGAAACGAGGCGATCTCGGAGTTGTGGCGCTCGAAGTCAGTAAAGTAGAAGTGATTGGGCAACGTCTGCTGCTCCCGTGGGAATCTACAACAAACACGCTTAGTTATAGACTCAGCAATTCGCCGCCTCCACCTCGCTCGCGTGATTAATACACGGCGCGTCCAGCCGCCCGATTGAATAGAGAAATAATGGTAGGAAAACGGGCCAAAGTGCATAATGCCACGATCGAGAGTCATCAGAAGCTAACGACTACGTGGCTAATCTCGCTTCTGGCGGAAGACATCAGGCTCCGCAAAGGACAAAAGAATTGAAAGTGCGCTCTCACAGAGAATGGACGCGCAGCTGATAGCGTAATGCAGTCAGCAGGAAGACAAATGGCGTTAAGATCGCGCTCGCTGGCCTCAGAATGTGCAGCACTGAGCTCCTTATGGCACACGCATTCCAACTGTGCATAATGCCCGGGTTTCACATCTTCATCTTCTTGCTCTTGTGAGTTATGAGCAAAAATTTGCTCGCGAATGCGAATACCTCGTCGTGTCCGGGAATTGAGAAATTCAAACTTTAATACTTCGTTGCTTTCTTGCGCCGCGCGCAGACAACAAACGAGATTTGATCGTGCAATAAACAAATTGCTTTTTGTTTTGTGGCGGCGTCTGTTTTTCTTCCAAATGTGCTTTTTTTCGTTTGAATAATGAGATTTTTCCTACCCGTTTGTGTGTCTTTCCGCAGCCGGGGCTCTTTCTGCGTGCGCTTGCGTGATTTTTCGCGGTTTTCAAGCAGCCGGAAAAGCGGCAGACAAGACAGGATGTACGTGAAATGGGTTCCGCCTAGATATGATTCGATTCTATAATTTTCCACCGAGTGAATACAAAGAAGTGCGGCTTTGCGACTGGATGCCAAGTGGATCATGGAAGCTTCTTAAACAATTGGCCCAAGCCGCCACGCGTACCTCTTCCTTATCTGCGAATTAAAGTCTTCTTAAATTTTGATGCGAGCGACGCGACATTGGAATTGATGGGCAAGCGCGACGCAGAGGGCAGGTATATAGACTGCCGCCGAGGCCGCCCGCCTCCTCCCGAATAATATTAGATCTACAAGGTGAGATATGTAAATGTCGCACGATCGCCACTCAAGGCACGTAGCGCATAGCTCAATTCGTTATCTCGTTCGGCCCACATCCAACGCGCTCCTTCTGTTCTCGTGCAGACACGAAAAACGTAAGTGCGGTGGCGGCGGCAGCGGCGTCGCCAACTCGTCCGTGTCGCATCGACGCGCGGGCCCTCGCTGCAGACAAACAGTAGGAAAAATTATTTTGCCGCAATGAATATAGAAGAGAATTTAATGCGAATCATATTTTTCCTTTAAACGCACCTGCAGCGAAAGACAATGAGGCGAGCTTCTTACTTATTCCGCGTCCCAGTCCCAGCTCGTCGTCCGCGCGTAATGAATGCTTATTTGTTATTTCTCGAATTTCCCTTCATATTCATCTTCCGCGCCAGGTTTGTTTGCCTTAACAAATTGTGTCATCTTTGATAGCCGACAGTGAAGCACGCATATAAACGTGCTTTGTGTCACACCGCGGCAAATTAACTGAGCAATAAGTCACGGATTGCCCCGACGCGGGCGGAGAAAGCGCAAGTTGTGCTTTCGGCACTCGCGGCTGATTACTGATATCATTATGCGGTTGATGTGGACATTACATTGTGTAGATTATTCCAACCTCGGCCGCGATAGTTGAGCAAGTAGTAACGACTTACAGTTGGCATAATGCGAGCCACAGCGGTGTCGTAGGGGAACGGCAAGCCGCGCAACGACCGCCGACATTTTCGGCTGGTAGCACCGCGTCCTTTTTGTGCGCACACCAAATGTTCCCGATTGCATCTCAACTCCCGTGAAAAAGTCACCGCGTTAAACTCCACCGATACCATCTCCAGCTTCTGCAGTCAACGACCAGCAAGTACCTACACCAGTGTTTAATTTCCCCGTATTTCTTGCATCTCCACCTCGGCATAAATCCCAACTGCACCTCTGCGTGTTTGCCCAACAATCGGTATGCAGTCCCCACGTCCATTCATCGCGTCGGCGTTGGTCTTAAGCGCGAGACAAGAGTTTGGAAGCTTTACACCGAAGCTTTCGGTGCAAGTATCGTATCAGGGCGCGGGCAGGAGGAATGCGGCACTCGAGGGTCTCGCCAAGAGATAGTTCATCCTCTGGGGAGATGCAAATCAGCCACTACCGGACAGGTTATCTTTGTTTACCCGCAAGTCCTTCCCGGCAAGCTGCGCCAACCGTCCGAGCAACTATATCTACATCTACTCCTGTTACTTATATCCTCTTTCGTACGCCACGCGTACAAGTTTTACGATTCGCGCCACAATAACGCCTGCCGCAATAAAACCTCAGCGATCGTGCGGGACCGGGAGAGACAGGCTGCGGCGTGACGTACTTTTCATTCCCCATATCGCCTCGTTAATCCGGGCACGCTTGTCTGGACAAGCTCCAACGGCTTCCTAGAAGCCTGATGAGAGTTGTGTATATTCTATACGCTTGTACACATATTTAACTGGATCTGGCGAAGACGCATGAGGTACAAAAGATAGACAAACGACCAGCTATGATAACATACCAGATTAACTGCCTGGACTGAGCATGAAAAGGTGACTACACCTGTAGAAAATTGCCTAAAACTGAGAATAAGTTAGATGCAATTAAGCTAATAATTTGCATGGACTCATCAATTTTGATTGGAGCATCTAGGGAGCTTATAGGCAACTCGCCCACCACCACGATACGTATCCGAATTCATTCTGAGCGATGTTCGGAGTTTGTGGGTAGTAGTACTTTACACCTCTTTTCGTACATGCTATAGTTTTGTTTGCAAAACATTAAATTCCAACCCCCGCCCTAACGTAACTTCTAATGTGTTATGCAGTTCTCTTCTCCACTTACCAGGAATTTTTCTTGAAAGTAACAATATGATAGATTGACAATCTTTTCAGAATGCTTTCTGAATATCAACTAACGCATGCATTATATGATTTGAAACATAAATTTCCAATGACTATCCAATTGAATGACATATTCCTTCCATATTCTTCCTGCTTCCTCCTACGCGTGCTCCACTGGATTGAAAACTGGCAACATGCAAAAGAACATTAGTCAGCATCAGTTGGATACTCGTTGTCTACACACATCGGCAGCTGGGAAGAGAAAGACTGCTGAAATATCAAACCTGATGACTGATTAATGTTCTTTCCAATCAGCCAGCAACTGGTGGACGCGCTGGGCATATTCGTAACCAAGTTAAGCCAGTTGAATACCTTTAGGCGTCGCAGAATCAAAATTTCGACATAACGCTGCTTCCAATGCGACCGCAATTGCACAAAAGAGACTCATTTACATTTGTGCAGTACGAACACGATAAACACACGTCGTAAAGGCTTCCGGCGGCGTCCGCAAACTGCCAACACGGTGGACACTTATCGCGCCCTAAAATTCCCTCTCCGCCGCCGAGAAGCCACTTTGGCGTGAAAGTCCAACTCATTTTAGTTGCTAATTTATTGTCACACTGAATTATTATAAGATTTGGCGCTCTGTATTAAATTTAAATCCATTAATGTATAATTAGGTGGAGGATGACGCATGGTGACGGTAACGGGCGGCGGCAAGGAGTGCTTAGCATTACGATAATGTTTACTCTGAAACTACACCAAGATTTTCTAAACCATCACTGCCAAACAAAGACCGCAGCGCACAAGTGACCAGGAGGAAGAAGGCATTTCGAATTCACACTGGCGCGCATCGTGTGAAAAGGAAATAAATCATACCGGCAAAATTGGAGCGTAAAATTGTAATTGCTTTAATATAGTTGTTATATCAAGCGAAATCCAATTCGATGCCGGCGCTGCGGGGGCGTCGCGCGGAGGCAACAATGGCCCCGTGCCTGCTGGCATTAACAAATAACCACCGGCGATAACGATCGCGTTACATTACAATATTCAGTAAGGGTGGCCCTTTTTTTCCCCCCGCCTGGTTATTATCATAATAATATTTTTATATTTTGAGCCATTGCCGAGTGGAATGACTCACAAACAGATCCGCAGCGAGGCACACGCAAGGTGGTGGGCGGCAGGAATAAGAAATTTGTCTTGGTACGGTTCTGACTTTGAGTGCTTTTCGTCCAATTTCGTTATCATACTAGCGATTGACACGATAAGGCAAGTGAAAAATTAGAAACACAAATTACAATCGAATTGTGATGCGAAACGTACTAAACCAATTAAATTATCACAGACTTCTTTCTATTCTTGCTTCAACTTCTTCTTAACTTCTTATATCAGTTCCAACTCTATAAAATATACTTTTAAAGTTCCTGTTCCATCTTCGAACTCACTCTAAGTGTGCAGATCAACGAGTGGAAATCAAGTTCCCCGATTCCCATCACTCATAATAACATAAATACCGCATGCTATACGCTCACCACTTCTTCACCGCCATAAAATATAAAATAATCAACGCCTTTTAAGCGCGCGGAGATTCTTAAATGAGTAAACACAAAATGCACAATTAGCCAAGCACTCGTCGTGTACTTTCGCGTGCTAATGGAAATCGACGCGCGACATGATAACATGAGAGGCACTGTGCCCTAAACCCACTAGGGCCTTCTAATAAGTCATCGCCTCAGAATTAGATATGAGGAATTTAATGGACGCGACGATAGACGACACTTAGACGCCGTCTCCAGTGGCGCGCTGAGTGTCACTAACCACGTAGCATCCGGGGAATCCAAGCCCCCGGGGGCAAGTGCGCCGCGGCATGCCGGAATTGCTAAATAAACAACGCACTGCAGCAGCGCGCGTTCGACGAGAGCGGGTGCGCACAAAAACCCAATAATCCCCTAATCGGTTATTCCGCTAATAGGATCTTCGTAATTACAAAAGTTTTAAGTGAAAATCTTTCGCACTTTACCATTATAGCTCCCGGAAGAATGTTGCTCGATTACAGACGAATATAGCATGCTACTGAAGACGCTGGATGCTGACACTCTGCCATTGTTCGAGCAACTTCAATCGTATTGGGATTGACTAGAATACTCCCACGGGACGACATTCCGCCGATAAATTACCGGCAAGTACACGAGTTGTGCGCGATTATTGCTATTTCAAAATCATTTCCGCAAGTTTTAATTCGGTTTTAATTTGCGTCACGGGCCGTTTTATCGCCCTCAAATCGGCTGCAAACTCGTGCAAAGTGGATAAAAGAATTTGTTGTGCAATGCCCTGCTTTTCTTCCCATACGGAATTTATATTTATATAAAGGATAAAATAACGAAGCGTATTTTTTCCAATAGGCACCTCGGCAAATCCGAAAACGCGTAAATATTTTATGCATCCGCAAAGAAAAAATAAAGTCGGAACAAATATTATTGGATTGGGAAAGATTCTATACATATATATATAAAGTATATATATATATATTGGACTCGATGTTGCATATACAAGATGCTACTAAATGTACTTCTCTGATATTGCAAAATTGAATACGAAGATAACAAATATGTACCTGCTCAAAAAGGCGATTAGCTCGAAACATAATGAATACAATGACAAACTTAAGTGGATCCTTTATCCATGGAGCCTTTGCGCACAGTTAGTTGACATTAAAAAGCATCAGCCACAAAACACTCAGTAAATTCATGTGTATTATAGTGAGAAATCGTTTGCATTTCCATTCCTTTTGGAGGCGGACATAACAAAGAGGAGGAAGCCAAAGGTGGAAATCTGGAAATATCCGAATGTGAACTCCCGATGCGTTTTCGCAATCGGTCAGATTTATGTCGGCAGATGTTTTTTCACCACCAGGGCTGGTTATGTTGTGCCTAAATTTGCCCTCTACATCTCTGACAATGCACCAATTTGTGCTTGTTTTTCTTTCGTACGGATTTACTGCAAAGAGAGCTTTGGATGAACACGTCTTGACAGGGAACTACTGACGAAAGAGGGCGTCAGGATAACTTCTCCACAAGGCTGTGTAATCCCCACCAGTGTGCGAAGCCTATAAATGCGCGGATATTGCACTGCGAGATCAGTTTACGACCAACTCGCATGCGCGCTGCTTTTTCTTGCAGGACTTTTCGGCATGTTAAGTAGTCCTGACAGCATATTCGCAGTAGTATTAATGGATTTGTTCCAAATGCATGGATTATTTAACTCGAAGATTAAGTAATCTTATAACGCATGAATTCAACAATGTAATGGTGTACTCACCTCATGGGCTTAAACAAAGATTGCACATTGTTTGGGTAGTCGATGACGAGTTTAATCTGCGTTCCGCCTGACTTTTGCGCTGCAACAAAAGAAAGCAATCAATTAATAAAAAGCGGTGCTAGAACAACATTAACTACATAAAGTCGCGTAAATGAAGCGCACCGCGTGGAAACAATGAGCGCAATCAGCATTGAGCTAGCGACGCTGCGCGTACTGTCAAATCGAATCAATAAGCGCATGAATTAAATGCAATTAATCATCGCACGCCACCGCCGCCGATGAAAAAGGCGCGCATGCATGCAGCGCGCATACTCAGATAACGCACATTTTTATTGTCACTTGATTATAAGCGCCGTGGGGAATATGCGATTATGTTGGTAGTTATAGAGCATTCGCGCTCATTACGAGTGTAACGCTTCGAGTTACTTCTGTTTACGATTTTATTGCGCGCGTTAAGCGGAGCCCCATTGTCGAAATACAATACAATGAGGGATTATTGCAATCAATAAGACCTCCCGTGTGGTGTGATCGTTGAGGTGTGATCTGCCGCGATTTTCCACAACGCAGTGCCCACCACCCACGAATCTAGGCATTGGGCATGATCGCGCACATTTAATGCAAGAACAATACCCGTCGCGGTGTGGTAATCAGAGCGTAACGGCGGCCGCCGCCGCCGCCCGTAATAGCCCCAGGCGTATCAATTTCGCGCCCCCAATGCCCCCAACCTGGATCTTTTGCTTACCACAATAGATAACAATTAGTTCGCTCCCGGGCAGCGGTAATTCAGGAGGAAATAAGATGATGCAGAAACGCCGGCAAGAAATATCTATCCATCGATTAGCCACCCCCGGGAGTCCTGTTTTCACTTTGTCTAGTTTACACGCTTCGTTGTTACATGAGCGCTACAAGTCGGCAATTAGCGTCGGCCGGGCACTAATGCGATGTGCTTTTTATGATGAGTCCCGGACACACTCATCATAAAAACGAAGCAAGTGGTGGAGGAAACTAATGTAGCAGCATGCTTACTAAACAGGAGGCGATTGAAGGTGTGCAGGTGTGAATTCAGCAGCTAAAAAACGTCTGCAATGCGCGCCTACAACGTTGCGAAAACCTTCTTGCGTCTCCCCCGCCCTGCGCTTCGCCGCCTTGTTTTCCTCCGCAATCTCGTATAAAACAGCTCATTAAGCTGCTCAGTCTTAACTGCGTTCATATATTAATCTACCCTCCACGCTTCCAGGCGCTAGCTGCCTTCATTACTGGCACTATTGTAAATCTAACCAGGTGTACATTATTACGTCATCGGCATAGCAGTGTTCGGCGGCGGTGCTGTAGACAGGACGATGAGAAAGCTGCGCCCGTAGCCGCGCAATTGACACTATTATTAATATTCAGTTTGGTCGCTGGCGCAAATGCTGCATGGTGGGAAGGCGAGGGGGCGGCCGCGTGTGCGGCATAAATCGCATTGTTTCGCTCGCGGCATTATTAACTCGCCGAGTGCAGCACACGACCGACCGGTCTCCGATAACTGCACTGATAATGAATTTGCGGTCCGACGGATGCGGAATTGGAGTTTAAATATAACGCGATTCATTACATGCAACATGCAGGCATTGATCTCCATCGAGAGGGAAACGAAATCGGCTAATTAATTGCGCACCCCCGCCCCCTCACCCCTCACGCTCGCACGTTCCGCATTCGTGCATTTCGAGTAAACGGCCGCAATACCCGAAAGCTTCATCTTGCAATCATCCCCGCAAACGTCGCGTGGCGCGCAACACTACACCAGCCATTCGAATATTTTAAGTTAATAGAAAATAATATTAAATATGGTAATTCGCGTCACATCAATCAAGGCGCACGGCGAGGTGAATTGCGACGTCGACGAGATTTATTCTTTCGTCTTCGACGACGACGCCAGCGTACATGGATATTGTATTGTGCCATTGTGCGAGGAAAAGTCGCACGCGCCGGCAAATCGTGAAAAATGGCTAGCGCCATGTTTATGGCAATGAAAGGCGAGGGACAAATGTGATTACGTATTTACATTAATGCTTCACGTGCGTTTCGTTTTCTGGCGCGACACGTAGTGCAATCAGGGAATCGTTTGGATGCAAATGAACTGCTAAAGAAAACTGCTAATAACTGATTCAATTACACTCGACAATGAGGAGTGCTGGGAGGATTTTCGTAAGCACTATGTTTAATTCCAGGCGCAATTCGAGAATAAAATATTATTCTTCTACTTTACAGTTTTTGCTATAAAAACTCAAAAAACAGTGAGGCGTGCTAACAACATTTTGTAGCACCGTGTGGATGGTGGGGGGAAAACACAGCCTTATTCATAATTACACTAATTACATTGGCCTTAAATCATTGTTGCAAAATCAATAGTTCGTTATTATTATTCAACAAATGGTTTGCATCTAAAATCTCCGTCCATGTCGAGACGTAAATTAAATTACAATTTGCTTCAAGTAGCTAATTCCAGAATCTTTCTCCCCAAACAAATTGTGCACATTGTCACTGAAATAATTCCAGCGCAGCATGCTCCTACCGTGCACCTAATAACTGCTAGAAACTGGCAGACGCGCCAAGAAAATCAAAACCGTATTGCGTGAAACTAGTTTTCCGCTTTATACCTGCACGATGTACCTTCCACGATTTTACCGAGTGATGCAAACGTCAAAACATTACCGGCCCCCGACCACCATAGAGTCCCAACGCTGCGTCGGCCACCGCGCGTGCTGTCGACAATTTTCGGCCACAAGTTGGCAAAAGCCACAAGGTGTAAAAGCCGTGCAAGTGACGGATGTGAGAGCTGGGTTCGGTTGCGATTTAAATTGCACACCTTGGTCCCAACGAAGTTGTAATCATTCACGTGATATGTGCGTATCGTTGCATAAAATTACAACGATAACACGTACAAATTGTGTTACAAATTGTACACATCCGACGCACCGGCAGCAAACAATTGGCGGGCGACGTTGCCGGCGGAGCGGGCGGGCGACGAAGCGGGCGGGCGGCGAGCATGTTGTAGATTTCCGCCAAATTCGTTATTCACGCGCCATTCTTATTTCGGCTGATGACGCAAAGAAAACTGCAAATTGCCAGCGCCGGCAACATCCCGGCATCATCAAGAAGTATCGCGACATCAAACGAATCTGCGCACTGTCGGCGGCGGTCTTGAGGGTGGGCGGGCGTGCTCCACTTGTTTGCGACGTGCGTGCGTATGTGCTAGCCTAATCTCCACACAGCCGCCGGCATTGAAATTCATGCAAGACTGCCATACGTTGTAACAATGTTTTCCTATTGATAGTGAGGTCCATTCTGCATTAGCGGGATGTTTGATCAATGCATAATTGTTTCAGCTCGGATGGCAAGATCATTGCCGCGCTGTTTGCGGCCTCACTTGCTCTTGCCGGCGAAAAACGATAGACCAATGTTGACAATCATCCAGCAGCCGACAACAAACAGTGGCAGAGAAAGGATCACATGCAATGCAGTGGAAATGTACTTATTATGGACAATTGTAGCCATTGCTGTTGACATAACTTACAAATTAATGTTTTTACTAATCAGGACATAATTTCACACACTGCCTATTCCGATTAATCATGTTTTCTTATATCGGAAAACAGTTAAAACCGAACCGCCAGTTTCACTATAGTATCAAGTGAAATTAGTGATTCTCACGCTGAATGCGAAATGGAATTTCTATGAAGTTTAGATCAACATTAGTGCAACTTTTTTTGTTTCCACCATGAGTGTTGATATTAGTTAGTGTTTGTATTTCTGTAATCATAAATTAATTTCACAGCGCAAATTTTCCGATTATTTCTGCGACTTTATAAGGAATGTAGTTAAATATTACTTCCACTTTATATTGCTTTTGATTGCAAAACATCCTTTTAGAAAAATTATTATATCAACAAACAAGATTTTCGTAGCTTTCTATTTTTGCTATTTGGCTTATTTTCTTACTACTACTGCGATGCCTATTATATTAAGTCTCATTTCCACAAGCAACATAATACATAGAAAATGCTAATTTCCCCTTACATCTTTCCCGATCATCTCAGTTACTTCATATGGCTGACGTGATTGGATAGTCCCACACATTGCGCGTTTACACACGCATAACATCCGACTTGATCATACCCTGTCCCAGTCCGCACCAAGGTGGATTACGAAAATGATAAACGCCGCAGAGGTATATAAATCTTGGGCGGGCGGCGAGGTGAGCACGTGTTTCAAGCATCCTGCAGCCGCACCGCCGCCGGATGCCGAAACAAATTCCCCGCGATGACGATAATAATAAAAGCATGGCATGGAAAGACGCGCGGACGCAAAGAAGGCACTGGAAGAAAGACATGAGGCACTCACCGACGTGAAGGATGGGATCCGTCGCCATCAAATTTAGAAGCTGTGGCACCAGCGGACTGCTTTTCGGGTACAGCTCCTTCTTCGAGATACTCAACTGAAATCTCTCCTGGACGCTCATGTTGTTCCTGCGTGAAATAAAAAAGAGTATTCTTAGTATTCCGCGATATGATCGTATGATCAGGCGTTATGAAAACAGGGTGCATATTTATGGCAATTGTCTTGGTCGTAATCCGTACGGCAGGCACCCCATTCGGTTTAAGTAAATTGGGATGGGCGCATGCAAGGACCTCCAGGCGACGAAGAAACGTTGATGCTATGCGCTACGGCATCACTAACTGTAACATTTGCAGCGGTTTGAAATTGGGCGGAATTTTCATTACTGGAGAGCCGTGTGCGCGTCACTTTGCGAAACAATCTGTATCGCCAGCTTAAAATCTAGTGTTTCGCTAGTGCCGCGCAAAAATAATGGAATAATAAATTGAATACGCTGCGAAAATTTATATTGGCTTAAAAGTCTCCGGCACGACATGACATTCCATCCACGTCGAGCACTCGTTTTTGCTCTTTAGCATTTTCACTTTGAAGAAACGCAAAAAGAAAAGCGATTTTCTTGTTGTGCCCGATCCGTGGCATCACACAACAAAGCCGGCGCGCCGACAATGCGCGAATCAAGCAAACCGCGGTTTACATTAATTACAAAACAAATTAAACGCTGCTGTTTGCTCACGTCGGCAAGCCAGCAAAGTCGCCGCCCCTCAACGACATGCCGTAGTATGATGTAATCGCATTGTCATCGGGGAAACTTAATCAGCCGGAGACTGAAAGCGTATTAAGATTATAATCAAATATCAATTAACGAACTGCCGCCAGCGGAGATGGTGGCGGCAGCGCAGCGGGCGACGTGTCGCGAGCTGCAAGAATGCATGAATGACACCCTGGCACAACCCAGCGTCCAATTGATGCCATCGAATTCAAGTTGAATTTACCCGTGGGTGAAACATCCTTCTAGATCACTGCAATAACGTTTGCGCGTGGTATAAGCGAAGCTATACCCTCTTGCCAACTCACAATTAGATGTGTCGCTCGTGAGCGTTATCCCCACCACGTCTAGAAGTATAAAATTAGTGTTGGTAGTGCCAAGCGTTCACTCTGACTCTGACTACCATTTGACGCAGATCAACACGACTGATCTTCCATACCTTTTTGCTGCAGGAAGCAAATTGAAGAGTGCTTAGCAACCACCCTAAAACATGATACTCTTCTATTGCTTGCTTGCTTGCTTGCTCCATTTAGAAATCACTTAAATATAGTTTGCGCGAGGTGGAGAGAAAGCAAGTCACAATTGGATTCGGCGAAGGTGTAAAATTGATGCCGGAATTCTGGCGCTTCGTGTCGCGTGCTTCCATCTTTGCCCTCGGCATGTGCAGGTAGTGGTATGGCGATGGCAGTCGCGCGTAAAGTTTTAATACCCGCGCCGCCACCGACGCGCGGTCACGTAAAATATTCGCTTTTCGTATTTGCGAGACTTTGATAACTCCGCGAAAACAGTGGCAAAACCATGCACATTGCACTAGTCGCCAGTGATATACTCGGGCGGAATATGAATCACCATAATATGCACTCGCAGCAGCAATAGCTTAATTTCGCCTGTATTAATTATGAATCCTGTAAACCGTCTCGGAATCACAGCGATAGAAAAACGATCAAGATCGCGACGTGGACGCCCGGACGAGGTCGGAATTGGGATCGTGCGGATGGTGCGATAGTTGCAGCTTATTCCGTTCCTGCTGACTCCCGTCCCAGTGTGGTCGACCATTCGTTACTCACGTGTCGAGGACGATAGGGCGGCCGCCCTCTGGCCCCGTCGCACCGCTTTATATACGGCGCGCAGTTCTAATATCCTTTTACATCCACACGCGCGGATATAATCTACATGCGCACCCACGGCGGTCGGGTAGGTGGACGCGTGGCGGAAACTGGATTGCATACACACTCTCCTTCGTTGCCGGAACCTCCTCCCCGCCAGTATACGGCAACGCAACACCACGACGCATCAAAAAAGCGAAGCGCACCCCGGCCAGATTTACGGATCTCCATTCGACGGTTTTCGGTCGCGGCGGCGGTGGCAGCGTTGGCATACATCGGCTATTTATTCCAGGCCCTTCCGCGCACACCGGATGTGCCCCAAAATCCAAGCAGCCAATTTAAAAACACATCTGCATCCTTGATTACATGAACTTGCCGCTGTAATTGAGCAAATTTCGAACACCTGAAATTTAGTTTCGGGCCAGCGCTGAAAATTGCAAGTCGTGGATCACGCCTAAGAAGGAAGACAAGGAGAAACTGAAGCTACTGCTGCTGGTGCTGCTGCTGTTGCTGCTGTTGCTGCTGCCGCTGCCGCCGCTGTCTCCAACGGCGTTTGACCACTGGCAAATCAGGCAAACTTTGTTGCGCCGGCTTGTCCAGCGACTAAACAGTTTCGGCAATTAAACCGGCAAAAAGCACGCCACGCGTGCTGCCAATTCAACAAATGCGACATTCTCAAGCACTTTCCAACGCGTCTCGCACCCACAAACGTGAATTATACTCCTTCTCGTGTTGCTTTTTACGCAACAAACATTTCTCTGAAAGGCAGTGCGTAATTTACTGTTGAAATTTGTAAACAAAGTTCTAACGATGAACGCTATTGTAGAAGCAATTTGTGACCCAACTCCTCAACTCAGCGTCCGTCATCCCCACCTCCGCTTCGAGTATAAAATGAGAGTTCTTAACGCCGAGCTTTCAGTCTAACTTCCAGCCGTCCACGTTCAACACCACCAACTTAATTTATGTACTGTTTGGAACTGTTTTTTGCTCATGCATCATTTATTATGATGTTCATGCGACGTCAGCGCGTATGTTACACGCCAAAAGGGCGGCGATGCAGGGCAGCAGATGGCTAAATAGCCAAGCGGGCGGAATTAATGGAAAACTACTTTTGCTCACTTCGGCGAGAACCGCGCGCCGTCCGCCACAGTAGCAGCTCAATTATTTAACTGGGCACTTAGACGCGCTGGACTAGATTACGCGGGCCGGTTATGAATGCTGCGCCGCCCTCGACGCGTTTCAATTAATTTCCCGGAGCATACGCGCACGTACTAAACACATTAGTCTTTTCCACATGGGCTTGCGCTGAGGATTGCGATTGGGCGCGGAATGCTCATTCTTTTCCCAGATCTATTCCCCACCTGATAACAAACAGACGCTATGACGAAGCAATTCCTTACACGCCCGTTGTTTGCGCGTCGTTTTAGGGCGCACCATTAAAAGCGCAACAGTGTACAAGAAGCTCCGCGCTGGCGCTAAACAAAATCAGTCTCATCTGTCTATTTGCATCGTGGACCGCGAGTTTTATTGGCTTTGTGCAAGCGCGTTTTTGTTCGCGCCCCCTCCCCTCTCGAATCGAAGAAAGCGGAATAGCGACGCGGGTGTCACGATAAGTGCACCCGAAAGACGAAATCGAATGGAGGAATGCCGTCCTTTTATAGCCCTAAAGGGTGCAATACCTTTAAAAGAAATTTAAAAGTACAATGCCGCCCTCAATCCCAGCCATAGAACGAAATGTCGCTGGAAATTCCGAAAATGCGGCGCGAGATAAAAATGAATAAGAGCAATCTAGTGGTGACATCACGTTGGTGCGTTCCTTTAGCAACATGTAATTTGTTCTTAATTAGACTAGCAACAGAGTAAGCCAATCGCTTCGTGGAAAATTCGAAGGCAAACTGGCGAAGAAGAACATCAACACTTAGCAGCATTTGACGAGATGCACATAAATTGAGCATAATTTATCAGGACCAGTGTGGAGATGGTTGCAAAGTTCCCGCTCTTATCGAATCACTTTCAGATACTTTGCGACCAATCGTTTATGGATGTGAATATGAAACTCAAATATGTATAAATTGCAACGTGCTGTTTTCCAAGAGCCCATTTCAGGGCGGAGAGAGAGGGTTTCAGGCAAGCCCGGACATCGGTACAATGAAATATGTCCAGTGCGAGGCGGGCGCGATATCGGAAGGTAAGACAGTGCGGTTACGCTAGGAAATATATTCGCTTATTACAAGCAATTCGTATGCATGAGTATGTCGGATGCTGGTTTGTGTTCCCCACAAAAAGGAAAGCCCCGAGTATCTGTGTTATTTACTCTTCGATAGGAAGGAGGACGGAAGCTCTGAAGGGAAAGGACGAGTTTTAATTCATCGTTGACCTCTTAGTGTACGCCGTCGACAGTGTGCCACGCAGCGATTGAGAATCTGCGGGTCACTCACTCATCCACACCGCGATAACCAGCATAAAAGCGGTTTTCTGCAACTCGTGCAGTCAACTCACTGCATTCGTAAGACCAACATCAACTCGCAACAAAAGTAAAAAAAGCGTCATTTCATTGGCATGGTATAAAAAGCGCTCGTATTTATCTTTCCCATGGGCTTAAAAAAAGCTCGTGTTTTGTCACTTTTCCAGCGGTGGCACTCGGCCCTGTACACCCAGGCCTCATCGGGCGTAATATTCGCCGGCGCCACACAATCAGCCCGCATTTACTTAAACGCGGCGGAAGGAAAGCAGCCGCCGCCTGTCGCAGCGCGCAAACTTCTTTCGACTCGCATATTTCAACGTCGCACTCCCGGCCGTGCCATAAATTACGCGAGTGTACATTTAAAAGTCTCCAGTCTGTTCCGCGTCCACCGCCCTCGCACTGCGAAAGCAATCATCACAATGATCGAATCCAGCTCCGACTGCGCTGTGATGTAATGTGAAACATTCGAAGGACGCGCGCGAGCGTCGACACCACGAGTTGAAAATACTCGTGGATCGCGCAGGAGTCCATTTAATCCCGCAGGCGGTCGACAGGATGCTTTTAACTGCCATCGTCGAAACTTCCGAATCTAAGATGCACGCTGGGCGCACCTCGCTGTTATTACGCCATAATGCGTAGCACAACATCCCAAATATATTTAGGCGCATAGTGAAAAACACACTTGGCACCAACTGCGTGTGTTACTAAAATTGCGAGATGGTGAATTGCGGGGGAGTAACGAATGCTCTCGCGGGAAAAGCACGTATTTTCAATTGCACTGTGGCTACAAATGCGCCGTATAGATTTCAAGGAGGGTGCCACTGCACCAGCTACAATTAAAAATGCACCATACCTGCATCATCCAGATAAACGCGCATTTTTCCGCTAAAGATTTCCCTTGATAATCGTAAAGTGAGGATGCACTTTTAATGCAAAACATAGCGTATTTTACTGCCCAACATATCAACCCCCAACTCATCTCCACGGACAATTGAATTGGGACAAAAATGTAAAACCTTACGCAATTTACATTGTCTCGCACTTGGAAAAGGACCAGTTGTATTGACGTCATTCGCACACGTTTTCGAGATATGAATAGCCGGCAAATACTTTTGTTAATGCATAACTAAAATATAAGACAGGTCGCGTTTGCCGCCGCTATTTGCGCGAATTACGAGCAGAATCGTGCAGCTGCTGACGCAAATTGAAAGGTGAGATAATTACGAAGACACCGACCACGCTGTGTCGGCAAGAAAGGAATAAAAGCAGCTCGAGGGCGCTTTATTCGCAATAAAAAATCGACGCGTCGTTAGACGTTATCGCTTCGCGTCGACAGCGCAAGCAATGAACGCTGGGGGCATTCATTTCCGCGCACATCAAATATTTAAAATGTTATTAAATTCCCAAGTTGTATCATAATAACGCAATAATAATATGGAGTCGTTAAAAATTGCCCGCAATATATTTACACCTTGGCACAATTCATCGTAAGAAAAATCAAGTCATTAACTTGGAAACTATTCCTGTTAACGCCAAGAAAATTGCGTTTTGCAACATGAACGCCTTGCTAAAATTATCCACGATTTATTTTTACGCGATTGCAAATGCTAGCAGAAGATGAATTCGAAAAAAGGGCACCTCCTAGAATTACGAAAGTTCGAGGTCACCCAATATATTTGCGACGTGATGCTTGTGTTTGCAATAATACCTGCCAGGAACAATGCCCTAAGGTATGCGCGCGGCAAGCTCTAAACGTTTTTCACTCGGCTACTTTGTATCTGTTCGGAAAAACACTGATGCGCATGCATAATTCATCAGCGCGCGAAGCTGAAGAGTTTACAACTTGTTTTTATCATTTTCGCGTCTTCCTGCGTCGTCCGTGAAAAGCCAGCGCCTCCGCGCGGGCGGCATACGCGTTGCGTCGCATCGAATTTATTCCCGTGCGCGATTATGCGGCCGGCATAAACGGCCCGAAACAAAGCGCGGCGGCGGGCCCGATGTTTTCGAGGGTTTAAGTGTGTTTAAGAGCGTTGCGAGCACCAGCCGCGGGCGGCGTTAAGCCAGCCTGTGCAACAAGTGGTTCGTCGGGGGGGTAAAAACCGCAAAAGTCGGCCGGACGCACTGCGATTGATCGATATATCATCCCCCTGTGACGATGATACCCATGGCATTAATCCGCATTGAACTGCAATCACCTCATCGCCAGCCCCTCGTCGGCGGCGGGCGCCTTTTTCCCCATGACGCGCGAAATATTAGCCGAGCATCGTTAATTAGTAACGATACACGCTGCTGGCGGCGCCCTGGCGAGATGACAGCGAAAACCACAGCACGCAGACACTCATTACGCCCGGCTGCTTTAATTGTACCAGTTAATTAGCTGTTGGCTAGCCGAATATAGACCGAAATCAATTGTCGGAGCATCGATCAGCGGGCGCCGGGACGGATTGAAAAGTCACAACAAGATCATGCGGTAACAAATGTAAATTGCTCGTTGTACCGTACTCGCGCATTCGTCACTTTTATGTTGGGCAATAAATAAGCACCTAACAAGACGCATTTATGAGAAACCGATAAAAATAATTGTGCGCCTCGTGGGCCTGATTGATCGGTGCGCATTTTAACGATTTGTCAGAGCAGCGCAGCGCAAATCGACGCGACACATAATAGAGTAAATAATAACATTGTAAATAAATAATAATTGGTCGTTTGAAGCAATCGATTGTCGATATTGTTTTGACGTGGTGACAAATTGAATATCATGTTTCGTTACCTGGTGCGAAGTGAATGTGAGCGCCTCCAGAAAACGATTCTGGTGTAACGAGCCGGGAATGGCCATTTCGCATTCACCATTGGCAGCAGCCAAGGCGTTCTACGCATTCGTAATTACCTATTAATTAACGGGAAGGTAGTGACAGGCGAAAACGCATTGTCCCGCAATTAAATACCGCATCAGCACGAAAAGACAACATTTTCGACGTGTCGTTCGTTTTTGAATGGCACGGACGCTCGTGATGACAAGTTTTCCGCATTCAGTGCGGTGCGACGTGACAATATTTTGTTGGTGGTAATTAGTGTGAAACAACTATTTTGCATGAATGAAATTTCCTACAATTGGCACGTTTTGTTATAAATGCATGCCTAAAATGTAGGAAATCCCCTCCAAAGAAAGATATGTAAAAATACCTATTTAACAACGTTAGATATATCAAACCCGAAAGTAAAAATTTCATTGCACTTTGTATCAGCTCCAGAAGATC
Organism: Ecitoglossa quadriceps; assembly: GCA_027574925.1. Classification (NCBI taxonomy): domain Eukaryota; kingdom Metazoa; phylum Arthropoda; class Insecta; order Coleoptera; family Staphylinidae; genus Ecitoglossa; species Ecitoglossa quadriceps. The sequence goes on along the minus strand of JAODGC010000001.1, from coordinate 4,918,216 downwards.
AAAACATAAAAGTTGGTCAATTTCGTGATATTCTTTCTCGCACATTCAAATTCAAGCATTGCATTCAATTCCAACCGAATTCTACGATGCCGGATTTTTTGTTGATGTTAATTGAAGGAACGTAAATTAACATAAATAAAAACTTCCAACTTTATAACAAAAATCACATTTTTTCACTTAATGAGAAAGAACGGCAGTTTTTGCCGTCCACATTTTCCGCATTCAAGTAAAATTTTTTGCTAAAAAAATATTTAATTGTCCGTTAAATTCCACGCCAGCACATCGCGCGCCCGCTGAAACCATGTGTGGGTCGAATATGAATATGGTTTTAAGGTAAGCACCGACTAGGCTCGTAACAGAGCGCAATTTATACGCCTTTATAATACGTTAGTTAGGTGCGCGCCCAGTTTAGAGGCAGTTTGCCGCCCCAGCACAAACCAGGAGGAACTTGTTAAATCCGTTGCTACTGCACCCAGCTCCACCAACGCGCTCAAATGAACTTAGTTGACAACTATGAAACACGGCTTTTAAAACATTTCGAATGAAATGAAGTGAAATGAAAGAAGTTATTGTCCGCTAAACGTGCTTTTTACGAGATTACACCCTGTGCTGAGCGTTGCGCCCCCGCAGAGACCCTTACCGTATGGGGATCTTCATCAAGTCGGAAAGGGACGGATTCTCGTCCTTGATCTGCGTGCCGTAGCCGTCACGGTGTACGACGGCGAACTCGCGGTCGGTCTCCAGGCGGTGGTTAGCCCTCTCGTTGCTGTCCAGGAGCATGTAGTCCATCAGATCGGAGAAGTCGTCGTGGGGCATGGTGGTGCGTCGCGTCGAGGTGTAGGGACGCGTGCGGACCTTCTCTAAGCCTCCGCCCGCCGGATGATCGCTCTGCAGGCTCTCCTTTGAAGCATTCGTGCTCGAACTGCAACGCAACAAACAAAGCGTGAAAATCGCACCAGCGAAAAGTGCTGTTATTCCCCAAACATGTGCCATGTTAATCTACAATGTCTACACCGATGTGCGCCGCCGCCACACCTTTCGGCCTCCGCCGACTCCATCATGTCCCGACCGCAGTGTATCGCAATCGTTAGTTAAATATGAATACGGAGGCGGTAGTCGAGTGTTGTTGTGCGCAAACATTGCCCATTAACAATGAGGACAGTGGAGGACGTGGTACACAATGGTTGTAAACCGGCCCACGGCAGGAAATTCCCGATTCGGGATTTATGCGAAATCACCGATAATATACGCCTAATGTCACCGTGCGCTTCCAAACATTTCCCGAGTCCCCGGCCGTTGGAACGGGTTAGAATTTGTGCCACAATTTCCTCGCGCTAACAGCGTATTATTGCAAAGGAACGTCTAAAACAGTCGTGAACCTGGCAATGTGTCTGTCGCACGCATGTTATTAACGAAAATTTAGTAGGCGAGGGAACTATTTTTCGCGACGACGACGACGACGGCATCAGCGTCCATCTCCGCCGTCCGTCACCGCCATCAACTGGCGCTGACGGAAAATCGAAGCATAATTTGGCCAGCTTTCCACCTGCTGTTCCATGAGCTTTTCCACCATTCCACCCATAAACGCGCACTGTTAATTATTTGTTTGATTAACATGCAAAACGGGAATAAATGCACCTCGTTCACGGATGAGTTGCCATTCTTCGAGGCTGCTTAGGTTTAAGTGTGTGTGTGTGTGTTTCCTGTTGAATTATGCGACCTTAATTTAAACGTTGCGCATTCGTTTACTTAAAATTCCATTTCCAATCGCGTAGGTTATAATTTAAAAAAAAATAAATAAAAAAAGCAGCTCGTGCCGTACGATAGTCTGTTTTCCGTACAATAAATCTCACTACAGCAGGAAATAAAAACAAGATTTCCACTAAAAAGTAGCCAGAGTCACGTAGTGCGCATTAAACAATGATCCAACATGGGCACACTGCAAGCCCCGAGATTCACTTGAACGCAAATAAATAAAAATCACATTTTTATTATTAAATCGCCGTAGAATAATCAACGCTTATAAAAACGCGGAATATCGATAAACTAATGTGAGTATTGTGCATATTTTTACTTTCGGTTGAATTGCAGTAAAGCGAGATTACGATGAAAACAAAACCAGCATTACGTTGCGCAATAAATTCATTCTTTATTCCTTCACTTTTTCCTGCCGCTTGAAACAATGTACTTTAATGCGCATTTTGCTCAGCTTCTTGTAGCATAAGCCTGAGAGATTCCATGATATTGTTATTAATGTGCATTAGGCAACAATCTGTTATTCAATTTTGCTTTCGTTGGGAAGCGTTGTGAAGGCTTGCGCATGATGCGTTTTGAAATTCATTACAGACCGCTGCATACGCATTCATTAGCGGCGTATTCAAAGTTAGGTGTCAATGCGGCGTGTCGGGGCTGATAATTGAGCTGTTAACATTACGACCTCAATGTTTTTTACCTCACAAAATTGATAAACTGGCGCGTTATCAATATTTTTCCTGATTTCAACTCGTGCTATTTCAAACTGAATATGTTTGACATTGAATTTTGATAGTATGTAGTGATAGAAATTAGAAACAACTATAACTACTATTCCAAAGCAGAAAAAATCTCTTACAGCTGTCACAACTGATGGTAATGCCAATTGTGAGAATGCAGAAATCTTCATAACTTCCTCATTACGTGTAATTTGCAGCCGACTTCCTCAAATGCAAATTAAATCAATGCAATAATTAATATATCGACTATGTCTCCGCTACCCACCATTTTTTCCCCATCATACTTATTGTTCTCACCTATTCGAAGACTTCTCTTCCTAAAAACTTACAACAATCGCCTCCGTTCTCTCGCAAACAGTTAAAATGATTTTAAATAACGTGGTACTCGATTTCGATTCAAGAGCGTTGTTGCAACCGTGCGGCATCCATTGTCACGGTTTGCGACTTCACACGCACCGCACAATGACTATCGAATTAGTCGCTGGGTCGTTAAGCTCTTTTTCTGGCGCGCACACATTAAGAAAAGTGCATGTCTTCATCTCTTAGGTAACTATCATGGAGGCACAAGCGCCACTGGAATGTGTTGCAAACGTTTCATGGTCACCTGCCTACACTTTCTTCCTCACATCTAGAGGTAATGAGAACGCCTAACCCAGAATTAAACCCAGAGAGAAGAAAGCATGAGCTGGAGACCTACCTGTGAGTTTTCTGCAAGAATCTCTTCCGGAAACTGTTGTACGCTGATCCAGGCGCGTCGTCTTCATCCGCATACTTGATTTTTCCGTGTTGGCTGACAAGATGTTTACCAGCCATGCCGAGATCCATCTGCAAGTCCAAAACCAGCAGCATGGTAAACAGCACAGCTACCACACAAGCAAAGAACACAAATCTCTCCTTGAGCCGCATCGTGGGGCTGGTACAGTAGACAGATATCAATCTGCGAAGGGAAGGTCCGTTGGTCATATTACTCCTAGGTGGGTCTGATGGAGATAATGTGACCTCGAGAGCCTTATCACCTTCCACGGTCTCTGCTGGTGTATCAACAGCGTCCTTCACAACCGGCACTGATGGTCCACTCGTAACTGGTACAGGCGTAGCAGGAGCGGGCGCTGACGTAGACCGTTGATAAACGGGTATTGGTGGTGGGGAGTACTTGGTCTTTTTGAAATACTCGTTGATCGTCTTTGTCACAGTAGTTGTATCGACAAAGTACGCTTTTTTATCTTTGGTGGTTTCCTTTGGGGATGCTTTGGGTGATTCCTGAGTTGTAGTTGAAGTCTTCCTCAGTCGAGTGTGGAGACTAGAGTCGCGGAGGTTTTCGGAAGAACGATTACGCCTAAGACCCGGCTCAAAACTATGATCGTTAAGTTGTAAATTAGAACTAGATAGGTTCTTCCTGATGCTGTTACTTCGGGCTAGTTCTCTCTCTTCGGGTGACTTTTTGAAGGTAAATTTTCTTCCTAGTTTGGTTGGTTTGGGACTAGGTGGAGCATTCGCAACTTGGGGTACCTGCTCCTGGGATAACTTCTTGAAGGAGAAGGTTTGAGATAAACTTTTAGGACTAGGCGGAGGTACTTCTTGAGGTGGTACCTCTTCGAAGGTATTTACCTCGTCTTTCTTCCTTGAGGAAAACTTGCGAAGTAAACCTTTGGATTCTTTGGTGGGTGGGTCTTTCCCAGAATCAGATTCAATCTCGAAGTCTTTAAAATCTTTGGTGGAATCGTAACTAGAGCTGGAAACAGTCGATCTGCGATCTAAACTGTTGCTGCTTAGGTTCTTCTTGAAATTCGTGAAACCAGATTGGATGCGTTGCGCTAGGGTTAAGCTGGGACTACAATCAGTTGATCGACTTCCCGAAATATACTTAGTCTTAACTCGTGACCGTGGCTCGCGGATTTTCTTGATACCTCGCCTAACACTATCAAAAAATCTACTTTCTTCCTCCTGCTCCGGTAAAAGTGCTTCGAGGTGTTCAAGGTTGACCGATTTCCGTCTGATGAATTCTTCTGCAACCGGGTCAATGAGATTCTCCTGGCTTTTCTTGAGAATCCCTGCAAGCTTTCGTCGTTTCCGTCGCGCTGGAGCTTGAGGAGATTGTAAATCCTCGTAATCTACACAATATTCTGGCGGAGTTGTAATAACATCATACCTTTTGGTCTCCTTGAGTACGACAGTATGTGGGGCTGGATTCAAGACAGTTCTGGTTACTGTTTTGATGACATTCGTAATAGGTCCTCGTGTTTGAGAATAATTACTGCCGTCTGAGAGAGTACTGAAGGTCTTCTTCGACAAAGAGGGTATCGATGGAATTGAGGGGTTCCTGATCTGTGGAGGTGCTTGTTCAAATGCAAGTGTAAGACCTGTTTCCGATGGTTTGGGCACTTCTAGGAATTGTACTTTCTTCTCTAGAGCACTCGAAGTGTGTTTATTGAGAAAGCGTGTTAACTTGCCCACAAGAAAACCGTGGTTCTCCTTGGTTAAGGTTCGTTGGTCTTGCGCGGGTTCCCCAGGTGGTTCCTCCACCTGAATCAAGGGCAGATCAAATGCCTTGCTGACACGCCGTGGGTCGGGCGAATATTGTTCCTGGATGTGGTTCTCCGGCACGTAGAGGGACGACCGACGCTGTGGGCTAGATGTTAGGCTGCGCCTTCGAGCTGGTGACCCATCAGCAATCGGTTGACTCAGGAACTGTGCAGCGGTGGGTAGCGCGTCGGGTTGCTCCGCTGGAGATGGTCTACTACTGCCGGGATCTTGAGATTGTGGCGGTGGCGGAGTGGACGCAGGATGGCGATATTTGCGTGCTAGTAACTTAGAGTTAAGAGGTGACCGTTGGACATCAACGACATGCCTTGTCCGTTCACTGGCCTCCTTGTTGTGGAATGTATCGAGTTGGGCCGCAGCGCTTTCTAGACATTGCAGCCCATCGGGATTGGGCTCCAGCCCTCTGTGAGAGGTTCCCGCTTAACTTGACAGGTGGGAGCCCATTCTGTAACAATAGAGAGCAAACGGGCATGCGTGAGAAAGGCAGCAAATGTTTAGATTTACGGAAGTTATAAATTAATTAATTAGTCAACTAATAACGAGCTAATTGCCTATTAAGTGCGTCTGGTCCTTATCGTGAGTACAGCGCGCGCTGCACGACCGAAAACGAATGGAAAACGCCAAGGAGTGGAGTGCGCGCGTCCCTTGCTTTGAACTTTCCACAAGCAGACATGAGCAGCATGAGAGAAGTGGAGGATTAGACACCAACAGTGCTTGTGTTGTCGGCAATTAAAACTTAATTAATTTAATTGGATTTGCATAATTTTCACGTTCGCAAACATGCGCGCAGCGGGCGAAAAATGCATAAATAATATTTAGTGAACCGTATACGATCATCTTTCAGCACGGTGTCCCAATTTAATCTTTCAGCTAAATGCGCAAGCTGGAAACCGAGGAACGCCATTTAATGAGCGTTATTATTTTGGCGGCGGCTGGAAGAGGAAGTCCTGAATGCATTCCTTTCGGCGATAGGATTTTTTCCTCCCTTTTGCCACCCTGCTTTTTACTACTATTATTATTCGACCCAACGGCCATCAGTCGTCGCCGCGCATTCCGACTAATTGAACAAGTCATTGAGATTAGGATCGATTAGCGTAATTAAAATCGAATTCGCCGAGGCACGTAATCTGCACAAAAGAAGTTTTACGTCCGTCGCATGCTGGCAGTTTCCCTAGCAATTCAGAGCTGGAAAAAAAAAAGCGGCCGGCGAAAAACAATTTTGCGCAACTGGTTGGAATCAAACCGGACTAGACAGACCCAATTGCCACATCGCACTAAATCACAACCGCCCTCCGCAAATTTACGTAGCACTAGCGTCGTGAGAACATGCGTTGAATCGTTTCTGGAAATTATGAGAAACGTCAGTGTAATTAGCTTTTATATTACAGGATTACACAATCAAAAAGGAACGCACGTCTTAATGAGATAGCGCAATTTGTAGTAGCGTCGGAGAAAAACCGAACACGTTTTACGCCGGTGTGTTTATTGATCATTAATAATCAGCCGTGTATTTTGGCCAGATTGCTAATTGAAGCAAATCTATAATTGTCAAATCCAATAACAGCTGAGCAAGAATGGAGGTATTCAGATGATAGAAGTGGGCGACGAGCGCGCTAATTGTCGCGTTTTATTGATGCGTCTAATTGCAACGCGGTAATGAAAGACAATGAATTCGCGCCGGTAAGAAGCGCTAAAGTCCGGTAGCTGAAGTACAGCCTTTGTGCAAATTCACTCATCACTCGCGACAGTCGAAATTAATCCAGCCAACGAACTGTGCGTGAATTAGAATTAGGCATAAATGGGTACCTTGCTATTCTGTTTACATCCAACTTGGTTGTAATGTGTTCTACATTTTTCACGTTTTATCATTAATAAACACATTACTCCTGCGCGCCGGCAAAAACTGAGAAATTTCTTACCAGCTGTAGCAACAGCAGCAGCATTGCTATACTTTCAGCAGGCAACGAAGAAGAGAAATGTTCAAAGAGTATTAGTAATCTATTTACACATATTTTTAAAGTAAGACTCTTAAAGTATTCAATAAAGTACTTTTTTATATAATTGTAAATGTGGTAGAATACCAGTACAGTCTGAAATAAAACTGTGAAAAAACAATTGAAATATCCTAGTTTGTTTTAAAGATATCGATGCATAGCTGAGGCTAGAAATTATATTAATTAATAATTTAAAATTTGCAAATCAAGTACCTTTGCAAGGCATGTTTCTTTAGAAGTAAAAAATGAAAACTTGTGATATATATATATATATATAGAGTATACAACAATATGCAACTCTAAAAGGCTAAAAATTATATTTAATAATTCATGAATTAAAAATTAAGTGAACTTGGGAGGCTCCTGGTCTTCTTAAAAATGCAAAATGAAACCGTTACCTCAAATTGTTTCAAAGATATCACAGAAAAAAGATGACACTTTTTGTGCAGTTACAATACTTTGAAAAGTTGCCAACTTTGAAGGGCTAGATGTGTTACTAATTAAGAGTTCTAAAATTGCCGATGAAGTACGTTCAAGAATGTTGTTTCTTCAAAAGTAAAAAAAAAGCAAAGTTAATTAATTTATCTCAATTTGTGCTGGAGTTACAAGGGTTTTCTTGGTGTTACTTAATTTTGCTATTTTAACGAAATTCGCGCAACTTTAATAAGCAAAAATGTTTTCGTTGTAAAATCAACGTTTCTCGTTAGAATTTTACTGTGTTTTGAACACAATTTTTAACCGTCGTGCTAATCTCCTGGTAGCTATCAAAAATCTGCAAATATATTTTATTCTAAAGCAAATGTTACTCAATTTGACTGCGAACGCGCAAATATTTGCAATCGATGACTACTTGTAAAGTTGGAAGGCCTGCTGCGAGCCGAGCAGCACAACTAAATGCGGCGCGCACGACCGACTTCCATTGTGCCGCGGCAATTAATTTCATGCAATTAATCTTAATTAAAATACGCACTGTATGCGCAGCTCACGTACAGCTCGTCGTCTTCCGCGCGGAAGGTGCGCCACGCAAGCTAAAATCGCGCGTATCTCGGAAATGCTAAAAAGCGCACGAAATGTTTCATTCGAATCTTCATCTTCATATGTGCCGAGTGACTAATTTAGTACGTTTTACGATCTTATTATGTGCTTGGCCATCAAGAACCGGTGGAAACACTGGTGGTTTCCACACGGGTGCCAATTGTGTTGTCAGATAATATATGCGATTCGGCAGGCAGGATCGAAACCGATGCCTGCTAAACGATGTGCGATTGTGGTAAATTTGGCAAAGAATCGCGTGTGCGCCAACAGCTGATTCTATTTCGAGCCGACTTATCAACACTTGCTTGCCCAAAATTAAACGCCAGTCATCTGCCCAGGCTAAACCTAGCCGACCGAGTACATCCAAAGTGACTCCAACTTGTTAAAAAAAAAAAAAACGCAACCGACTCGTCTGTCATGCGGCATGATCTGGCACGGAAAAGTGGCTCTGGGTGTGAAACTGGATTGATGAAGATAACTTTTCAATCGTTTATTACATAAAGCAGACGGAATGCAGCCAATATGCGCTCTAGTGGCTCGGAAACTCTCCAGACCGCGTTCCAGCCGCGCAGCAGCACAATTAGCTCATTGTCCCCCCGGCGTTTTTTTTTTTGCGCGGCGTAATGAAGCAATGATTGATGATGCGTTCCCAGAGATATCTTCCACTCCAAGTTGGCGTGAAGTGAGTTTTCCAGCGCGCATTTTACCCGACTACATTGCCAACATATTTACATGCAAACGCGCGCATTGATAAGCAAAGCAAATGCATGTTTAAGTACTAACAGACGCGAGAAGGTCAACGGAAAAATTCACATTAAACTCGCACGACATACATTTTTACATGAAAGGAAAATTCATAGCATAACCCAATTTGACTTAGAAAATGATTTCGATGCGGTGCAACTTTTCCGAATGACTCTCGACTTCAAAAGGTAGTAAATGAAAGTGAGTATTTATTTATAGGTTACTACTATGGCCTAATAAAAGAGAGGCTAACGTCGATAAATTTATCAAGTTCGCATTGATTTATCTCAATTTGTTTGGGAGATATCACGTGCAAAAGAGTGACTTTCATAGCACATGTCATAGAGTCAATCAACTTTGCTAGTAGCCTAGCTTGAAGGAATGATTGAATATTATTAAGATCAATCCACACATCTGCTAGGATATATCTGTAAACATGTCGGAATATTTTCGTGATGCTCAATTTAAAAGGCTCCATCTTGCATTGCTAACAAACACCTATTCTAATAAAATCCATGTTGATGACGCGTTGAATTTGCTTAATTTTCACAGGATTATTAAATATGAATAAAATGTAAACAACTAAATAATAAAGGTACATTCACCTTTCGCAGAAAACGAGACAATAAAAGCTGAGTACAAAAATCATTCGGATGTTTCGTCAGTTTTTACGAATAATTCCCAGCTTTGATGAGACTGCAAGTCACTCTTACCATCTTTTAATTTGTTGAGGAGCTTTAAAAAAATCACTTTCAGTTATGAAGGAAAAAGTCTGGTAGTAGATCATTTATTAGTAATATTATAAGCATATTTTAGAACGAATGTAGTCAATCTTCATTATTTGTCTAAATGATATTTTTTAATAAGAAGCGAATATTTAACTGTAAACAACGAAGTTACAAACAATTTATGTTCCTTTGCATACCAATGTTGTTCTTTGCGATTTGTTAAAATCAAGTAACTTCAACAACGATGAAAGCATAGTATTTAATTAAAGATAAATTTCAACCACAGTGCGTTTGAAAGGTCATTTTAAAGTTACCAGAAATATATTCCCACATAATAATATCTAAATAAGCTAGAGTGCATTTTCTGCATTATGTGCTCCATTCAAAGGCTACGTCTCCACCTGCTGCAATCTTTCTCTTACTTTAAAACGGTTAAGCCCATTGAAAAACAAGCGGAGATTTTGTTTGTTTTGGTCGGTTCTGGCTTAAACGCCCCGATAAATGCCCTTTAATTTTGTGCTAAATTAAAGATCGGCGGTAAAATTCACGCAAACCGCCTGACAGATATTTTTACCCCAAGACAGATTCCAAGTGCTCGACACCTTTGACCCAAATATCGAGCCCAGCTAAAAATATTGTAAACATTCCACTTGTCCGCGCACGCAGCGCGCTTCTTGCCCGAAGCATGATTGATGATGATTGCCAATGAGTGTTGGGATTACAGGAGGCACGCGCTATTCTTGCTGCTGTCGCTGTCGTCGCCGTCGCCGTCGCCGCCGCCGCTGCCGTCGCAATCCGCGCTGACAAAAGCAAAGACGAATCGATAGGCCGAATAAACAATTACGCGCGCACTTGATAATACAAATTGCGATCGATCTGCGAGTGCGGACGCGTACGCTTCCTCCGCTGCCGCCGCCACCGCCGCGCCGTGTTTGTTATTAATACATCCGAAGCTATCGGCATCCGGCACCTATTACATATCGGCGGCGCATTAATGCGGCCGAAGTGCCGCAGGTCAGCCGGGAGGGCATTCCATATTCAATCGAAACTCATTCCGGTGCGGCTGCATTCGCAAGCGAACGTAAACATGCGACTGCGGTTGGGCGCAATTCGTCGGGCTGATATGGCGATCGGCGATACGCATTACTGCGGCCGCCGCCGGTAGCAGCAGCACGCTGAAAAGCGGCGAATTTAGCGCACGGTTATTTTCATGTCGGATGCTTTTTGATCCAGTGGCAACAATGGACACACGCAGGTTTGGCTTGCTGCTGCTGGTTGAGCAGAGTTTAAACAGGCCGCAGCTCCAAAGTTGAAACCAGTTGAAATCGTTTGAATATCATACAACATTTACGTGTGTTTGTGTGCATTGAAAAAATGTCGCATTATTGTTGCCTGCGTAATTCAGTGATTGACTGATTGCCTTTACGAACATGTCCTTGCACTGTGATGTCACATCTAGATTTTAATCCACATTTTCAATACAAACATTTGCCGCGTAAGTTAATGAACTGGAAAAGCTTGCAAATTGTGCTTCACTGAAATGTTGCAATTAGTGCGGATGAAGGAACAATTCTATTAATGTAATATTGCGAAATTATATTGAACCCAGCGCTGTAAACAATTTCATCATACTCAACGACGCTTATTGATAATTGTTATCTATTTGCACTTTTCTACTCCATTCCAATGCAAAGTGCAACTAATGTAATAAAATCCATGAAAATTTCACCCACGTGCCAAAACAAAGGTTCGTTTCGAAAATCTAGTAGAAATAAGAATCCGCAATTTTCGTTCACTTTTTGTACGAATACACACAGGTCTTGTAGATTAACAGAGACAACTGGAATGGAATAGGAACGGCTGGTAAATATCAATACATAAATCAGTACACCGTCTTCCTCAAGAAAGACTTCTGGAATAATGCCGCAAATTGAGCAACTATCATGTACACTCAACTATTGAAACCGCCCCCGCAGTATGATATCACAGGCGTCATAATCCGCTTTTTGCACTAAATATGGATCACAGTCACCAGCGATTTCTCCCAATGATGTCGGCGCTAATTCCACGTGCTAATAATCACGTTATGTTAATTAGGCACGCGCGAGCAGAGCATTCACCAGCGATTAGTTTGGCGCATCGTCTTCCTTCCTTTCTTTCTTTTCGTACGCGCTCTGAACACCTCGGCGCAAAGTTCCACGCAAACAAATATAAGCAAGCAATTTGAATGTTCAAGTCAAAAACATGCAAATATTTTCTTTGATTTACACTGGAAATATTCCGTTTAGTGTTCTACCACTATTGACGTTTATTGCACTTGCAATGTTCCAGCCATTGAGCCAATACAGTAGGCAGGGATTCATTGGCATATGATTGGTAAACGTATGAGCTTTTGCCGAGAGCGTGAATAGATGTGCTTTGTTTGGGGGGCAGAGGGTCGACTGCGATACATATCCTTCGAGTAATGATCGTTTACGCTGGCGGCGCGCCGTGTTGCGTTAGTCACGCGCGAAAAATCACAGCGTATTTTTGCATTTAAATGTTAAGCCTAGTTTCGTATTAATGATCAAGTATATCACACACAATCTGGCTAAAATTAATATATGTATGGAAGTTGATTAACTTATATATAATTCCAATCACAAAACATATATTATTTTGCATTACGTTTGTCACATTTGTGATGCATGTCACATTCGTCCAGCAGAAATGAATTATAATTATTGCAAGGGCCATATGTTCGCAAAAGGATTGCTATTCATTAACTTCCAGCAATTTCACAGCGCTCATGCGCTCCGTTCAACCTTTAATAACAATCCGATTGTTTGTACACTTGTCACTGTTTTACAAATATCACGGAAAATGAATAAGTGCGCCTTCAGCGCTTTAACGAGAGCCGAAATTTAGCACGATGCGTGTTGGACGATTACGTCAACTTGCTTTACGGATCCAATTTTAGTTTTCGGCAATCCTTTGACGTGTGCGCTCGCAAAGTTAGTCGAAGATCTATGATGATGCGCCAGTGTAAGTAAAGCAACTAAGCAGCCTGAGTAAGCTAATCATCTGCTGTCGCTGTTCTCCTTGGCAAAGCAGTGATATCTCACCTTAGCTGCGCCAGTATCACCATGCTAACGTCAAACTACGGGGGCGGCGTACATATTTTTCTATCGGAATAAATTTACATCGCGGACTCAACTTGGTTAGGTTGCGCAATACCGACGAGGAGGCTTTTGCCAGTACAGCCAGAACCTCTGCGCCTTGGTCATCGCATGAATCAAACTTTTTTAAGCTGCTCAACTTGTTGGTGTCGAAAAAAAAAATCGATTTTGACTTGTAATTTAAGATAATTTAATCCATGAAGGAAGTTTTCTGGAATTAATTTAGCTTAATTTTAGTCGTGTTGCGTCATTTAAAAGGATTCGGGCGCAGTTGAGCGGAAAATTAATGCAGATGTGGATTAAAGCGTTTAGAAATGATCAAAACACAGGAAAATAGATTTTCGCACAATAGATGTCACCTTGGAAAAGAACAGCTTCTTCTTAATGGTTTTCTGTATGTTGTTATATTTAGAATATAATATAGTATGCTGAAATTATTAATATCTCAATTATCCGAAAACACATAAAACGTTAAACACCGCAATTTCACACTAATGTCCGGAAATTGAACGAAAATAATCCACATACATTGCTAAAGAAAATAGCGGATTTTCCAAAACAATAAACTATCATTTTCCACATCGAAGTGTCGAGCAATCATCTGACAACTCATCTTTCCTTAAGCACTAACTGCGTAGTTTGAAACGAGGGTGAAAAACACGTTCGGTTCGGGTAGCAAGCGGCAAAGTTCACGCACGCCTTAATAAACAGATGCCACAGGCGCCAGATGGGGGGTGGTCGAATCAACCGCGCAATTCTTTCGCCCTTACAACTTGCCAGAAAAAGATGAATACCGCCACATGGACCTGAATCCTCGACCACATTTGTCATTGTTGAGCAAGCAACCTATACTTGCTCCAAATACACAGACGCACACTGTGCGAAAATTGGTCGATGGGAAAATCGCGGCATGTAATGTAATTATCACATGTTTTTCTAATTCTAATTGATGGGCGCTTCAGTGCAATGCGCGTTGTGGTCGCGATACTGGCAGAAGGTCAAGTACATTATTCGTAATTTGACATAATGAATGATGTGTTATTATGCGAAACTGCATTGTTTGCTGGTTTCCATTTGATTAGCAAACCGATGACATGAATGCCAACAATACTCGGGAAGAGCCTTAAACAGTGGCAACGAAATGCATTATGATGGGACATTGCGAGACCGGGAATAAATGTTTAGGAATGTTCAACCTTAATTGGTGATAACTCCCAAAGTATTCTAGGTAAATACTGCAAGTTTGTTGCAATTGAAAGTGGAATTGTACAACTTTTTTGTGGCGTTATATAATCAAAACGTGTTTTAAATCCAATATCAACTTAAAACTATAACTAGATGATACAATTTGTTAGTGATGATAATTTAATTGACTCATGAGGTTGGGAGTATCAATGAAATGTTTAGAAGTTGTAACAAAAAAATGTAAAACATATTTGAAACATTTGAAAATCCCAAGAGCGATTTTGGTGTAAACTAAATTGATCATAACTTCCAAAGTGTGGATGATGCAAAGTTTTATTGCAACCTAAAGAGAAAATATCCAATGTTTAGACCAACAAAGTGATGAATAATTTCACAATAGGTGAGATGGTTAAAAAAAACGACAACGCAATGACTACCATTTCAAGAATTTAAAAAAAATCCACAAATTATCTAATGACTTGGAATTGTAAGTGCGCGTAGTTAAACTTTTTTTCGGTGCAAACAAGTCAACTCAATTCCAAAGCATTAAAGATATAAATCTAAATTTGGTTGCAGATTGAGCCGAAGTTCTTCTACTTTTTATTAATTTTCAAATGCGTGTCTACAAATCATAGATTTCTATAATAATGTCCTGGGAAGGTGGCAGAGTGTCACTAACTGTTCAAGAGTGTAGGAGTTATTGTGTGAAAAGCTGTATTATTTGTTGGATTATATACGATACAAACAAACTATGGATATTAACATTAGCAATCTTCGCACTGATGTTATAGCAGCAGCAACAAAATGCACTGCGATGGTATTAATTGCGAGCTCGTGCGCGTATTTTGTGAATAACTTCGCGCATAATCGCTTAGCAAAAATAATGCCGCACCGGCAAATTGGTAACAAGCACCAGTACCAGGGCAAAGGCGAGCTGGTTAAGCATTATACATATTTGGCAAAACACGCAGCAACAAAATATTTATGCACTACTCAAACGCGTGCAGCGCACGGGCGATAAAGGAATAGCTGGCGAGTGCATAAATTTTCGAATGGCAATTAATACGCGCGTATTGCCAGTCAGCACAATGAAAAACGATTCCGCCAGCGATATCCGAACGGATGCTCCAGTCTAGCAACGCGTAAAATCAATTGCACAATTGCACGATGTACGCGACAGTCGATAGGAGCAAATATGCAGGTATTCAATAAGCGCGCTGCTTCTGCATTTGATTAGCTGCAGGAAAGTGACAGGCCACACAAGCAGATGCTTGCCCATAAAAGGGGCTGACGAACTAAATTCGCCCGCCGATTAATCAGCCGAAGAAATTTCATCAGCGCGATACGTCGCGTGCGCACGTTGCGCACTTAACGCAATGATCATTACAGGCATTAACAGTCGCCATTTCAACGATAATGCGATAACGCCGATAACGGCGGCAGTGCAAGGCGTAGCAGCACTCCATCAAGGGTGGACAGAATTTGCGAGTTAATCAAAAACTCCGAGGCGCATTAGTCGTTGGACTCGGGCTAGCAATGTGGGAGCCAGCGAAAATATTGCCTTGTGACTCGGATTTGATCGCGACGAGTTGCTGTTGCTTTCAACCTTGCCGCGCGTTCCACCTCGGAAACAAACAGTCATCATGCGAATAATTTACTATAATTTGCGGAGATCCCAGGACAGCTGTGCGCTGATCAATATGTTTTTGCATTGTGTGGTTACCGGTGAATGTCGGTTGATGAATGATTCACTTTTCGAGAGTCTTCAGTTGGAACTTTTAATTATCCAACTTTCGCACGCAACATGCCAATATTGCAGCTTCGAAATATAAGAATATACTCGTCATATTCACTAGTCTTAACTAAATTACCATCAAATGGAACTTTACAAGCTGAAGCTTTGAAAAACATAATTTACTTTAGAATCATTTTTAAATCACAAACGCAAAATCCAAATCCTGGATGTTATGAGCGTAAGAGTTCGAAATTTGAATAAAGTCCCAAATCATATTTATCAATGCTTGTGTTGATTAAAACGTCGGACCTTTAAAGTGATTACCCCGAAAAAGTATGTTGTGCACTTCCAAAAAAAAATGATTTGAATAAAATCGAAATTAAATTGTTCATTACTCCAAATGCAATTAAGATAAAAACAAACTATTAGTTACAAATAAAGCCGAAATTATAATTCTAGTTATTGTTTTTGGTAGCTCCAATTTAAAATTTTTACTTTTAAAGCTGAAACAATTTAGTAGAAACATGCAACAAAACAGAAAATGATTGTATTATGTTAAGTTGAAATTAAAATGATGATAAGCCAGAAGGTATTATTGTTAAAATTATGAACAAATTTGGAAATGATGCGGGAATTAATCTCCGATTAAATATTGCCCATAGTGGCGATTTACATATTAAAATGTGGAAGATATGGGCCCAGATAGAAGACAGTGCATAAAGTACAACTTTCCCAGAGTGCCAAAGCGCCAACAGGGCATGTTTACTTGTTTGTATCCCCGAAACTGACAAAGATAATGCTATTAATGAAAATGCAGACGATTTGGGACCATCTACGAATCCTAGGAATATTGTTTCGTGAAAATATCTTTGTTCGTTTGGAACTTTTGGGCCTTTCAATTAGTTTTGAAAATTACCTGTCACTTGACCATCTCTTCTAGGCTAATTCTACGAGTGTTTATTTGCTGAAATCGCACGAACTCGATTGATTCCACTGCGTGCACCATACACTGTATCTATGTAAATTCGATAGGTCTAGGCATCCCAAATGAGGACATCGAATAACTAAGCGTGTAAATTCGGGCAGCCCAATGATAGCCACAACTAGCCTTTAATAGCTCGTAAATAATGCTTATGTTAACAAACGAAATAGACCTCCGGCTACTGCTACTCCTCGTAATGCGCCGAGATTTCTTCCAACTGACACAAACCACATTATCTTGTCAAGTCGGCGGCCTCTAAGAACATAATATGTGCAATGCGTTCGTTACACTGTCGCGTATTGCGTGGCCGCCGCGCAGACCGAGATGAGAGCATTTAATTAACGTGCGGCACGTAAAATTGTTGCGCTTTAAAAATCCGCGCCGCCCGCGCACCCTTGAACGGCGTGCAAACGGCACTAATTGCGTTTGCATAGTTTCGCCATTTCAATAATTAAAGCAATAATAACACATTTTCAAACGGCCGCCGGCGCAGTGGCAAAAATACGAAGCGGGCGCTCCAAATGGAAAATGAAATGTTTTAATTAATCGCCGGCGCTCGTTTCGCCGCGCGGAAATGATATTGAATGTCCTTGCCGAGAACGCCGCCGGCACGCCGAATGCATCGGCGGCAGCGGGCGCGTACCTTCTTGCGCCGGAGACGTGCGCCCGTCGCCGCCGACGTAGCTGATAACAAAGGGATTTGTTTGGCGCGCAGCCGGCAGTCGAGTGTTTAACAAGTTCGCCGAAATTCCAAATGAAATCCATTGAAATATTGCTGCCGCTGCTTCGGGGCGGCGCGGGATAACACCAGCGGCGGCGCGCACAATGTCTGCTCCATAATTACGACGTGTTCAACACGCTTCTTTTTTGCTAAGACAAACGACTTTGGATTTAAGTTTCAACTAGTCACATTTGCTGCGCGAATGAGTGATAAGAAGTCGGTGGTGTGTGACTGCAGTGCAACTGAGCGGAAATTGTTCCGAAAACGAGATAAAAATGTTGCGATTAGGGAAGAACTCATACAAAAGAAACTCACACAGTTTGGATACAATTGTAATGTAAGCCTTATTTGTAAGCCTAATGAAGTGAGCGCAAATACAATTAATGGTCATCAGTGTCGCTAATATCAATGCAATTCAATTAGGTCTCGATCGGATAAAAATAGTCGGAGGTATCTTCAAAACATTGAGTGGATTGAACAACAGCTCACACAATATTGTTAATAATTGTTAAGTAGTAACTAACAAAACAAAATTGCGCATCACTTCAAAGCTAATGAAATGCCAACCTCAATTGTGTGTGTGCTTGCTACTGAATTGTCAGTTGATTAAATCAAATGGAAGCTTTAAAACTTATACCCAAAGATATAGGAATTTTGCCTTTTTAATGTTCGACGTAAGATTCGCAATTACAATATTTTTGCACTATTCAAATCGTCCACTGCCTCGAGAATAAACATTCGCTTATACTTGACAGGCAAATAGCGCAAAATTATAAATATTATGAATTATATGCTGATAAGACGCACAGAATAAAGCAGCAAGCCTCACAAGTTGCACATAAATGAAATAAATTTTATGGTATGTTGTAAACGAATGTTCACTAAACGATCAATATTTCCTTCCCAGAAAGCTGCATTTAAAGCCTTTAAAAAGGAGCAGATGATAAGGCGAGCATTGTTTCCGACGTTAATTTCCACGCAATGTCGATAACAAACAAAAAAAAAACGACGCTAATTAAATTACGATCGTAATAAATGTGCTTCGGTGTTGTACATGATTAAACCCGCAGGAAGACGCCGCAGGAAAAATGAGCGGCAATGTATGCCCGTCCGGGCAGCCGATTTCATGGCAAGTGCAAAGTCAACGTACAGCAATGCATGCAAAGTGCATACGCCTTGGATAACAAGCAGCATTGATATGTAATGCCATTATAACATTACGACATTGCCTAAGTGCGCACCGGGAGCAATGCGGCCCGATATTGGCCGCTTTGACACGTCGCGCGATTGTTGCACGATTCGGTGATTTATCGAGCATCAATTTCGCGCATAAAATCTGCATTAAACATGTTTTGTTTCGTGTCGCGATTAATACAGCATGCAACAAAGTGTGCATGAATTGTCTCCGAATACGATCGATAAAAACCAAAACGCACCCATTAGGCGCATTAGGTGTGCGCGCTTTCAACAAGTGTTTATCACACGCCGCGACGCCCTGGCTGCATTCGCGTCGAACGCACGAAACGCAGGCGGCCATGAAAATGCTGTGTGCGAGAAAACTTTCTTTTTCTTACAACAACGGGAGCGCAATTATTGAAAGGCATAATTACGATGTACTTCCTTGCTTCTATGCTCCCCCTAAACCAGTTCATGATGAGTTAGTGCGGAAAAAGCATTCGATTTTTTGCTTTGCGAATTAACATAATTTTACTTCCTGCAATGTATATAATTGTCAGGAAATTGAGGCAGCATAGTATCAAACCACTTCTAAGAGCAAATTGTGATTTTCATCACATCTACGGACTAAAATAATGCAAAATATCTGAGATGAACGCATCAACTTTTCTCAAAAATAAACAAAAATCCACGTTTATTGGTGCTCAGCGAACTGAAATCGTAAATATTTCCGAAAGCATTTCCGATACAAGCATTAAGCAGCGAAAGATGCGGAAACTATTCGACTTTATACCAGTTTTTTGCTTGAGAAAACTCGTATACAAGTTTTGGAAATTTGGAGTCTACACCGGTGACAAAATAGAGAGCGAAATTTTTTGAGGACACTTATACCCATTGTCAACGCTAAATCGTTAATATTTCTGAGAATATTAGAGATAAAAACGGTAAGTAAATGCCAGAAGATAACAGAACTACCATAGGTTATATTTTTTTTCATACTAACGAATTAAATTCAATACTTTCCGAGGTATACACTGCACATAGTTGACACATAAGCCCAGCCGATTCTATTAGTCTTGCATTGGGCGTAATTATTCTTCTTAGAATTTCGTTAATCGCAAATAACTGAAGCAACATAAATAACAAACTAATTACAGATATAGGTTCTTGTTCCAATGAACTTACTTGAAGTTTATTGTCGTTATATTCGAAACCATGTGCGAGTACACAGTTCGCGCGAACATTTCTGACGTTAAGCTAAGTTTATCTAAATAATTAACTGATAACTCCAAAAGTATTATTGATATAGAACTATACACACGTTCAACTGATGCAAGCATTAATAGAATTGAATTAGTTTTATTTGATCAGAATAACTTGAAAATCATTACAGCATGTCCCAGAATGTCTTTATTGGACTGCTTTAAACATTATCTAAATTGTGTGTAACAAAAATAATAATAAGCGTAATAACTCAATTTCACAGTATGAAATGCGGGCATGATTTAAATTTATTTGCGGGTTTATTTCATTAAAACCTGGTAATAACTTTTGGAGTTATATCAATCAATGTGATAAGCGGAGTGTGATGAATTGCACGTGGAAGCATTCACTTTTCGATGCTTTTCCACGAGCAACCACAAGGGAAACTTTCCTTTTCTTTGCTAACCAATGTAAGTATTGCATACGTAATTAAATAACGTAACTTCCTCGCATATGAAGTCTTCCCGAGCAATTTCCAATACTTGACAAACAATTACCGACTGCGGACGACAATTTTCCGCATGGGCGCAGCTTTCCGTGCGTGCAACAAGCCGGCGAAAATGCACGCGGAGTGCATCACTAATTGCTACATGAAGGTCGCTTTTCTTTTGTTCGGACGAAACGGTGATCGCCAAATATATTCAACGAAACTGGGAACAAGTGCACTGCACGCTCGCATCATTAATGCACTCTTTTATTGTTCATTGTCAGCGGTCGCACCTCGCTATTGTTAATAGGTATTTACGAAAAGCGCGTTTCGTTCGGGAAACATTCCTGTAGTGTGTTTCATGGCGACATGTTAGTGGCCACTGCAACCAATATTTAATGTATTCGAAAGGAAACAAGTGAAAAATGTATAACATTTTCATGGCATATTTCATTGATGATTATTTCCACTTCAAAAATCGATTGTAAATATCTTCGAAGGCATTCAACAAATAAGCTGTACAAATAAATCAACTAAAGTGCTAAAATATAAAAGACCTACCATATCCTATACTGCTTTTTGTCATAAAAAATTGTAATGAAATCTTTCCAAGATATGATCCAATCCTTCAAAATTAGTTCCGATAAAAACACTGACTATGGAGTAAAAAAAACCAGAAACAGTTCGACTTTATTTTTGTTTTCATTAAGAAGAGTACGTTTTGAAAATTATGAGTCTACACAGCAGACAACGAAACGAGGAGCGATTTTTTTTCCGTTTCTTGCTAGTTATGATAACTAAATCGTGGATATCTTTGAAAACATTTGAGGTAAAAACAGCAACCAAGTGCTACAAGATAAAAGAACTGCTGCGCATTAACTCCCGATTTGTCCAAAGAAATGAACTTGATTACTTTCAGAGATAAGCTGCTAAAATGCCTAATTCATGAAAGTTACTTCTACTATCTTTCGTTAAGTAAATCGCAAATATCACCGGAAGTATTAGGGATTAAATAATTACATAATTATATAACGTAACTTCCTTGCACATGGAGTCCCCCCAGCCCGAGAAATTTCCAATGCTTGACAAACCGAATTCTTGAAAGCTATACCATACATGGAAAGTTAATGAATTAAGTTTGAAAATATACACCAACTATCTATCAGCGATGTTATAACACTTTTTGCTTTATCAAGTTGCCCTCGCCCCGATGTGTCTTACCACAACATGTTGCTGACCAGTATGACAAGCAATTAACGCCAGCACAGGAAAACATTGTCGCGCGCCGAGATTTAGTGTATCTATTAAATTATGCACGAACGTCAACAACAAATAAGACGCGTATTGACGGGCTGTCCGCCGGCAACACAAGCACGACGGTGACAGGAACGTCCAGCAAAGACGCGCCACATTAGATTATAAATATTTATGAACGTTTAGGACGTCAAGAGCGGCGACGATGGTTCTATCAATGCAAGGAGATAGATGCAGTGTGTGCAATGTGCGACACGCACACCTGGGCGCGTGACTTGCGCGATCTTGCGCGCGTTTGGTGCCAAACAAGCAAACAAACTTGCAACTCGGTGGCACATTCGGCTTATCTATCGCTCCACGAAGCGCGATAAACATTCCATGCGCGGTGTGATTACGTTTGCCGTCTAAGCGCGCGCGTTATTCGATCCCATCAACGCAGGGCATGAGATGCAACAACTGCAGGACGGACGCAAAGGGGCTTACCTGTCGTGTGCTGGGGACTAGTCGGCGTTACGCGCTAGCTGCGGCATCGTGAACGCTGGGGCGGCACGGAGGAACAAGCGGCGAAGTGCCCGTCGGCGGTCGGTGGTGGCGGCGGTTGGGAGCGCGTGCTTGGCTTGCGAGTGGACAGCGCGGGCGCGAGAGACAGACTGGCGTGTGCGACGATCGCGCGATACGAGTGCAGTACGACTGGTTCGCTGGCGCGCCGTGCGACGATCTCGCACCAGCAACGATGTTGTGTGGGAGGCAGCAGCGTGCGCTGGCGGTTGTCTTGCCACCGTCGTCCACCTTGGCAGCCGGCGCCGCTCAGCAATTAATTTAATAAAAATTACTTACAACTGCAGCCAGGAATCTGCGTCGATGGGGTTTTCACGCGCACTTGATCGACGTGCATTATCCAGCCAGTCGTACAGCGCCCCTTTTTATCACATCTGCGCTTAATTGCTGCGAAAACATTTGTGTTTGCGCGCGGCATATTTGTTGACTGTTATTATTGCCGATTTACCAAACAAGTGTCTACGTTGTTGCGACGTAATCTCACAGCGAATATCTCTGCTGAAGAGAACAGTATCTGTACAAGAAGAGACAACGAATTATCTTCTTTCTGGAAGCGTCCAGTCGATATTTTGGGAGGAAGTGCCATTAGTATGAAATAGTTTTTTTGTGAAATTCACATGTTTATAGTTTTATACTTCGATTTGCTATCAGTCATGAAATATAAATCGAAAAATTAATTACGATTTTATGACTGCAGTAGGTAGATTTGCAGGCTGTGTGTATCAAGTTGAAACGCACATTAAGTTAAGTGCTGATTAATTTCGAACAGAAGGAGTGCAGGATTAAAAGTGCTAATACAATAAGTAATGTTTTCATGTCCCTGTTGGGTAAATATTACCCCTTTAGGCTAGGTGCTTGAATTGTTTGAATGAAGCTGATTTTCTATGAACAAAATGTTAATTTATAAGAAAAATACTTGGCTTTCTTTTCAGAAATTGAATCGTTACTGTTTCTGACTTCAGAGTATTTACAAATAAAATATGTTTAGTTAAAGAAAAAGAACACTGGGATATTTATACCAGTACTATGCACATTCAAATTAGCTCTGCTGTTGTTTAGACATACAAAAATTAAAGTAACTTTGCACAAATATTTATAAACCAAAATGTAATAACCAGTTGAAGAATAAATACACTCCTTGTTGCCACCGAAATGATGAATTGCAAGTAGAAAATATTATACTAGAATCGCATTTTCATTCCAGTTTTTCCTAACAACCATTTTCACGCTGCAAATTAAATTTGGTTGCGTTGTCAGAAAACCTGCGCGCGGCAGGTATAAAAATAAATAAAAGCAAACGCGTGTTAATTGTTATTTGGCAAAAACCAATAAATTGGTCCGATCGACACGCGGACGATAAGTAACCGAATTTTATTAAACTAGAATGCCCGCTGAATGAAAAGCAAACGCATCCGCGCAATATTAATAAAAATGCAAATATTTTCCCATTTTAATCGCGTATTATTTTCGCAAAACAAATTGCGCATGAAGATATCACACAAACAATACCCACGTACGTCGGAATATTCTCTCATTAATTACTCAAGAAAACTTAATGCACACTCTGAAAATAGCACCGAATTTAATGCTTCCGCGCATTGCGCTGAAAGCAACAATTTCACCAAAAAAAAAAAAACCCACTGCGTCCTCGGCTTGCTAATTAATCCGGTATCCCAGCGGCGATCCAATGAAATCCAGCAAACATGTAACTATTTTTGCATTCCACGTCCCGCGCGTGGTGGTCTTTTTGCAGCAAACCGCGCCCGGAGTTATCATTGCCAATAATAGACGTGCATTGTGCGGAAATTATTTAACAATGGTCACAACGAACGAACAATAGATCGTTGCGAGTGCGCGCACTATTCACAATGCACGAAAAATGTTGCGCGCCCCTTAAACGTGGCTCCGAAATCAATTAAATGCCATCGCAATGAGTAGGCGCTGCGAATACTTTTGGCAGTTACTTCATTAGCTGCGAGCCCTTATATAGTTATCAGTAAAATAGTAATCCACATGCGCCATGTTTTAATCACCTCTCATCCAACTTTGGCGCGGGCAATAATGATCCGCTGGGCTTTGTTTGTGGAGACACGCGGCAAACACACGGCATGTCACAATGCAATTCGCCGACGCGCTGATGCACTTTTCCGGCGCACTTTCCCCAGGATCGCAGGAAAACATGTTATGTAATGAGGCGGCAAACGGCGGCGACATTCCAGCAATGGAATCACCTTGAATGCGCTTGTCTGAATTTGTTAAATGAGCCGGTTATTGAAACAATACGACTGATTCGGCGAGGGAAAATTGCATTCAGCTGGCTGCGCGCGTGGGAAATCAAAAACGCGAGGGGTCTATGTCGAACATCTCGTAGCTGCACGCTGTGTAATCATACGTTTTTGATGTCCGAATATGATGTGTTGCTTCACAGTTCACACCCATAAAGTGTCCAAGCGTAGTCCAACCGCTGGCAGTTCTTTCAATTTATCAAGGTGGTGCATGCGCAATGTGGGTGGATGCCGAACCAAAAGCAATTTAATTAAGCAAATGCATTCTGCAATTGTTCGCCATGAATGCCGCATTAACTTAGCAAATAGATGTAGTGCTGATCTGTAAGGAGCGCGTAACTCCATCATCCCCACTCCTTTGAGCTGCTTAAGTATCACCTCATAGCAGTAGTGCAATTCATTGCACGCTCTGCCCGTCACTTGATAACATCTCTCAGCGGCCCTTTAACTTCAGATCACAATTCTTCAACCATTATGCATGTTTCTTGCTAATTAAACCTGTTGGCATCAAACGCTTGTTACCTTTTGTAATTAACCCGCTGCTGAGCAATAGGGATGAAAAGTGAGATGGTGGAATAAACATTTCTTCGAAGTCACCAATTTTCCTGCATGTTACGCCACCTCCCAAACATCAGCTGTACTGCAGTCTTCCTCTCTTTTGCATCTTGCGGCACGACTCTGTCCCGCATTCCCACCGCCTCACCTACAATTCACATCAACGTACCAAAAGCATTCACAAACATTACGTACACAAATTCGTACAAAAATAAATGCGTACAAACGAAATAAACATCAATGTTAATCATATTTGTTACAAAACTTCAAGTGTAATGTAAATTAGCATAGGATTTCTCTCTCTTCATTAAAATAAATTGTATAATATTTGTTTTCTTCCAAGTACATTAAGATAATCAAAATAGCATGTATCCTCCATCCGTCGCGACAACAAGCATCACAAATCGGGACTGAATCGAACAATTGATCCATGGACAGACAAGAATGGCGAAACTTATTAATAATGCTGTGTTGTATGTCGATGGGCCGAGTATCCAGCGCGAATTGCGACGCGTGTGCAATACTGTTAGCCGAAATAATTTTTTTAATCCTCGCAATTGCAAAAGCAGCGTTCTCGAAATACTAAATAAAACCCCTCATTCTGATTTGGATAAATTGTTAAAGTATCATTATCATAGCATGTCTAGAATTGCGCAAATCTTAAACCCTTACAAAGTACAATTAAAATATTTCGTTAGTATGTACAGGAACTATCAACTATCTCTGTGTTTGCTAAACCAATATTTCCTAAATCTATCTAATCATTCAATCTCTCGATTTAAGTAAAAATTCAATATTGTTTACTTCGTTTGCTTAGTTAGTTGCTTGAAGTCGCCCCACGCCGTAAACGACGTCTGCGCTCCGTGGTCCTCCGCCCCCAGGGCGCTTCACTTAGGCCAACCACCAAAGTGACGCGCAGCGCTCGCGTTAACTAATACTGTCGCTAAATTAAAACCAGTCTGGAATCGTATATCACATTGTTCCCAAATCATCGAAAATAGCGTTCGTTCATCGGCTGAAGAGAAATCGTTATCCTAGGTAAATGCGTCGTCGCGCTCCCTACAAACTAGTGGTAATGCGGTGTGCGCGTTTCTCATGCGGGTAGACAAGAGAGTCCAGGACCAAGAATCATCTTTGGTTTGCTTCCGCACGCTACGATCTGAGATTCCATGCCAGCGGGCTGGACAGTCGAAACAATCCGCTCGCCTACAACTAACACGTTTAATGAATAACCATAGCTAGAAAGTACCTACCAATCCCTACGAAGTATGACACCCTGTAACATTAAGTATGGCGCCCTGGTCGTGCGAGCCGCCCCGCAATCACCTACTGATTAACCTAATAAGGCATTTGCACATTGGTTGTAATTTGGTCGGTTGTGTGGCTGCCGCCGATAATGCCCGTCTCATTATGCCTACCTAACTAGCCTAAACTGAAGTGGAATAACACTATGGCACGTGGCAAGCCGGCTGCCACCTTCCTCGGCGCCGCGGGCCTAGAGCGCCTGGAAAGATGGTTGGGTTCAATAAGAGGCCAGCACGTTGCCGTTGGCCGTGGGCACATTGGACACGCCATGCCCACCAGCCGGATGCATCAACGTCTGCTGGAGAATAGAGCCGCTGGCCACCGAGGTAGGCAAGGCACCCGCCTGAGTGGCCTGTGGTTGCAATCCGGTGACGACCGGTTGTTGCTGGATCTGGATCTCGACCAAAGGGGCAGCTGGTGCCGGCAAACCTTGTTGATGCTTGCGGAGATGCCGCAGCATGTTGCCTTTCTCCACGAAAGTCCTGCCACAATCCGGACAAGCATGAGGCCGTTCCCCGCTGTGTGATCTTCTATGAGACACGAGATGCCCCTTGCACATGAAGTCTTTCTCACAGAGGTCGCAACGAAAAGGCCGCTCCGCTTGGGCGCCTTTGTTATGTGATCGTTGGTGGAAAAGAAGGTTGCCTTTGAGTGGAAATGATTTGCCACACTCGCCGCAGCTGAACGGGCGTTCACCTGATGGAGAGGCTGCATGAGTGACATGAGTGGCAGTGTTACCATAAAGTGACTCACCTGTATGCGAACGCATGTGGTTGATGAGATGCTCCTTCCGGGTGAAGGGTTTGTTGCAGACATTGCAGCAATGTGGGGTTTCACCCGTATGTTGTCGGAGATGGTTGGTGAGGTGTTCCTTCCTCGTGAATGTTTTCTGGCAGAATTCACACCTGTGTGGTGACTCACCCGTGTGAATACGAACATGGTTCGTTAGATGCTCCTTTCTGGTGAAGCTCTTAGAGCAGAAATGACAACGATGTGGCGATTCGCCAGTGTGTTGACGTACATGGTTTGTAAGATGCTCTTTCCTAGTAAAACTCTTCGTGCAATAGGTACACTTGTGAGGAGACTCCCCTGTATGTTGCCGAACATGATTAACAAGATGGTCTTTCCGGGTGAAAGCTTTAGGGCAGTAGCTACAACGAAACGGAGTCTCGCCAGTATGCTGCCGAACATGGTTCACCAAATGCTCCTTTCTCGTGAAGCTCTTGGAGCAATACCCACATCGATGTGGTGACTCTCCTGTATGCTGGCGGACATGGTTCAACAGGTGCTCTTTCCTCGTAAAAGTCTTCGAACAGAAATCACATCGATGCGGAGTTTCGCCAGTATGCCACATGATGTGATTCGTGAAATGTTCCTTCCTCGTGAAGCTCTTACCGCAAATCTCACAGCGAAAGGGTGTGTCATTGGTATGTGACCGCATGTGATTCGCCAGATGCTCTTTCCTAGTGTACTTCTTCCCGCAGATAGAACACTGATGTGGTGTCTCGCCCGTATGCCACATAACATGGTTCATGAAATGCTCCTTTCTTGTAAAACTCTTCTTGCAGATCTCACAACGATGGGGTGTCTCGCCCGTGTGTTTCCTGACATGGTTGACCATGTGCTCTTTTCGGGTGAAAGTTTTAGCACAATACTGACATCTGTATGGGGTTTCACCGGTATGGCAACGCGTATGATTTTCCAAGTGTTCTTTTCTAGCGAAGGCTTTGCCGCAGACTGAACATGCATATGGTTTGTCCGTTGCGTGGCGCTTCATGTGTCGTTCTAAAGAAGCAGCGTTGGCAAAAACGTGGAAACATACGCTGCATGTGAACATACTGCCTCCGAGGTGGCATTTACCATGGCGGCCTAGCTCCGCTGCATTGGGGAAGGCTTTGCCGCAGACTTGACATGTAAATGGCTTGCGTTCGGTGTGATATCGTCGATGGACGATGAGCTGATAGCGAAATTGGAACATTTTGCCGCAGATGTCGCAGCCGTGCGTGCCTTTTACAAGAAACAAACAAAAATTTCATTTCTTAAAGCGATGTACAACTAAACAATTAGTTTGAAAACATAACATGATTTAAACATTTATTTAAAATCACAGAAAACTTGAATGGCATGAAATATGACTGCACCTTGATACCTTTCATTTGAAAATTCATTGACGATAGCTTAATTATTTCTTTTGACAGTAAAACCATGTGTAAAATGCATGCATGACTGTCACCATCAAACTTTAAAGGCAAAACCAACAGAAAAAACACAAAAGAAAAACCATACACCAACCTGCAATTATAGTGGAAGCATTATCTCCACCTATCCCACTAGTGGACGCCTCTTGCTCTCCTTCCAGAACTTTGGGACCTGTAATGTTATTAACAACGCCCCCTTGTAAACCCTGTGCAGTTTGGCCACTTTGCACCAATGTCCCCGTGGTGGGCTCATTCTG
The DNA here is from genome assembly GCA_027574925.1 of Ecitoglossa quadriceps. NCBI lineage: Eukaryota > Metazoa > Arthropoda > Insecta > Coleoptera > Staphylinidae > Ecitoglossa > Ecitoglossa quadriceps. The sequence goes on along the minus strand of JAODGC010000001.1, from coordinate 4,889,623 downwards.
AATCTTGCCGAACACTTCGTGATACGCCAGCAACTGATTGAAGTCATCAACATTAACTTTAAACATATTCTGTACCATCTCCACTCCAATGGTCTTGGCCAAATCCTGTTCGGGTAAGCTAGTAGAAATCTTCACAATGCTCCCATCTGCAGTGCGTACATCCATTAGATTCGGTTTGATATCCTGCAAGCCAAACTGTGCAGATAAAAATTTCGTCGCGTTTTGTAGCGCTTTCTCATCCTTCATGTCGTGCATCTGCTCCTCGCCAGTAGTGCCTGCATTTTGAGCAGCACCTTGCTCAGTAGCCTCCATACGGACGACGTTGTCAAGAACCTGCTGAACTTGAAGCTGCTGCAGATGCTGCACAGACATTGCCTGCTGAGGGAGTTGATCTGTGCTGTCCCCCTGTGTGATGTGCAGTTGGGCTTGAGCAAGATGTGATGCAAGCTCCTTGTGATCTTTATTGTCATCTATTACAGATACCATGTTGTCCTGAACTTGGACTTGCACCATGTTACTTTGTGGCTGCAGGTTGTGTTGTTGGGTGTTAGACACAAGTGTGTTGTTCTGGTGACTGCCTAGCTGGCTGTTCTGAGGGGTGTCAAGGTGCATACCACTTGTTGGCACAGATAGGTTTGCATTGTGTGACAGCAGAATGTTGTCAGGTTGAATTAAGTTTCCAACATTTGAATGCTGCGTCACAGCAGATTCCTGGGACATAGTTACAACAATAAAGGTTATCTTAAGTAAATGTTGCACTTACTTGAGATAGTTTCTGGTTGTCATTTCGAGCTGTAGCTCCTGGTAGGCCATAGACAGACACTTGTGGTATCGGTCCAGGTAGCAAATTTGTCAGCACCCAATACTTGGCCACTGAACTGAGTGCAACTGCATTCAGAGCAGTGGTATTCACGCGAAGATCTGTAACTGCCGTCGTCGTGCTCGTCTGTGACCTGGTGGAGCCCTAAAAGTAGCAAGCAATGAATCTCTGGCGATGCACGCGTCATTTCCGTACATTGGATACATACTTCATTGGTCCCATTGTTTGCATGTGCAGGAAGCGCCTGCGATCCCTCCGAGTTCATCTTCGAGTGCGAGTGTTGTGCGCCCGGTGGATCAAGTCATCCCGCCTCGGAGATTTTGAATCAGTGTGTGATCACGTGAAGTCTCTGCCGCCGCCTGTCAATTCATTGTTGTGGTCGACGATGGTGAGGACAACGCTGAGGGACGCGAAGGGAAGCCATTACAAGCGCAACGACGAAACAAAAGCGCCCATTACGTTGTCGCTGCTGGATGGTAGTGCGTCCAATTAAGAAGGTATAGTTTACGTGTTCGGGACTTCGGGCCAGCGGGGTGATTTACTGCCACAAAACGCGTTTCCTGCGCAATTCCTGCGCTTTTCTCGGAGCGGTGTGCAGGCGCACGGGGTGTTGCTAACAATATAAACAAACTAAGATGGCCGGCGCTGCGTTGCCAACGGAACACGCATTCTTTCATTGTTAATTCGTGAAAAGGCTATAAACATTCATAATCGTTGCTTAACATAAACATATTTCATTACTAGTATTGTTTGATTTTGTTTACGAATTACACCGCCTGCATTGAGAATTTTAGTTTAAACACCTTTGTGAAAAAGTCAACGTTGTCGTCGTTATCTTTACGTGCATGCGCATGCGTTCACAACCGCATGAAATAAAATCTAAAATTTATGACACTATTAATTTCAAACAATGAGAAATTAAATCCAATCACTAAATAATCTTGCTTGGCAACAGGTTTCTTGGTAATAAATATATTTAAGAATTATAACATTAATCTTCAACAAGATCCTCGTTGATTTCGTCCTCTACGTCCAGCTTATTACTAGTTTTGTTCAAATTGGGCACCAAAGAGGTGATTGGAATGCTTAAACCTCGCGCAAGAGCATCTAAGAGGTCTTTATTTACATAATACGTGATTGGCGTTTGGGTAGTAGACGCTAAAAGCTGCCTTAATTCTAAAAAGAAATGTTTTGCATCTGTAAAATGCTCATTCTTCACTGCCATTTGAATCATCAACGCGTAAATGTCTCCAAGCCTTACAGACGTTTCCAACTCAGTACCACCACTGCTAATTAACAACTTACATTGCTGCAGGCCCAGAGAATACTCGCCCCGTTCAAAAAGTCTTTTAATATCAACAAATCGCTTTACAGCAGTTAATTGCTGTTGAATTATGTCAGTTGCTCGACGATGAGCAACCATGTCAGGCGGATTCGCCACTTTTGCCAGAGCTCTTTGCCCATCCGTCAAGGCACCCAAAGCTTTCTCATAATTCTGAAACTCATCTATCTCCACATGCGCACATGCAACATAAAAGTTTGATAACAGATGCAATGCTTTGCCTTTCGAATAAAATGTTATAATATTTTTGAGTATCTCTGGTTGGTTCTGCCAGTCTAAGGATTGCAGATAATTTGCAGCCATGATATAGATTTCCTTCTGTCTAGATACACCTGCAAAGAAAACAATCTTCTCTGTGTCACCAGACTTGAGTAAAGCTTTCATTGCCTTGAGTTTATCCCCGGCTTGTGTGAACTTCTTCGTTGCCATGTGGTAGTTTCCTTGCGTTACCAAAGTCTCCGCAAGGTTTTCCAGGATTTTCATGCGTAGATCATCTGTTACTTCATCTTTATCGGGTGTTAACTTCTCAACTAACTCTTCAGTCAACTGTACATTGTGCTCCAGGCAAGTTACAATTGCATCTGTGTACTTTTTACCGATTGCGAACAACTCCACTGCTTTGTCGTACTGTTCATTGGAGATGAAATACTCGGCACACTTTTTAATCAAGGCTGGGTCTGAATCTGCGTCTAAATCTGTAGCGATTTGTTGTAAAGTGTCGAATTGACGGGTTTTGAAGGCAAGGTCTAATGCTTTGTGCAACATACCCGCACGGTGATACAAAATGATAGCTTTTTCTAAAGATCCGACTTCTTCGAAATATCTAGCACATTCTAGCTTCTCGCGATTCATTGCAACCATGCCAATGTTCCACAGCTCTTCATCCAGATGATGTTCTTTGCATAGACGGACTGCATTACTGTATGCATTTGCTCTTGTAAAGAAGGCTACTGCATTTTCGATGTTACCAGATGATTCGTATTGGCCTGCCATGTGGTAGAAAGCAGCTTTGTCATTACCACTCCGGGCAAGTTCAGAAGCCCTGGATTCATCCCCCATGAAACATAAAACACGCACTTGGGAGTAAATATCACTGGCTTTTGTGTAAATCTGCAGGGCTGCATTCATGTCGCCTTCGGATTCTGTATATTGTCCCCACCATTTCAATAAATCACTGGAAGCGTAATAGTTAATAGTGAACAATATGGCTATACCTGTTTATTTTACTTACGGCTCTGTTGTCTTCATCATATACTGCTGAAGGAGGTCCGGATGATCCATTAACATCCTTGGAACATCATACCGATGCGTCATTGCTTTCTCATACTTCTGAATTGCTTCCTTTAAGCGTCCATCCTGTTCAAATCTACGAGCAGCAGCATGCTCCGTATTCCTCAAATGAATACGATCCTTGGACTGAGCTACTTGCAACGCTAAATCAATCCGATTCCTCTGCCGATAGAGTTGATTGAGTAGATCATTCCGCGCACATTCAATCAGCAACTGTTCTGCTTCCTCTAACATCCCGAGTTGGATGGCTAGTGTTGCTAACTTTGCTTCGAAAGGCAAAGTCTCATCATGCATTGCCACGCGAAGAGCCCTAGCAGCTCGAGCATTACCCATATGTCCCAAGCAAACACCAGCCACATCTAATCTCCGCGTCTTGACACACATCCTTGCTAAACTCCCCCATACTCCAGTGCTCTGTACAAGTTTAATAGCTTTGAATGCTTCATCCATGTTACCTAAAGCCAAGTTGTAGCTGAAATCCAACACGGCATTCTTCGTAGCTTTGTTACAACACTCTAACCCATTAAAATCATTCATCAACTCTCTATGAACAGCTAATTTCTGAAGGGTTGCAATGTAAGGTGTTGCTATTCCCAAAAGTCTAGCTTCAGGATCAGTTGCTCGGATATCCTGAATATAAATGCCTTGGTCTTGGGAATAGAATGCAGTAACCAACACCTGTTCTTCTAATTCAAGAGGTTTCTGATTGGGTTTCGTGGACTTTTGGGTAGCTCTCGCGAGATCTTTGTCATTGGAGCTTACTCCGCGCTTCTTGGCATTACAACATATCAAACGAGGATCCTCAATGTCCCAACATGCAGTTAGAACTATTCTGTTGGTGCAAATATTATCAAAACTAACTTGAAGAGATTGTCCCAATTGAGGATCCTTTATTGGACTTGATTGATTTTCTTCATCAGCATATGTACCACCATCTGCAGGTTGCTTACCAAAATCATAGTTGACCACACTATCATCCTCACTATTCCAGACGTAAAGACGACCATTTGGTATTAAGTTTGCATCTGCCAATGTGAGAACTACGCGATTACCAAGTTTATTTGATGAGGCTTGAATGATCTCCCCAAAGTCAGATATCATATCATAAAGAGACTTAGCAGGTGCAGATAATTTGGGATCACCATCACTAAGGTCATACAGCTTTAAATACCCATCCATGGTAAATACAGTTAAGATATGCCCGGAAAGATCCATCCCAATTGGTTCTCCTTCAATGGACACTACAGAGATTGTACTTAATACAAGACCAGCAGAACTATGGATTGAAATACCAGTTTGGTACATTGCAATCACATCCTTTCCATGTAAACAGATCTTTTCATTGTCACAGGGGAAGTTTCCTAACTCCATTGCAGTCATGGCAGTTTTCCTAGAAAGGAAGTAAACAGCAATTGCACGTCCATTCGTAACAGCTAAGTACTCGTCGTTAATTGCTAGATCCCCAACTTGAATATCACATTTAACAGTCGCACGCCCCTCTGGAGTTTCAATCAAAATCTCATTTGCTGATCTTTGAGTAGCCCAAATATTCTCTGTGAAGGAGGCTGCTAACATCTGCTCTTTCATAATATAAACCCTCGTCACACAGTTGACGCTTAGTAAAGGTTGTCGCATTTGAATGCTACCCCAATGAAGTTGTTTTACTGTCCCGGTTACAGCACTGATGTTCTGCAACTCCCATGTGTCTTCAGGCTCCTTCAATTTCTTCGTTGTCTTTCTCACCCAGAAGTAAATCCTTCCGCAGTGAGTGCCTGCACAGATCGATTGGTTCACTTTGCAATAAGCGAGACAGGTGAACATTTCATTCATTTCTCGCCTGAGCTCTTCATTGCCTGATCCAAAGCTTTTAAGTGTTGTAGGAAGGACATAGTTATCATTGCTTTCAATATCCCAAACGCGGACTGTTAATTCCCCTGTGAGAATGGCCAAAGAACTACCGCCACACCAAGCAAGTCCTTGGTTGGTGGTACCTCTATTATTCGGCACACGTCCACTCATTTTAACTTTAATCAATTCGCTGAGATGTCCCTGGAAATCAACTCGAAAGTGTCCAATTGTGAGACCTTCCATCATCACGACAATAGAGTCGGAATTAGGATTGTATTTGATGTATGCCAATGGATTGCCTTCTGTGTTAAGTACCTCAGCACAAGCACCACCTTGATTGATATAGTAGATGATTCCACTTTGAGTGCCAACAAAAAAGCACGTGTTGTCACTACCATCTTGGACTCGGAATTTGCGGGCGGTTGTTTTCGGTCTCCAGTTACTGAAGAGGTCCAGAGCTCTTTCATCTCCATTGACCGCGGCTTTGGCTAATCCTTCGACATCAAATTCGGGAGATGTTTTGATTGTTAACCGGAATGTGATGTGTGTAATGGTATCTCTGAGATCGTGGAGGAAAGCAGTAATTATTTCGCCTCGAGAATCAACTTTCCAACCAACCAAAGATCCAGTCTAAAACAAAACTTATCAAACAGATTGTTTTTGCAATAGGTAGCGCATTACCGTGTCACAACTAACAAGCCTTCCTCCTTTCTCACTGAACTCCAAAATTGTAATTGGTCCTTTATGTGGTGCAACAACAATATGAAACTCACTGTCTCCAGTCCATACCTTCAAATCACCATTTTCCCATCCACAGGCTAAGATGCGACGTTCTGGGTGCCACGCTAAAGCAGTTACTTGTGATACAGCGTGGTAAGGATAAGTAATATCCCTTAATTGCTCTCCCTACAAGAAATACCAAATAGAAAACAGTTGAATGTACCATCATTTTAGCATACCAAATCATCAAAAATTGTTACGAATCCTCCTCGTTCTTGGGAATAGCTGGCAACCGCAAGTAGAGGAATAGCAGGATGCCAGATCTCGTCTGTGGTGATGGTGTCGCTTTCAGCGAAGCTCACGGGGTTCTCAAAGTAGAGAGTCATTTTTAATAATGAACTCTGCAACTTTGGACGGCAAAATCACAGCGAATGAAATTTCCTATTGTTTGTAGCGTCAGTCATTGCCAAGGCAACCAAGGAAGCAATGCAAGCGATGAGTAACGAAGGTAATGAGAACAATAAGATGAAAGAGGTGTAAACAGGTAGATTGGTTAGGAAAATAAGTGGCACCTGTGCATTATGTAAATGATTTGCTTGCTTTAAAAAGTATCCTGAAGACATTTGTCGCAGTTCTTGCCCGAAGAGTAAACTTTTGAAGTAAAGTCCGCTAAAATAATCAATAACATGCTTACTTTGTTGCTTCTAGTTGCTTCAGCTATTTCCCTGGTTTTATGCATTATGAATGAATAAAGACTTCAATTTATTGACTCTGATGTGCCAATAAATATTATTTATATTCTTGAATATTATACATGTTTGTCCCTGTTCATACACTTGTTTTATACCTTGCAGGTTTAAATCCCTCTGATTTTCCTCATTGCTCTGGATCTCTGAATGATTAACTTGGCAACGTGGGTAGTGTTGGCACAACTTTTATAACTCCCACCCGCCCCACACTAAACACATCCAACACACAGAACACGACAATACACCAAACTATAAATCTGGAATTAAGCTCCTTGAAATTGTTCCAACGATGGTAGCTTCCAAGCTAAGCTCGGCATCTAAAGAAGAAGAAGTCCATCAGGTTGGCGATATCAAACCCGACAATTGCAAGCCATTTACAGTTGAAAGTAAGTATTAGTTCCCAAATGCCACTAACCTCTGCATGCCAGATGTTTAATTAAGCTAATGAGCTTTATTTATTGTATTTTCCTCTCGTAGTTCTCAAACTAATCAAGGATTGCCATCAACAACATGGTTTACGACATGGCGACTACCAACGGTATCGAGGGTACTGCACACGTCGAATTGCCCGCCTCAGACACGTTTTAAATCTACCACAAGGAGATCGGAGGCATTACAAGAAGAGAGATGTCACTGAGGCCCACATCATCAATCCTAGGTCTGATGAGAGGTTTCTGCATGTACCTCTCATGCTGTCTGAGCGAAACTGGGCATATGCCATGCAGCTAAGGCAAGAAGCAAATACAGAACCTAGGAAAAAATTTCATTTTATCCAAAAACTGCGGAAAGCTTGTGTTTACTCTTTGCTGCTTGAGGAATTATGTGCTGTAAGTTGGGAATGTATATCTCTTATTGACTGTGATAAATTGTAATACATGTGTGTAGCTTGATAGGTGTGATGCTAGGACAAAGCTTGAGGCCCAAGCCTATGTGGCTTGGATTCATGGAACTTTGCACTTTGAACTCCAACTGTGGAAAACGGCAGCTGAACACTTCAGAAAAGCACAGGTTATTTACGATAGGCTTGCAGCAGCACTACCAGAGGAGGAACAGGCGTGTTACAGGCAAAGAGTGGAGGAGATTACGCCTAGTTTGCGCTACTGCGCCTACAATATTGGCGATGACAAAGCTGTGGATCTATTTGAGCTACGCTCTCAGGGTATTCTTGAGAATTTTGATTCTCTCGTCACTCAAACCAAGGAGAAAACTGCAGCGGTGCTGCATGAAATTACATGGTATGATATTAACGTACCAATTAGAACAGATCGTGTGAAGGTATTCTTGGTTGCAATTGAGAATCTCGATGACACCATCAATCGCGCTGAGACAGCGCTAGCAAAGATCAAGATTATTGAAGATATGTTTATTGACCTTCGTGACATCATCTCTGAAGTGCGCAAGGATCCTAAGGAGCCACTTGTGCTTTCCTACTTGTTGTCAATTCGTATTGACCGTACTATCCAACGTAACTTACTTCTCATCCGACAAACGAAGAAACCTCAGGATATATGCCGTCTTTTGGACATTATTATTCAACAGCACACTGAGCTGATGCAGTTCGAACAGTTGCATGGTACTAAAGCTCAAAATTACTACAGTGGCCGTTTATTAGCTTATAAAACACTTCGGGCGTTCTATATGGCGAAAACACACGCTTTGTTCCGCAGATGGAAGGAAGCAACTGCAACTTACGTTCTTTGTGAAGAACGTGTCAAAGAAATCTGTGGAAAGAAGTTTGATGGTATCCTCGGAGAAATGGTAAATCAAGTTTCACTAAAAGCAAATGTCGAACGTGCTGTGGCACATGCCAATGCTGTTCTTGAACAACACGAGGAGGCGGCTGCACCAGTGCTGCAGAAGCAACATAAGTGTAAAAAACCACTTATGGATCGTTTAGATGAGTTCAGAGAGGAGCCGCAGTTATTAACGAAGAATCCCAACGTGGTGCCGGTGCCAATACCCATGGAAGCGGTATCACCCAAGCCGTTGTTCTATGATCTTGCGTTAAACTATGTGCAGATGCCAGCAGCGTTGAAAGATATTGTCGAAGGGACGAAAAAAGAACAAGTTCAAGGGGCTGGATTGTCTGGTTTTGTCAAGGGCCTATGGGGATGGGGCAAGAAGTAACATTGTTTACTTCAATACGCATTTTTTACAATAATAGGGAATAATGGTTCTTTTCTGGGTTGATTAGATTTTGTGTGGCGGCAACCATATTTACAAATATATAGTACATTTATGTAATAGGTATACATTGTACATGAAATAAATTCAAAAGCTTCTTGAAAAACCACAAAGATTTGAATTTATTACCGTTTTACATGGTATCCATTGATTTGAATGCACATTGATAAGAGTGGTGCTCCTGATAACAAACAACCCTTCCCGATGCGTTTTGCTAGTTGCGAAGAGGGCGCTGATCTGGTTGATAGTACATTATCGTTCCTAAACGGAAGAAGAGTGTTGTGTTTGCAATAACGCACATTTTGGGAAACTTTTGCTAGTGATGAGTCTAGCGACGAGGATGATAATAAATCTGATATTAGATTAGCAGGTGAGTGCAACCCAAAATATATATGTCAAGTTCATTAAGATGTCGCGTAATTTTGTCGAATAATGAATGATAACGGTATACTAACGTTTACTTAGTTGGAATATAAGGCGGGTTTACGTAAATACGTGTAAATCTAATGACACTAGCTTATAGTGTTGCTATTATGCCTCCGAATTCTGGAAAAATTAACATCTATCGTAATTATACGCGATGAAACAATTTTGACCATTCGGTCAGAGAGTAACATCTGTCAAACAGCAGGAACACCAACAACGTTTGCGGTAAAATTATCTTTTCTCGCAATGGAAGACCGACCTGATACTTTAGGACAGACACTTGCTCCTTCTGAGGTAAATAACGATACCAAATCAAAAAGTGAGTACCAAACTAAATGTTTATTGCTCATGAAAGTATGTATGTGTCATTAAAATGGCAGATAATTTTGATCAAATATCAGGTGGGTTTACATAAAAATAGGTGAATCTAGACACACAAGTTTCGCTATTATTTTTCTGAATTCTGCAATGAGAAAATTAACGCCTATGGTAATTACAGAGGATAGTTCCGAGTGTTCAGAATGCTCGGACGACAGCATCTGCCCGACGGCAGGGGCACCAACAACGTCAGCAGGCAGAAAATCCCCTACCTTAGAGAAAGATCTAAACCATATACAATATACAGAAGGTAAGTCTCAACCAAAGTACAATATTAATAGTTTGTTGGGCTGCCATAAATATGAAGGAAAATTTAATTAACTGAATGTATTATATTTACAGAAGAATATCCGAAATTTCTGTGGCTAGCAGGACCTTTCTAAAATAATTGAAGAAAAATAAATATAAATGATAACCTGTAAATCACAATCTAAGATTAGTCTATTATTAATATTAATTATGGCAATGTAAGGTACCGCATTTCAGATGTGTTCGTTATAAATAAAATTCGTCACTGATCTCCTGTGGTTAATAAGGCAATACAGCTGGCGATAGCTCCAGTCAATCCAGGTCATTGAGCGAACAACTTTCCGAGAGCACTGGTGAGGGCTGATTTGATAAATCAGTCAGTTCATACAACTTGGAATATTGTAACTTTCGGTAAGTAGGAAAATATAAACAAAGTGGAAATATTCACCTAGGATTATTTCACAGTAGTACCGAAATAAGTTTCAATTGTTTAAAAGTTATTGTAGAAAGCACTTTTGGAAATTTCAGCATCAAGATTCAATTGGTCACCCAGATTATTTCACCAAAACATGAGCAAACATGATATACTATAAATCAGTAACTATAATTCAAAGTTAAAAGCTTAATCCATTTCTAAGAAACACAATAACGATTAAATTCAAGCATAAGCCTAGCTTTATAACAAAAAGGCTTGACGACTGAACGTATCAAACGTATAAAGCTTATAATAATGAATATTCTGTTGATAAACCTTTTAAAATTACATCTATTCAATATGTATAACTTCATAAGTGATGACCATTGTATTATCCTGCCTGTCAAATGTTGGGCAAGTTTTTCCATGGTTTGCTTCCATTTGAACTATACAACCAAATACAATATGATAATTCTTTATCGTCTTGATACAAAATAATGCGTTACTTTCGTAGTATATTGCAATCAGCAGTTCTTGGAGTTGAGCAACGTGAACAAAAAATCATTGAAAATGATGTGATCATTGTCCATGCAAATGACATTGATTTTTTTGAGAATTACAGGCATTGGAATGAGGAAAGTATTGGTAATGCCAACTCGACTTCAGTTGTTACTAGGACGAAATCACATTCGGTAATTTATTACAGTGCAGCTGACTTTTGAAAGAGACTTGAAAATCCTTTTATTCTCTTTAAAAATAGAGTGCACACATTGTTCTCCTTGGGTTTATGATGAAGGAAACATTTGTTGGAGATTAATTTAAGATTTTAAAGATTGTTTCATATAAAATAAACATCTCCAAACGAATGAATTATCATCGAAAAATTATCCAAGATTTACATTAATTAAAGCTGTAATTAATCGCTGTCTGTGTTATACAACAATCCGTAATATTGCTTACTCTGCTAGGTAAACAAAAGCGAGTTCTATTTAGGCAATTTTCATGTTTAACCCCTCCACTGTTTAATATTGCGCTTTTATTTTCCTTAAATTAATTTGCTTACAAGGTAAACGTAGGAAGTTTTGTATGATATTTGTAGAAAAATGCTTATAATTAACATTTTTATTTCATCCTTTGTTGATAGTTAGAACCATTTCAGAACCCGTTCTAAAATTCGAACCACTCGTTCAATGGTATACTCACTTAAATCTATATCGGGTGTTTCCATTAATTGGAACTTAACTATAAAGTTATGTTCCTCTGGAATGGGGCATCTGCATTCCAAAGTACATATATTTTCCGATGTCGTATTTTGAGGAAGTGATTGGGATTCTTCCGGAACTGTTGTTGCTTGTTGGAGATCAGATATTGGAAATTGTTTAATAAAACTGGCCAGTGCTGGCCAGCAATCTTTACTAGAATCAATAATATCCATTAAAGATAAAAATTCAAAGTGCAGTTCCAATTGGGTCTTCGCACCAATATTCAAACTCACTTCCTTCTCTGAATCTAAGCTGGTATTCTCTGAAACTGTAGTGTTATAGAGAGAATCTAATAAGCTCTTATCAACACCTATGCCTTCCTGGCCAATAATTATGTCATCCTTTTCTACGTCTGCCTGCAATTTTTCTGCGACTGGACGTGCTGGTTTAGGGTTTGGAGTTCGGAAATTTTGAAGAAAATTGCTTACGCCAGGCCCGAAATCTTTACCCGAATTTATTAAGCTAAGTACGTCAAGATATTCAAGATGAACTTCCATTGGTGTTTTCTGAGTATACGTATTTATTCGACGCCCATTTTTGCGTTCTTCCTCTATAGCCAGCCAAGCATTTTCCGGAACAGGCAATGGGTATTTTTTGTTGAAAGCCCCCAAAGCAGGCCAAAAATCTTTACCTTCTGTGAGTTCTAATAGTGCGAGAAATTGTTCTTTTACATCCTGAGAGATTGCCTCAGGATTTTTTTCTTCCTCCATACATAACGGTTGTATAAAATTATCCGAATTAGAGTTTGGAGTTGTGATGGGGATGGAAATCGGTTTTTCTTGTGGCCTGTTTGCATCATCCGTATCTCTTCGATACTTGGTAAATATGAAATTGTCCGGATTCGGCTCGGGATTATTGGAATAGTGCAAGGTGGGAAAACACAAACTTAATGCCGAATCTTCTGCATGCTGCCCTATGTTATCAAAATGCACGTCCTCAAAAGGTTCTACCGCTAGGGTTTCTACAGCATGCGCATTCCCTTCTTGCTCACTACATGACGGATATATAGTATTGTTTGCATTGGAGTTTGGAGATTCATGTATATTTATTATACCTTCCTCAACCTCATTTCTGGTTTTCTCCTGGTCACAAATTGGACTTGGAGTAGTACTAGGTATTAGGTCATACAAACAATCAGGTTGATGAGGGAACTTCAACGATAGTTTAGAATCTGTTTCGTTCTGCATGCAGGTCTGACCAAAATTATCTGCAAGTTCAAGCTCGATTTCCCACCAGTATGGAATTTCTGTGGAAGCATTATGAAATGTAAAATATTTATGCCATCTAAGACGACTTTCTCATAGCATCATAAAAGTAAATAAAACCTGAACGACATACCTCGAAGACCTTCCGAATTGTAGCCACTGGTGGAAAGTATCAATGGATCATCTGCGCGATTACCATAAGCCATAATTTATAATTTGTTCTTTTGTAAGAAGAGTAGGACGATTGCGAAGTGACTATAATGGTTTGTACAAAATACCACTCAGAATATTTTAATTTTTGCAAATTAGAATGTGAAAACTCTTATCTAGGTTATCTTTTTGCGGCATTGTTAAGAATATTATGGTTACTTTCCTGGGAACTTTTAGTTTTTGTGCATCAGCTAAAAAATAAATACGTACATGTTATCATAAAAGTACCACCTACTTGGGCAGGATCCAATAATAGGGCCATTAGAAAATATTATTATATACTATTATATACTATTAGCAGTTATTGGGATATTCGCTTTGCTGCTACAGCAGGCACCCTTGACCGACTGGGCGTTTAATATTATTATTGCACATTGTATTATAAAATTATAGAATGCAAAAGTAAAATATATTTATTAGATTTGCACAGTATTTAATAAAGAAAAAATAATTAGACTATACTGATATTCTTAAGCCTTTGGGTACTTCCCCAAATGTGGTATTACACAAAACCACATCACATTTTGAGGTAGGGCCTGAGAGTGATGGTGGTCGGTCATTCAAATTTCATCTATCTACCATTTACATGCCATACCTGATATGGTCAGGTCATGAGGTTTGACCTGATCATATGATATGCACAAAAGAATACACATTATCCATTGTTTGATCGTTCACTGGTATCCACCAGTACGGCGCCATTTTTGAATCCCAAAGCACTTCTTCAATATTGTAGTCACCAATATACACATCTGGAGTTTTCATTAATTGAAATGGTGCATTTTCTACAGAACATATATTCTCCTGTTCATCGCCACTCCATCAAGACTGGACTCCATACGATGGTCACAGATTGTCGATTTACATCAAGAGGAATGGTGCAATTTGTAATAAGGAGCCTTTAAACGTCTGATTCGGATTCCAAATGCGGACTTACCTCAGCTTGTGACCGGGATATCTGGATTAAGTCATACACAGAATTGGGCAATGTGGAAAGTGCCAATGGAAAATCCGATTCTTCTCTATGTTGTATTATCCCATCAACATTCTTAAATTTAATAACATCCGTATACTCTTCGTCTTCGATAAGAATTACGGATTTGATTGGATGCATCAGAGAATGCAAATTATCAGTCGATTGATCGATCACTGATGGATAGTATAGCGCCATTAATAAATCTTTAATCATGTATTCAATAGTGTAACCACTTAAATCAACATCGGGGGTTTTCATTAATTGAAACTTAACTATAAAAGAATGTTCCTCTAAAATAGGGCACTTGCATTCCACTGAACATTTATTTTCTTCTTCACAATCTGATTGCCATTCTCTCAGGACTGGACCCATTGCAGACTGTCGACTTACATTAAAAGGGACTAAATCTCCGCATTCGGCAGGTGGAGACTCCACCGGGAGTAAACATAACGGTGTGGCTTTATGGTGCTGATTTTCATGGTCTGGTTTAGATTCCAGATGAGGACTTATTTCAGCGTGTGACGGGGGTTTCTGGATTAAGTCATACACCGTAATGGGCAATGTGAGAAGTCCCAACGGTAAATCCGATTCTTCTGCATTTTCTATTATACTATCAACATTCTCAAATTTCATAACGTCGGTATACACTTCGTCCTCTATTACTATTATGGAATTGACTGAGTCAGAGTTTGTAGATATTTTAACATCTGGAGTATTAGGCAAAGTGGAAACATCCAAAGTTAAATAAGAATCATCTTTACATTCATATTCTAGTCTGGTATTTTCAGCTATTTCCTCACATTCTGTAATCTGTGAGATCTCCTCATCATCAGTATCCGCACCGTCGGTATCTTCACCGTTCGTAACATCATCGGCCGTTTCCTCATCATCTGTATCCTCTTCATGGTCAATAACTACTATGGAATTTACTGAGTTAGAGTTTAATGTAGGGCATCTGGTATGCTTCAAGTCATCTGGAGTATTGTACAACGTGGGAATATCCAATGTTAAATCAGAATCATCTTCATATTCTATTGTGGTATTCTCAGAAATTTCCTCACAATCGATAGTCTCTGCAATCTCCTCATTGTCAGTATCCTCATTGTCCGTGTCTTCATCATCCGCAACGTCATCGGCTGTATCTTCTTCATCCATGTGTTCTTCATCCTCAATTACCACAACAGAATTGACTGGGTCAAGGCTTGATGTAGAGGAACTGGCAGGCATCAAGTCATCTGGAGTATTGGGCAACGTGAGAATATCCAAAGTTAAATCAGAATCATCTTTATATTCTATTGTGGTATTCTCAGAAATTTCTTCACATTCGATAGTCTCTGCGATCTCCTCGTCGTTAGTATTCTCATTGCCTGTATCTTCTCCATTCGCAACGTCATCGACCACATCCTCTTCATCCTCGATTACTATTATGGAATTGACCAAGTTGGAGTTTATAGACATTTTGTCATCTGGAGTATTGGGAAACGTTGAAATATCAAACATTAAATCAGAATCATCATATCCTAGTATGGTATTTCCAAAAATGTTCTCACATTCGATTGTTTCTGCGATCTCCTCATCGTTAGTATTCTCATCGTCGGAATCTTCATCGTTTGTAATGTCCGCGGCCGAATTCTTTTCATCCGTATCCTCTTCATCATCAATTATTAGTATGGAATTGACTGAGTCAGGCATTGATGTAAAAGAGTCGGTTGGGGTCAAGTCATTTGGAGTATTAGCTACCGTAGAAATATCCAAAGTTAAAGCAGAATCATCTTTATATTCTATTCTATTATCCTCACAAATTTCGTCGTATTCAATGGTCTCTGGGATCTCCTCATCGTCGGTATCCGCATCATCAGTATCTTCAGGGTCCGTAACCTCATAGACTGCACTCTCTTCATCCGCGATAACTACTATGGAATTGACCGAGTCCAGGTTTGATGTGGGTGAACTGGTAGGCATGAAATCGTCTGAAACTTTATATTTTATTACATCATCCTCATAATTTCTTTCATATTTGATAGTTTCTAAGATCTCCTCAGCATATGTATCTTCTTCACTTTCAGGTTGTGGACATGTGGGGCTGGTAGAAAATATGTTCGGGTTGTCTGTGGTTTTGTCTTCAACAAAGATTTCCTCAGTAGCAAACAGTTTTTCCGCCCAGAATGCAGATACGTACGTATGATTTTCGATCATATTTGGTACACTTTCTCCAATACAATATTTGGTACTATCCGGTTCAGAGATGGAAAATTCTATGGATGCATTGAACATTCTTACAACACCATTTGCAACAATACATAAATCAAAAAGCAAATGTGACTTTGGGAGACTCACCAGGAAGGCTTTCTGAAACATCATTATCTGCACGTATACGTTTAGCCATAATTTACATTTATTTGTGGAAAGCGTAGATCAGTTGCAAGATGACAATAACGATCTGTACCAAATAATATATTCAGAGAACTCTAATTGGATTGCGGAGAACTTGCACCTTCGTTATTCTATTTTCAGAACTGTTGGTAACTTTACTTCTAACCCTCAATCTCTAAATCAGGATGACCAATATAGTTTTTTATCTAGGGAGTTTTACTTTTTGCATTTGTTGTTAAAGCCTACTAAAAAAAATAATGTTTAATAACAATTTATTATGGAAGTACCGCCCACTCTTGCTACATTCAATAGTCGGGCCCATAGAGCAATGTAGTGTGAATCTGCTTGGATCATAATTTTCGTAGGTGTTTCCTACAAGGACAAACCAATATCCAACAAATTGTAGGTTGATATTGGTTCCTCCAATCAGTCTAATTTCTAATCTTGCTCCTTTCCTTCTAACTTCTCAGATAACAGTTGCACATTTAAATCTCTTGCCACATTTCCAGGAGTATACCCACTCAAATCCACATGCTTAGACTGCCAGAGACCCAAAATCGCAAAAAAGTTAAGTGCTACTTGTGAAGGATTCTTCCCCGTACACATTTCTCCAAAGCTGACCCTCCGACCAACCTGTTTAATCGCACGTACAATATTAATCTTCACCTCCTCTATATCAAACGTGCAATTTGGCAGAACCGGAATGAGACCATATGCAGGGTCCTTCAATTTTAAGTGTGTCTGATGTTCAATTCCGCTAAAGAAGTCCATACCAGGCGAAACCTGGTACTCATTAAAAGAGTTCATTGACGGTAGGGTAAGATCCTGCGATAAATCTGCTTCTAAAGTTTCCCAGTTGGGGGATGTTGGAATTGGCAATTCCTCCTTTTTGCCATTGTCATTATCTGCATTATTATCTCCACCATTACTACCATCTGAAAGGTAGCTATTCCAGACAAATGCATTGGTAGGAACACAGGACATTTTATGATAGTTCTATGAAACCTAAATGGACCGCGTATCCGGAACTGGAATCACACTCCAAAAATCAACACCTTGAGGAATGTATTAATAAGAGATTGGTTTGGAAATAAAACCTGCTTATTTGTGCTGAAGTTCGAATATTCGCGATAGCGCAGATGTGATTTATTGAAACCTCTGAATCAAAATGACATATTTGGTGATTTATTTACTGACTTCGACTTTTCTCGTGCCTTGCTTTGTTATCACAACCTACTAATGAATATAAAGGTTTCAGCTACCTCTGTCTTTTTCCACACAAAGAAACATATTGTTAAACGGCGGTTTACTACGACAATACTAATGAAACTAGACGACTTTTTTTCTTTTCAAGATTTTCGTTTTGCTAACCATATAAAATATAAAAATTTGGATGAAATCCTTTCAGTAGTTCATGTTTTAATCAATAAAACTGTTGAAAGCTCACAGAAAATGGAAACGCCGTAAATACGTTCCATGATGTTTCTTGAAGTTTATTCCGTCTGTTTTATTGAAATGTTTAATTTTCAATTTCAACCTAATCTTTAAATCAATATCCATTATAAAACACTAAAAATGATATATTTAAGATTCTACGTCCTATGTGTCTATTTAATAAAATTAAATAAATGAAAGCTCCTCTGTGTGGAATAATAAAATTTGAGTTTTTCATATTACGGTACTATTAATTTCACTTCAATATGTCATTGATAATTTTCCAGCATTTGCGTAAATGAATATGTAACTAAATGTGGAAAACCACCATCATCTAAAAGTGTCATTCTCTAGTTAAACACCGTTTAGTAATCAGCGTTTGTAGCAAGCCACGCACAATTCTATGAATGTTTTTAACATTGATTGCAAGTTACCGCAGTATAACACCTGGATTTCATAAATATTTATTTTTTTCGAATAAAACATAAATCACTCAAGACCTAGATACATTTCAAACATTTTATCCCAATAGTAAATTCAATATCGCAATATATTACAATCAAATCTCACACGTAAGAAAGCAATCATTTTCATCTGCCTGGGTCCACAATTTGAATCTCCTTTCGGCGGAAAACGCCTGCTGCTCGGGAGCAACTAAAATGAAATGAAAACTAGTTTAGAAACTGAATTGAACAAGTATGTGACCTACTGAGGAGCGCGTGACCTAGAAACATATATGAAGCGCAGCGTGCTGCTGGAGGACGAAACAGGCACTGGCGTAGGATGGCGGCGGCACAAAAGGCGCCTCTCCAGCAGGGCAGCAAGGTCGAATTCTGGGCGGCACCGACTTGCGAGATGAGCTGCTACGCGAAGAAAACCGACGAGATGGAGGTGATGGTGGTTTGGTGTTGAATACTGTTTACGCTGCGTTTCGAATAAACCAGGTGAAAATTAAGCACGCTGCTTGGAAAGTGCAGTGCGATGCCAAAAGTGGAGTGCGTGCAAAAGTCACGGTTTGGGGCGCACTCGATTTTGTTTTTCCAATTTGCACTTGCAATACTAATTGCGACAAACAGTGTTAACTTACTTACATGCCGGACTACTTATTTGTTTGCGAGCAATAACAATCAAGTTTACAACTTTCATATGCATTTTCTTCGGTGGATTCTACTTTTCCTCCAGATCGGCAATTTCGCTTTGTTGCAATTAAGCAAATATTTTCTTATCGGATTTTCAATGTCAAACTTCATTCTTCACATTTCACGTTTTATACGATTTGCCTATGGGACTTTTAGTTTGCCATATTTGTTTATCTTAAAGTATTTTCTGTGCCCAAGCCCATAAGACAACAATTCAAGCTCCTCCCAAATGTACACTCGGTGCTTAACTATGCATTGCGTGCCTTACAAAAATGAGCAACAATTGCACGCACAGCCGCGTACTTAAGCGACCATGGCCATGCTCCATCAAACATATTTCCTGCCCACTGCAGATTTAGGAACTTTGTCACTGGATGATTTCAATACACCATGAGGAGCAAATCGTAGAAGCTCGTTGCACCCAGTGGCAGACAACTTCGTGGCAACTCTGGACAAGACATTTTTGTTATTACCGTTACATCTCTTCAAACTTTCTCCTTGGTGCCTGCCATGACTGCAACCAATGGTCGCAGCCACGCAGTCGTTTATTTATAGGTTTAAAAAGAATCAGCACTAGTTTTACGCGCTTTAAATTGATTATCAAAATGGTAACTCATTAATAAAGTGCGAATGCTACAAACGAGCGGGATCGGGATGCAAATCTTACATTTGCAATGGAAAATTAAGTAATGACCTGTTTTAGTAATTTTTCAGAAAATTACGGCTGAGAAAAATAATTTAAGTTCACAACAATTGGCTAAAATTCCACCATAGTAATTATTTAGGCGCAAATCTAAATTCGATCAGTTCGCAGAGAAAATAACTTCTTTGGGAAGAGTACACAAATAAGAATATATTTGAACCAATTGTTTCATATTGGATTATGCAGAAAGTATTCTGGTCTAGCATTTTTTCTGCCATTGTTTCTATGGTAACTTCATCATGGGATCAAGCAACAGCAAGTGGGTTTTCCAAAATCTCAAGTCGAAAAAGGAACGTTTTGCAAATTGCGACTTGTTGAGATCTTGTCTGCCCGTTACTAGTTGTCACCGAAATCTCGATCCTCCCTTTGAAATCAGGCTGCAAAGTGTGAGAGTTATTACGAGGATATATGACGTGCGATTCGCATTAAAATCCAAACCAATCAGAATTTCCGCTCGCCGATTAACACGAAATCACCGACTAACGGTGAGCGCGAGACAGAAATTTTCGTTTCCTAAAAACGAAGTGTGCGGTGCCAAGGAGGATTCCTAGAAAATTTGTCGTCGCCGGCGCCCCGTGCGATTTGCATACGAGGTTCAAATGAAGGTCGTCAGTGTGGGCCACCGGTGGCGGTTGCGCCGATGAACTTTTTAACACCAACCGGTTGGCATGGGCCAATTTTTGGCGAAACGCTTCTTCGTTATTGAACATTTGACTTGAATAACAGTATATTATTTAATATGTCGCGCGCATTATTTCACGAGTGCGTATTAGGTGGCAAAGCGGGACAATGTGGACGTATTGTTGGTAATTTGTCATAATTTGTGGTTGAGTCGGAGGCGCACGCTGAGCTTTTTTGTAGGTTGATGATATACGAGGGAAGCGCTGCGGATGCCGCGCGTATCATCGCCGTTTGGTTGCGTCGCCTCTCCGTCGCTTCCGCGCGAGGAGGTGAGGGCCTCGCAGTCGGCGTGGCCGCCGCTTCCTCCAAGAGGTGACGTCAGTGCTGGTATAAGAAGAGTATGTAGACGAGCGCGACCTGTTAGTCGATTCCGCTCCGGAGCGGTCAGCACCGGTCATAGCTCTTCATCTAGATTAAGTGTCGAGAGTGCTCGCAAATAGGACTCGCTTTTGAGACTATAATCAGAGTGCGTCCAACCGCCCCCTCAGCCCCGTGCTAGGAATTTGTTTTTACTCTAGGGTGAGTCTTCCGCACGCTGCACGCATTCAAGTCACTCAGTGCCCTTTTTGTTTCATTTATAGAAAATTCAAATTCAAATTCAGTCATAATGAGAATATTGCTATTGGCGGCACTTGTTTGCCTAAGTGTAATTTATGTAAATGCCGGCCCGATCCAAAAGGACGAGCAGAAAGTTATCGAAGAAGGCAAGAAGCAAGAAGATACCCCTGGAGTGTTTGTCACGCCCGTCACGGAGGCGCAAGTTGCCGCCGCCGCCGAGCAAATTAAAGAAGAAGTGACGAAGCCCAAAGAAACCGGAAGACAAAGCCCCTCGTCTTCAGACGACGATGACGACGACGATGATGATGACCTCGACCTCGGCGTGGACGACGACGATGACGATGACGACGACGAGGATGAGACACCTGCCGCCGCCGGCGACGAAGCCGATGACGATGAAGACGAGGACTACTTCGAAAGTTTCTTCGATGATATCTTAGGAGGTTAGTGGAGTATTTCCGTATCGTGTTTTTGATTGATCCGTGGGATCCGCGTGTTGACCGCGGCGGATGTGCAGCAATTAGACAAGAATTCCCGCCTAACTGCTTCTTGCGTCGACAGTTAGGCCAATAAATATCAACCGAAGATCGAGATCCGCGCTCAATTAACCGTTACTGTTGCAGACGATGATGACGACGATGACGAAGAAGATGACGACGATGTCGCGCCCAGTAGTGGCCTCACCCAGCCCGCCGACGCCGTGCCAGAAGCCGTGCAAGAAGGCGCCGACCTGGAGCAACCTGCCGATGAAGTTGCCGGTGAGACCGACAACCCTATCGCCGCCGAGCACGCCGAGCCCCTCAGCGAGGCCAGCCCCGCTGAGCCGGCCGTTGCTGCTTCCAATGCCGTCCAGCAACAAGTCGTTGTGCAACCCGTGCCTGCCGACGATGAGGTCGATGACGATGACGACGACGACGACGATGACGACGTCGAAGGCGAACTTGATGAACTCGCCGGAGATGACGATGACGATGACGACGATGACGAGACCGCCGCCGACGATGACGACGACGAGGATGACGACGACGATGACGATACCGATCTCGAAGACGTCATCGAGGCAAAGAGATCACGTGAGTCGAAATCCCGCAAAACACACCACAAGAAAAACATCAACAAATCACGCAATAACCACCAACAACACCATAAGACTCGTAAAAGCGCGCAGAACGCCAAAGTGAGATAAGCGCCACGGCGCGTTTCGCGATCGAAAACAGAATCACAGTCACGAGGGGCGCGCCGTCGGGGCCTAGTTCAAGTGAATCCGATTCAAGCTCAACACGCCCCGCGGCCGGCCCCGCCGCAAAGACTTCTTCCACACACACTTGCACCACGCACCCGTCCGCTCGGAACGGCGCGCTGCGCACCAACCACCCCCAATCACACGCCTCACAACTCGCCTCCACACTTGACTTGACTCCCGCCACCCTCAACGAACCCCACCGCCCATCTCTACTGAACTGTTCGGCTTGGTGTCGCGCGCTCAATACGCAAATAATTCATCTTAATTTATTGCTATGATTAATTGATTATTTATTTAATATTTATATGGAATATTTATTTATTTAAATTCATATTTGTTTCGAATGACTTGGTTGCATTAAACTAGGTACATGTCACGCCAGCAAGTGGCCGACTCATATTCGATTTTCACCAACAAATGCCAACAAATAGCATTTCTGTAAGAAGTAACTCAAATTGTACGTAATTTGTACAAAGCAAACAAAATAATAGAAATTATAAAACGCTTAAAAATGAACGAAAATTGTGATTTTATTTTGTCTGAACACAACCTTCACAAAATTGAATCTCCTCTAACTTGAGAGACTTCGTTGTACATAACATATTTGTGTGTGACATTTATCTAGGCTAATGCATCTCTTAATTAATCAATTAATTATTTATTCGTCAATGGCGTATTAATGCTACTAACAGTTTACCACCTCCCTTACGCATGCACGGTCGACTAACGCTCCACTAACTACTTCCCAAACTTAAGGAGTATGCCTGCCGTTCGGTGGATGCAGCGGGCACCATTGTCGAGACCCAGGTCTGGAGTTGTGGATGCGTGGTTATTGCATAACGCCAATTGGGAACTATGGTTGGAGTGATGTGGGGTTTCGCAGTACGACCTGTTTGCATGGTGGTGACTTGACTCTCTCTCCTCTCGTTGGCCAGCATGATGACAAACATACGGACGCATGACGTGCATGGCGTGCTCGCAGCGAAATGTTTACGTTTTCTAATTGGATTTTGGGCGCGCGGTCAGATCGTTTATCGGCCGAGAGGCAGCTATCTGTGCCACGGGCCGTGGACATGGCGAAGAAATTGTAGAAAGGTGTAGGCTCTGACCCTGACCCGGAATGGCCACTGACCCGATATCTGTACCGTTATGAAAACGTACACCGCGTGTGTGCGATGTTAATTGGTGATTGCCGTTTGATCGAAGGCTGGACTTCCGCCGGCCGGCAGGTTCACCTTTCAGCCGTGACCTGGGCTAGTAGAATAAAGATACGTAGTGCTGCAGTTCAATGTCAATGTCATCAGCATTTAGTAGGGCTGCGATGCTGATGACCTCGTCCCCGCGAGGCGCCGGCGGTGGAAGATGGAAAGAAAGCGTGCATCAAGGTCACTAGGTGACCTACTTCTGCCCGAGCCGCTTTTTTCCTTTTCACGCCGCGGGCACTCTTGAATATTACACTATTACTGAACCCGTCGCGCTGAACCAGCTTGCGCCATCGGATGTATGCATGCAGGACCATGCAGATACGTCGGGTCACAGCCAACACCTTCTATTGTCTCCTTGCATGCCACTCAGACTTTCTACTGCACTCGGTCCACAATCGTCATTTCAATTTAAACAGGTGCTATCCAGGCTCAAGCCTCCTCAACGCAGACTCGCATGCCGGCGATCTACATAGCAAAATACAATCGTTTTGTGGATAACATCCTTGGGCGCATCAATCGCATACTAGGCAAGTCCTATGACCCAGTGCGTGTCAAACTGCAATCCCCCGCTGATAAGTCCAATAAGAAAACCAGTTCCAAGGTAACCAATAATAAAAAGAAGAAGAATAAGAGGAAGAACTCGAACCGATCTAGGGCACCGCAATTGACGAACAAAATGGGCGAGTTTGAAGTTGCTAGGTCCACTGAGTCAGAAGCTAGGGAACCGGCGTTTGTCCTAGTTTCTAAAACAAGTGATATTAAAACCAAGCATCCTATTAGAAACGTCACCTTGGAGGTGCGTGCATCACCAGTGAGCAGCAAACGTCGAAGGCCCACGAAGAACACCACAAAGAATACCAACAAAAACACCTCACCCAGTTCATCTTCAAACAAGAACACCAATACCAAAGCCAGAGCAACATTGTATGGTCTTAGTACTCTGAGGCGTGATGGAGATGTCGTGGTCAATGCCCTAAAAGATTATACCAGCGTGAAAACCAACTTCCTCTTGGGTCCTTTGACACTCCGTGTTGAGAAAGAAGTATACTAACACAGCCCTAAGAATATAAACACCTTATTTCTAATGCCATACATTCCCTCTTTCAGTTCGGCAAAGGTAATCGCCGGCAACTCAAATCCGCTACAGCCACCACCGCCGAAATGTTCGGTAAGCTAACCCTCCGCATCGTCCACGGTGGAGCCGCTAGTTTGCACTCCATCAAAGTCCTCCAACCGAAGCAGGTAAGCACTACAGACCCATTGAAGCACTACGCCTATTGATCTAGATTAATCAATTGCGTCTCTTGCGGGACCAAGGTTCGAGTGGACAGCGCCGATAACCACGAGAAGACCAAAGAGTACATGTGGAGGCGCAGCTCACACATCGCGTCAGTCGTCTCGAGGAAACTCGCATCCGCGGCAAGGTCTATGTTGAAGCCACCACCAAACTAGACGACTCTACCAGATGCGACCATCTTCACAGCTTTAGCATACCTTAGCACTTAATTCAAGTTGGACAGCGCAGACTGAGGTTACAATGGTTTCAGAATGATCTACTTTTAGTGTTTTTCTGCTTATTATGCGTGATGGATCTTGTTTAGAGGCTGCTTTATCTTTATTGTAGTTATTTATTTTAATATTTATTATGTAGTTGAACCTTTGATAAAATAGATGATGCAATAATAAACAGCTGAGTGGTTATTTCGTTTGTACCTGTGTCCTGTTTATCGGAAGCAATTCATAACAGTGAAAACTGTTCAGAAGGATGATAACTGTTTCTGAATAAATAAGCAGTTTAAACAACTGCTCGCAAAGATGCGGATTGAATAATTAATTAGTGAAAATGAAATATGATCAACCTACAAACAATTAAATTTAACTGATGACTGGGCTGGAAAAGTTGTTAGTCTGATGTTAAACCTGTTACTGCATCGACTGCTAGGGTTATTGGTACTGGATTCTGTGAGAATATGTTATTGGATATACTTTTAGCAGTTGACACCTTTCCGCCCGTGCTACGGAGCTGGGCGGCCACCTCCTAACATTAGTTCACCAAATTTATTAGTTTAGACGAATAACTGTTTGGCAAATAAATCACATCCTCCACCACTAACCGGTCAAATTTATGCAATAACATTTAATTATACACAGAATTTATGTCTTTGCCGAGTATAAAATCTGAGTAGTAAGTGACTCAGAATGACTAATGAAACAAAAACTAAATTTTACAATGAAATTATCAAATAGTAAATGGGCTACTGATTCAAAGCTATCTTCTTGTTACTTTGTTCGGAGGAAGAAATCCTCCATCCAAACCCTAAGTGGCAATGACAAAGCAGACCTAATTTCACTACTGACACAAATAAAAGCCCATTATCAATCTTCATGCTCATTGTGAGTGTTTTAAAGCACTATTTGACACGTACAATGTGTTGTTAGAGCCATCCGGATATAGACGAACATTTATTTCTCGCGGAATTATCAAACTTACACATAAATGGGTAAACAATTTGCTGCTAAGTAAATGAGTAAACATCATGTGCGTAGTTTCCCGCACGTTATGTGTGCACAACGCTTTGGTTGCTTTCACTAACCTCGTTTAAATTACAAGTAGTATACGGAAATAACTATTAGCTAAAGGATCTCATGCAAACAAAGTTGAAACCATGCGGCTGGCAACTTCCATCGTATCCATATAATTTGCATTACTTTATTATGAAGAGAAGATAGATATCATGATACCGATCGTTGATAAAGGTGTACAACGATCCTCCAACATTACCACTGATCTGTTAAATTCTTCACGCATGAGTAAAAAATAAAATATAAATCAGGTTTGTGATCAAACTACAATTTTACGACTCAGTTGTAAGTCATATATCTCGGGGTAGCTGAGAACTTGGCATAGGATTTGATGACTTTGTTCACTGCCTCCAGGAAATCCTTTTCGGTGGCGACCTTTCTACGCGCCCGAATGGCAAACATACCCGCTTCGGTACACACCGAGCGGATCTCAGCACCTGTGGAGTTAGGGCATAGACGTGCTAACAATTCAAAGCGGATGTCTCTCTCGACGCTCATCGATCTAGCATGGATTTTAAAGATATGCGAACGGCCCTCCAAATCAGGCAAACCAAATTCCACCTTACGGTCCAAACGCCCTGGCCGCATAAGTGCAGGATCCAGAGTATCCGGTCTGTTTGTCGCCATGAGGACCTTGATATTACCACGAGGGTCAAATCCATCCAGTTGATTGATCAGCTCCAACATTGTACGTTGCACCTCGTTATCACCGCCAGCACCATCATCAAAACGTGCGCCTCCAATAGCATCAATTTCATCGAAAAATATCAGGCACGCTTTCTTCGAGCGGGCCATTTCAAACAGTTCGCGGACCATTCTCGCACCCTCGCCAACGTATTTCTGCACCAACTCGGAGCCGATCACGCGGATAAAGCATGCATCAGTACGATTAGCAACCGCCCTCGCGCATAGAGTCTTACCGGTACCAGGAGGACCAAAAAGAAGCACACCCTTCGGCGGTTCAATACCCAACTTGACGAACTTCTCAGGCTGGAAAAAACAAATGATCATACATAAGATAGATTTTATCAATATATTAATGAAAGGGTCACTGGCCACATCTTAACGGAGGCGCACACAACATAATGAATTAATGATCAAGTGAATCACGAGTTCAAGGCGTTGCCATTACCGAAACAAAACGTGACACCAAGACGTGTCCCGCATCAGGTAATCCGGTAATGCTATGATCACTGTCGTGGCCCAAATTAAAACTGACGGGGGAATGGAATTTGACCAAATGGTGCAATTGGCTGTTGATGGAGGAAATGTGTGGAGTGGTACAAGTGGGTAGGAGATGTCGTGAGAAGAGCGGGCATTAGCCGCGATTTTCATATCGAAAAGCGCCAGGCTGGCTGGCTGCTAAGCACTTCCAGTTTGATTGGAGGAAAGTGGACAAGCTAAGTGTTTGCTTGCGGACCGCGAGAAGTGGCACAGGTGTAAGGTAGATGAGAACGATGACAGAGAAAGGAGGGCAGAGAGGGGCAAGGTGTGCATGGCGGAAATACGGTAAGTGCGGCGTGAGCAGCAACGAACCAGAGGTAACGCAATGGGGGCTCACGAAGCCGGGATATAGGTCAGTAAGAAAGAACGCGGATGGCGGCACATTTAATAATTATTACAGCGTTAAGAGATAATGCATGCACACTAAGGAATTTTTGGTTGAAAGCACAAGACAACACCGCAATAAAAGAATTTCACCAAGAAAATGCAAGAGTAATTCAACAGTATTTCCAAAATAAGATAATCAGTGATCAAAAAAGAAAATATTCAAATCTTCAGTGTTTTTTTTTAAGCGAAAATCACTATACATGCATGTATTTGTTAAGTCTTCAATGCATTATTATTTTTTTTCATAAGACTATAAAGTTATTAAGAATTAACAGCCAAAACTGCAAAAAAATCACGTAACATATAAAAATGAATGGAATATTTCATATTTTAGAGATCCCTGAAGGTTTGAGAGTTAAAAACTACAATACTTCAACACGGAACACGATTTTGTTTCAATGAAATCACAAAGCTCAGCATGCATGGACCTTAATCTATCATCAATTAGTGTTTATTCACATGAAATCAAAAAAAAAATAAAGTGAATTTAATTACTTGATGCCTACAGCAACACAAAACTTAAATTTTACTTTTATTTGGAGAATTTGCTTAAAATCTTTTCGACAAAATAAATGAAGAGAACATACATACAAGAAGTCTCTCACTTCTTAGCCTCCTATATCAATTTACTACTTCAGTACTTACATGCAATAAAGGTGTCTCAACAACCTCCCTCAACTTCTCAATTTGCTCCTTGCATCCTCCCACATCACTGTATGTCACATCTGGCTTCTCCTCCACCTGCATCATGGTGACAGTAGGATCAATCTTAGGTGGCAAAGGAATATGAATTTGATACTTATTCCGGTCCACACTAAATTAACATAAAATACCCCTTGCAATTAAATTTCTAAACTCAATATGACTTGTGCTGTTTACCCAACTCTCATTCCTTCCTCAATGTCAGTTGGCGCAACTGAATCAGCCAAATCCACCACAAATTTTGCAAATTGTTTAACATTAATGATATATTTTGGATCATCTGACTCAGCATTAATGATTTTCGTACATCTTGCTACTTGTAATGGCTGTTCATTCTGTAATGTCTGCTTGTCTGATGCTAGATCCCAGAGTGCTGGTGGTGCAAGCCCAGTGTCTGATTCCTTAATACCTGTCAGTTCATTAACCCGCTTGATGATGGTTTGAATGTCTTCCTCCACTGTCTTGATTGTTTTTGTATACTGTCCTTGGCCCTACACATGCAATCATTCAATAATGTTTTCTATGCTAAAGGCTTTGATACTTACATAGGTCTTTAACAAATGAATGTCGCCTTCATCCAAAGCTACAAAAAGAAATACAGACGTTAGATGGACATGATTAATGTTGATTTCATTCTTGTTTGCACTTACATTTAATTTCCTTCTCAGGTTCTTGTTCGTCCGCCTTCATTTTACGCATATCGTCCCCGAGATGATCAGGCATTTTATAATATTTAATAGAATAACTTGTAAGAAGGAAATGTAAAGTAGAATTGCGAGAAAATCTTGCAATGAACAACCGACAGTCATCGGCGTTACAAGCATAAATTTATAACCTCATGATGTCGTTTTTCTGCCGCATTGAATTTTGCTACCTAAAGCGACATCTTTTTTCTAAACTTTAAAACACATGTAAGAAGAAAATAAATTTTCCCTGTTTCCATTTACCATTTTCAGCTATGCACGCGATATATAAATTAATAACGAACACAAATATGAACACAATCCAATGATAACGAATTTACAGACATACAAAAATGTATATTATATCAAAGTATCTGACTTTAAAGTTACAAGTACATGAATTTAATGAAGATTGGGATCAGTGCGGAAATTTGAAGTTATTCCATTGGAAGCATATCATAAACAATGCTCATGCACAACCCTTGAATTGCGTAAATTATCACATAAAGTAGATCGTAAAATAAATCTTATAAATAAAAAGTAAAAGGCTTGAGCAAAATTATGTGATGCTCAGCTGCTTCTAGAACAGAAAGCACCTCGCGTCATTGATAAAGCGTTGCAGGTCTTGGACAAATGTTGGCATGTCCTGGAAACAAACATTTTAAATAATGTGCATTCTTAGAAGATAATAAGAATATTATACCGTCGCATTGGAAAAATCATTGCGCAATGTATTCCGTTCCTGTAGACTGAGCCCCTGAATATTATCCACATATTGCGTTAAGAACTGGCCGAAAAATTCGGGAAAGCTGACTGCCGCCATATTGTACAAAGCGTGTACAATGTCTTCCTGGAGAATGACATGACTTTTATCAAGTAGCATCTTCAGTAAGACGCTTAAGAATTGACACAGCAATTGCTCTTTAAACAAAACCTGAAAGGAATATAGTCTGTTGTGTTAAATCAGTTGTTATTGAGGGCATATCAAAATGGAAAGTAGTACCTTGTGGTACAATCTCCACTTTGAATTCAGATTTTCCAGTGAACTCAAACTAACACGCGAAATATTAATATCACTCTGTAGCAAGCAATGTCCGAACATCTCCAAGATCTGTAGCAGTAGCTCTTGTTGCTGTGGACTGTCAACTGGAGGGTCGGAATCATCGCTGCATCCAGGAGAATGTCCCAAACGAATTTGGGAAACATAAAAATGACTCCATCGGTTCAATAAAATACTAAAACAAAGATTTGAAACGTGAAATGCTGGCAGTGTTACCGATAAGCAAAATGTTTGAGTCAACTAGTAAAGTATTCTGCAGTACAGTGACCCAAGCATTGAAATGAAATCGACTGAAAGGACCAAGAATGTGAGTTAATCATTACCTATGCATTAAATTAATTAAAGCAATTATGGCATCTGGATATTCGTTAGCTTGCTGAATCAGCGTGGGATAAACATTGTTCATGCACAACTCGAATATACCCTGCATTAAATTCTTGTGCGACGTGCCAGGCGCTTCGATCACGAGTTGAAGTATCTTAAGCAACATGTCCATGCCTGTGAATTCATTACACTGCAACGCAACGCCATGGAAGACATCCACAGCAGCCCGCACGCCCGCCACACCCATTTGCTGTTGCAGCACCTCCAGGACTTTGACGAAGAACTGCAGCTTCAACTCGACTACGGGGGAGAACTTCAACAGTAGCGGGAATATCGACAAACCGTGATCGACGGTTGCCTTCAAAGCCCCGTAGAGAAGCCTTTTGGATTGTACTGGGAATCCCTTGCAGTAGTCGATAATGTTGACAAAGCAGGGAAGACAGTATTCGGTCACCTTCAGGCAGCGTTCCGCATCGACGAAGGCGTTCATCTGACGATACTCTCGAGAAATTGCATCGAAGAGGTTGAGGATGAGGACATGACGCGTTTGGGCGTCGGAGTCGCTGAGATCACCCCAAGGTCTGAGCAGGAACATGGCTAGAGCGCAGAGGACTACATCACGACTTTGGTTTTTAGGATAGGGTAACGTCGGTGCTGCTTGAATTAGGGCGACTGTTTCGGAGTTTTGGATAAATTCAGACGGGGAGATAATGGAGGTCACGCTAAGAAGAACATGAGCCGCTGAGAGGGTCACCCTTGGTGGGATTGTGTCTGGAATGCTTACTAAGGGCAAGACCGTGTGCAGGATTTTATTTAGATCTTTCCAGTAGTCGGTGGTATTTACACTATACCAAATGCACCAGGTTTTTAGCGCAGCCAGGAATTGACAGTGGCTAAAAGAAAACAGAAAGATCAGCACGCGCCCTAATAATTTCCTTAACAAATGAGAGCAATATACACCATAAATGATAATGTTGCTTACACATCAGTAAAATCCTCGACAAGTCTTAAATCAGTCGTAAGCAATTGATAGAAACGACCAATTCTCGACATCTCAGCAGCTTCGATGAGCTTCACCAGCAAGTCCTGAGCGGACGAGGTCGATGTGGCATAGTGCTCCGCATCAGAATCAATAAAATACGTCGAAAGCCGTCCCAGCATCTGCGTTAAGGATGCCAAATCCTTAAGTACACAATGCAGTCTTTCATTCTCGCCAGGTTGCAGGTCCAGCACACCGTTGGATACGTCGATTGTTGACAATCGAATATAACAAGTGTAATCAGTTTCCCAATGTGCCAACTAAACATTTGCATTAAGCAAAGGAGGAATAAAATAACACGTTGCATTCTAATGTAATTCTCAACACTCACCACTTGTTTGAAAATCAACACTGGAGCAAACTCAGCTACGCTGGCAATGATTTCGATGGTTGTGTAAAGGTAAATTTCCCATTTAGTCTCATCCTTTAAAAATACAACACTAAATTAGGTATTTCGTTGAGTTTGGTAACGAAGTGTCTTACATGTATTTTGAATGTGTTATTTTTACATTTGACACTTATTTCTTCTTTGAATGTTTGAACGTTTTCGGCGGGTTGCCTTCTTTAGTAAATACTGAAGAAGGGATGTAAGTGTCAAAGTAAAAATAGCATACTACAACAAAATTTCGTATTATAGATAAGAATAAGAATTGGATGGATATGAAATAGAACTTACATCGTCAATAAGATCCGAATTATTCAATTCCTCTAATTGAGCTGCGTTAAGCGTGTATTGCATTTTATTCAGCACAGCTAGAACGAGCCCCATTAAAGCCTCTGAATACTTTTGTGCATACTGTGGTTTAATCTGTTTTATAAATGCCCTCCAAACATGGAGGCACAGAATGTAGCCCTCAATAGTAGACATCTGCACTGTTACTGTAAATAAATTTGCTAAGAAATCGAGGGCTGTGAATGATGGCATTGCTTCAAGACGCCAGAGATGTTGTTCGATTAGCAGCGATAACGTTTCACTCAACTTTTCGATAAATCTGCCGGAAATACATGTTGGACAATTAAAAAGCCAAAGTTGAAAAAGTGCAAGCTTCTCATTTGAGAATAAACTTGCCCAAGTCATATAATAAGTACTTACTCAAGCCCTAGGTCAACTTTGTTGGGAGATGCCTGAGAAATATCCCTCAGTAAAACAACACTATGTTGATACATCTCCATAAACATTTGTGTTTGCCCTGGAGGTGCACTTTTCCTATAGAGTAGCTCATTTATGACGCTCAGAGCCAAAATACATATATCATCGTCATCCTATAACATCACAGCTCGAGTTTCATAAAAATTATCGAATAATTAAATAGCAACTTACGTGAGCATAGTATGTAACATTGGTATATTTAAATAATGTATGTAGAAGTTGAAGAGGCACTTGGGTGATATTAACCCACGAGAAGAAGTGCTGCAAAGTGTTCAATGCTTCCCGGGTGACTTCATGGGTGTCAGTTCGAAACGATTCGGCTGAGATCTGTTGCGCAAAACTCGGCACACAGCTCGGGTTAGTGGGTGATGGAGGCGGGGTTGTAGTGACATTGCATTTTTTTCTATTGACTAAAACAATAGATAGAACAATAAAACAATACGATAACTACCTCATAATTCGGCTGTATAATCGTTAGCTTACCTAATCCCGCTAATATGTCGTTCATTAATTCAAAGAATTTTGGAATGTGTGCTTCACAAAACGTGGCCACCATATCTTTCAAATTTGAGGACAAATTAGAGTCAGGTGATAGAATCTCCTCACTTGTAGTCCGCAACATAACGAGTCCTATATGATGATGTTCCTCATTCTGTAGTAATTTGGTAATTGCAGTGAAATGCTCAAGGTAAGATTTATCCCAAGTGTTCTTCACAAGCTCAACTTGAACTTTGAACAGCTTGTTTCTAATATAATTGGGTGACGCAGAATTAAAGCTTAGTGTTGAAGAACTGAGTGAGTCCTTTAAGAACATCTGATCATTGGGATATAGCATATCCCACTGAGTGTCTATCACATGCTGCAGAAAATAAATAACATTAAAACATGTGATGCAAATCTATCATTTATGTGTATGATTACCTCAAGCTGATTGAGTGCAAAAATTACTACATAAGGATTAGGAGAGTTCTTGACAAAATATAGACATTGCTTCCATGATCCCTCCATTGCACTAAATGCTTGCAATTGTTGTTCAATAGCACTTTTTTGGCTATTTGATGTATTGTCACTGTTGTATTCAACCATGAGTCTCTCCAAACCTGCAAGCAGCTCTTGCTCCTTTTGATCCTGGGAGAACTTCATAGGGAATAAGGATGAAACAAATAAAAACGTTGCTGATTGTAAAATGATTACAATTATCACTTACTTACCATTTTTTAATTAAATTCCTTTAACTTTGACTTAAAACACCGGTTTACACGATTTGAAATACTTCTGCTCACGTTCGTCAATATATTAAAATTTCCACGCGCACGCGAGGAGTGTAATAATTTATAATTGAATGCAAATACCAAAGTCACCTCCTCACTAGTAACTGCAGGACGTGCAGATAAATTCAGGGCCGCTGGAGACTTTTTGAGCGGCTCCGAGATTTGGGCAACCGCGGAAAAAGCGATTGTAGGAATGACGATTTGTCTATCGTGTCTATGATACGAACGAATAAACGCACTTAGTAGGTTAAAGGTGAATGGTGGGAAGACTACAGTTACACAATGTGGTTACCTTTAATGTATTTGATTTGAAATAAATTTGAATTACAAAAATCAAAGAGCAAGTATTTAGTACTAAACTTATATGAAACACATTCAATATTAGTACTTATTGCTGCATCTTAATGAGTGTCAATTCAACTTGGCGCGACAAAATCGAGTAAGCAGAAATTGGCGACATGGCTCTATATCGGGTTGTTCTTTAAACAACTGCTTGGCCACTTCAAACTCTACAATTACCACATTTTCAATGGAATCTGTATTTCCCTGATAGAAAGAATAACGGCCGTAATAACGCCAAGAAAGCGCAGAAAAATCCATTAGCCATTTCCGTGTTTCAAGTCAACGTCTCAACGAAAGCACGCGTAACAATTCAATGCAAGAACCATTCTGGCACTTTTAAAAGAAAATCACGAAAAGCAGCAACACTTTTAGCAAACAAAGGAAGCACACCAATATCGTTCAAGTGCGTCAAATTGACGGTGGCATTGTGCCTCTTGTCGCTAGGGCATACGACAATGGCCATAAACTATATCCGGTTGGCGCTTGCCGCATTGAAGCAGAAATTTTCAACAAAATTTGGAAACGGCAAAAACATACACACACAATGGAATTTATTGAGCCGCGCTCAAATGCCCATCGTCGCAATGTAAACACGGTAAACATGCTCCACGAGCCCGAGGACTGCTTGATAAGCCCGTTTCCTTTTAGGCAATGCCTCAATGCAGGTACAATTGTTATCTACGTGTCGAGAATTATCTGCGGAGCAATATTGGAAGTGGTGTCGTGTTTTCAGTGGCTAGACATGATTTTAACGGGCTTGAATATTGGGGATATTGAAAATGATTGTGGCGCCTTGGAATTATTTGCTTGACTTCCTGACTCATGTTGGAATGCACTTATCTTAAGAATAAAAAGTGGTTTTTAAGCTTTTAGGCAAAACCAAGGGGAAATTTAATATGAAATAAATAGAAATTGATTGGATGTTGTGTGGGCAGCCTACATCTTGCCTGCGCATATGCGAAAGTTTGGTATGTCAATATCCCTACTCTTTTGTTTTTACTTAAATACTGCGATAAACCATTGCCTCACATAGTCTCCGCTCTACTCCCATCATGAAAATATCTGTAATATTATTTCTGCTTATCCCAGGTCTGTTTACTTTGTGCATTCCATTGTACATGTTTACAAATCATATTTTGCATTTGATAATCTTGGATAATATGAACGCTGATTATCAGAAATTTAGTCAATTCACTTCAGAGGAATTTTGCTGTAATTCACGTAGAATTAAGCTTTTCCTAATTAAACTTGAACAAGTCACAGCTCAAGACTCACTTTCAAGGTATTTCTTGTACTACAATGGTTTTCAATCGCCAAACTTGTCCAAACAACAATTCAATTTAATTCAATACCCAGTCCCCTAATCTTACTGCTGGCTAATTGTCCATAAGTAATTCGTTCCCATTTCGCACTAACAAAATTACCACACTCTTGTTGCCGACTTCCGAAAAGGTGCTAACAATTTACGCAGACCACACCGTAGACGAGAAAGTGTTTACGTCGCTAATCAGCCAACGACCCGATGATTTGTGGATGAAATTAATTATCACGCTTGGTACCAACCGAAAATAAAATGAAGACAGAAGGTAAGCATGAAAAATGAAACTGAAAATAACGGTGCTCAAATGACCCGCAACTTGTTTGCCTACAAATACATGTGTTAAACTACATCAAACAAGGATTTCCATACTAATTCACGGCCTTACTTACATCACCTTAAATCAACTTGAATCAACGCCCTATATGAGAATTTGTCCTGGTGCGTGAAAAGCTTGGAATTTGAGTAATTTTAATTTGTATGATGTTCCCGAGGATTTATTTTCGTGATTATACTAATAATTTCTCATCAAGCAACTGTAAATTCTCTGGATTTGAATAAATTTAATGGTTGTTAGTGTTATATTAGCCGTACTGGTAAGTTTTCAATGGATCATAATTATGCTTTATTAGTTGAATGGAAAAGCTTTAAAAAATAAGAAGGAAATGGTATTTTCCATGAATTAATGGCCAGCGAACGACTATAACAGTCATTGTTTGCTTAATTAGGAGTTTAATCGGTTTATTGGCTATTAAATAGAGGGTATTTCAAAGTTGTAAGGTACTGGCAAATAATGCATTAATGCAGGTAAAACATAAAATGTTGGTACCTTCTTTTTGGTCTTTGATACATTCCCATCGTGCATGGATGTACTTAGTGCTATCTTGTAATGTTTTATAAGAAAACATGGTATGCAATTGTCCTTAGCTCTCTAGACTCTAGGATGTTGTTAAAAATTATTCCAAAACACGCTAATTCCTGTGTTGATAACACAAATGATCAACTACTATCTTGACTTTTTCGTTCGAAGAATGCGGTCTTTAGTATGCAATGTTACACACCTTCGTAAACATCTCATACCTGTTTGAAAATTATACTAGATGAGAAGTACAATTACAATGTGTCCAAGTCTGCACTGAAAATTTTGAAACTTTTCACACAAACGTTGTACCTAGTACTCATATATCTTAATAATTCAATATCTCATAAGAATTCATGAGCTAACACCTTGTGGGATTCGTTTAACAATGATGGTACCTTCATTGTCATTCTTTAAATCTCATTAAGCTCATATTCTTGCATGCTAGGTCAGTACGACATCCAGCTTTTGGTGTTCTACAGTCGTTCTGCCAGCAAACTAGTTTAATCCCCAGATGTGAACATCAAAATAGATCCAGCTTCTTCACAAAAGGGTTCAGCTATGAACCACAGTTCCACACACACACCACTCCGCTGCTCAATAGTCCTCCTCATCATCTCTCCGCGATGCATTTTTCTTAATGTCATAATGTGAAGCGTTAATGTCAGCCGTGACCGAGCAGCTCACTGCATTCGATGCATGCGAGGCAGTTAGAATGCACCCTTGCTCTGGGCAGTCCCAGTGCATACGTCGCACACCTAGATTGATGGTGGGCAGCCCCTGACGTCCCGAAATGAGCGCGCGAAGAAAGGTGCGCAAAGAAAGCAAAACGCAAACATTCGAGCCGGGCATACCCTCCTTGCACCCGTAGTATCCTGGCGCTTTGTAGTCCTCGTTTTGTATTTTTTAGGTCTTCAGGTTGCATGCGGTGCCTGTGCCGGTATGCCTGTGTTTGATTGCATTATCTCAGGACGCCTAAATTGGGGTGACACGTTGGACGCACAAAGGCGTCTTGTTCGCGCAGCGAAATTGATATAGCGTCGAAATGTGAGGACAAGAAATGATGCCTTGGTGTGCAAGATATGGAAAGTAGGGTGAGGTAAAACAACGCGCTTTGTTGGCGGTTGTAACTGGGGTCTGACATACCACACGCGGGTTTCTTTCTTTATTATTGCTTATAGACCATCAATTTGATAAGAATAAGGCATAATGAAACAAGAGATGAATAAAATATAAACAATTGATATCCCTAATTAAAATTCGCGAAGGTACGGTTGAGAGATAGAGGTACCATCACGTATCTCTCTACAAATGTTTAGAACAAAACTAAAAGCATTACAGATAATAATCTACGCACAACCATTCTACAACTAATCAATCTCAACTACAATTGTAAATTACATTCGAGTTCAATCCAGTACCATCAGACTTCTCAGAAATAATCTGCTAACTTCTTCTTCTACTTCAAATCAGCTGAGGTACCACAGCTCATGGCACAATATTCCTGTCCCTGTCACCCCAATTCAGACAATTGCAAGTTAAATTTGACTATGATACTTATCAAATATTTGATGTTTTTGGTATTGCATTCGATGCATTGCTTCTCAATGATTTGTATTGGTTATATGGGCGATGTGATGTTATTTGCTTATTACTGTTTATTGAACCAATGCTATTGAGTTAGATTTTGTATTGGAGATCAGTGGTTCTATTGGTATTTGATAGGAAGTGGATTTTTCAGTAAGGAGTGTGCAAAAGGTGCTGTTTGTTCGGTGGCTAAGTATCAACTGTGCTACACTTTCCAGGATTTGTAGTCATTAGACCTCGGTGTCTTTATCCCGAAGGTTGCGAATTATCGCGCGACCTTGCGGATTTCGCAAATATGCAGACCACATTATCACCTGCGACGGCTGCCACACCATCGTGAATACCCCGCGTACTAAACTAAATCAAATGCGTACAGCTGATAAGCTTAAACCCAAAGTATGATGAGTAACTGCAGAAGGCAACATACCGAAGACGTTTTTATACGATCAAATATTCAGTATGTGTCAAAGTAAACTCACCTCAATACAATGAATATCAGATACTTCGTAACCAAGATCAATGAAACACTTAATTTGAAACAGTAACTTCATGATTGATGGTACTTATTCTGCCTGCTTCTGTTTCGTACCATTTTCTTCAATTTAGTACCCAGGGCAATCTCAAGGTACCTCTGATTCTGTTGCCTAGTCATCACCTTTCCTTATCCCACCAACTGGTTTTCACTGCCCTCCTTGTCCACCATACCACCACTCCACTCCCTGCCGTCCACATGCGTTCTGCCCGCGCCGACACATTGCCCACATTCAGTAATTCAGTCGTAAACAAGAACCAGTTGGAGTCGGTCTGTAACGCTCCACGGTTGAAATCGTGTAACTCGTGGTACGGTCGTACTACCCCCGTGTCAGTACTTCATTGCATTTACTGCCGATTTGTTAAAAAATATCCTTACCACCGCCGGCCTTATCACGCCTGGGATTAAATTGCAGTACAAAAGGGTTGGATAACAATGCTGGTGTGTCATTCTACTATGAGCAGTGTCCGCGGCGGCAAGTTGGGCAAGTCGCGCCTCCCGCGCGTCATCTCCGAGGTACGCAAGGGTAGTGATCCATCGAGGGATAATTTTATCCAGTTTCGCGCAAAAATAAGTGGTAAGTTCAATAAGTGGCAGCTACTTTTTGGTGGATATTGGTGTGACTCTCAGCAGTGCGTTGGTGGACGTTCGTTAGAAGTTAATTTTAGAACATTGATAACGATTTGCCGAGGTTGTATCCGAAAACTGTGGAATGATTTCATCCAATATTGTGTCTCACAAAGTAAATAAATCGATGTTTTATTCGCTTGGTGTGGTAATGCATGAAGCAAAATTAATTTCAAGCAATCAAAGTCAATTCGGTTTAATCAAAGAATCATAAATCAAGAAGACCAACTTGCGTTGCATTTATTGCAAGAAGTAAACTGCGTCTTTAGTATCCGGTTGTACGTTTGCAATGCAGCAGCACGACGAATCCAGCGACCGAAGGAAATTAACGCAATTAACCTCATTTATTTGCACACTCTTCAATATCCTAGGATTCAAACAATTTCTTCATTGTGATCACAATTTACAGACAACAATAATCTCGCATCGCACACCATCAATTGCCTATCGCCCTTTTCTCAACTATTTCCATTTTGCAACTCATTTATTTTATTTGATTTCTAATTGCAAGGGTGAGTTTGATTTTCTTTCCGTGCTTTAATTATCCATTCTTTTGTAAAAAGACACAAGTCACGGATGATGGCAATAAATCAATGCCATGAAAGTTTTGATTGCTGTGCGGATCTAATTATAACATTTGTTATGTTACAACTTTTATTAAGTGTTTTTGTTTTATTGCGCGTTTTATTCCTTTATGCGGACGTTGTGCAAATCCAGCGTCAAGAAAAGCTAGTTTAAGATGTTTCCGCTTTAATATTACATCTCGAAAGCACACGTCACAGCAATTTACGAAAATGTTTGGCGGAAAACGATAAGATCACATTAACAAAACAGCATTCTTTTGTCTACCATTATCTCGGCTGTGACAAAGGAGAAAAATCAGTCGAGAAAATCATGTTATTGCCGGATGTTTTTACATAATCAAAGAAACGAAAATCAAAGAAAACGAGCTGAAACATTGATTAAATATGTACGAAGTCTTGTAAATGTTAAGAATGCTAAGAAATACATCCGCTCATCAGTCACATTGTTGTTAATTTGATGCCTGCACATGGCTATTAATATGTTCACGCATGTGTGCTAAGAGGAAACTGCAATAAACAAGTAGAGTTGTCGGGGAAAGAGGGCAAAAAGTGAGAAGACGTGCATCATTACGTCTTCTAGATGCGTTTCCCGGATGGTTAAGCTGCGCACGCAGAATTATGAACAAAGTCATAATGTAAGTCAAGTCAATAATGTAAGTCAGTAAGTTGTTAAGTTGGTTAACGCTGGTCTGTGTGCAGCAAACACACAACTAATTAATGT
Source organism: Ecitoglossa quadriceps (assembly GCA_027574925.1). Lineage (NCBI taxonomy): Eukaryota > Metazoa > Arthropoda > Insecta > Coleoptera > Staphylinidae > Ecitoglossa > Ecitoglossa quadriceps. The sequence continues at coordinate 4,849,220 of JAODGC010000001.1, read as the reverse complement.
TTGTTATAATTACAAATGAAATCGTTGGGTTACTAATGTGACGAGGAATAATTCTGTGGAATTGAAAGGAATCATTTGTTAGGTACATGAGTTTTCTGAGATTTATGTGTTGCCTTTGTTGTAAGTGAGGAAATTATCAAATTCTGGTAAGATATTTCTGGTGGGGTGAGGGCGAGCAGTTAATTGATCAGGTTGGATCTTATCGTTGTAAAGAACATGAAGATTTTTTTGGATTCTTATGTAGATTATTAAGAAGAATATGTGTTTCTTGGACATTTTAGTTTCCTTTTCATCAAGGTACCGAAATATTTCATTCCAAAAGCATATCAATGTTTGAAATCAAAATAATTTTATTAAAAAAAATTGTATTTTTAATTTAAACTTTGGTCTAAAGGAGGAAGGTTTACGTTTAGGAATCAAATGTCCTCTGGGAATAATTTCTTCAAATGAAGATATTGCAGGTTTCTAGAGCTTTTAAAAAAAGTTTGTATTTCAGGCCCTTTTTGTCTAGTATACAATAATTTTTGGTTCCTAAAATACACATCAGGTTTTGTAAGGAACCTATGATCAATAACAAAGTCATAAACTAAAGTATCTCCCTGGAAAGACAAAATCTCAAAGCGTAGATAGGTTTGATCCATCGAAAATACGCATGCAGTAGTAAAGCTAATTTTGTTACAGCATACAGATTGAGAAGATGTTGAATTCAAGAGTAGTCGTCGATTCCTTCCTCCAAGGGATTGATTCTTCCTAAGCCTCTTGTGTTTAGCACATTGTTAGCGTTTACAACTTTTTTGACATCTTTTATTTATGACTACTTTATATTCATGCTCGATTTAATTCCCGCCTTTGCATTTTGGGGTGTTGCCAATGGGTCAATCAGTGTGTGACTGCTGAAAATCTGCTACAAATTGTTAGATTAGTGATGCATGAATGAAAATATACCAAAGACTTTTCAGCTGTAAAGTAAACACAACCTTTTTGCCTCCTTGCCAACTTACGACAATTTTCCTTCCGTGAACTGATCATAGCAAGGCTCATAAAACTTATCACTTTCCATCTCAACCTCCTCTTTCGAAGCGCAGCATCGAGTTAAAAAACTCTCTAATTAATTCTTGTGATGATCACTATACCAGTGGGGCCAGTACATAGTAAATCAGCTCGAAGTATCCGCCTTGGATTTGACTCCTTTGGAAATATTCTGGATTTATTGTTCTGAGTTTTAGTTTTTTTTGGGGGGGGGGGTCCCCTGAAAGTCCTAATAGCATTACAGTGAGCTGGGTATGCTGGTAGGCCAGTAGTGTAAATACCGGTAGTGCAGCTACCAAAGGAAACCCTCTGCTGCACTTTCCGCCTCACATGAGTAGCTTGCACTGAGGGTACCCTTGAGGCTCTTCGGGTCAGAGAGATGTGCGTGATGGGTCTTCGATAATGCACGGTTACGTCAAACAGCCGAATGCACGAACCAACATAATCATCCGTGAAGGCGCTCGAACGAAGGCCCTTTGTTGGTGCGCTGCTAGAGTAGCGTGGTAGGACTAATAGTGAACCAACGACTTTGTAGGTAAATTCGTCTGCTGGATGGTGTTTAATTGAGCGCGCTGAGCGCCTTTTGTTCTCATTACAGTACTGTACTAATATTCTTGATTTAGTCAAGTTTATCTAAGAAAATATGGTGTTCCGTTGCTGAAGCTACCGCAGCAGCAAAAAATTTATATTTTTGAGGATTCCTAGACGTCGTAGTAACATATTTTAGAAGAAAAATTAGATTATTTGTATCCCTTATAGTTCTGGTTAACCTTTCCCACCTGGTGTGAATGCTAATGGTGCCAATCTGCACATGATTCCAATGACCATTCAATTGACTGTTAGATACCCCAAAAGCAACAACATTCGTTTTGTCCCATTCGCAATTTTGACACAAAACACACACTCGCACTCGCCTCCATTGAGCTTTCAAGCTGCATAGCTTGCAAGTATACAATACAATGCGACACAAAGTAGTGCTAGCAAACATTAACGAACGTTCAAATCTCCTCCGAGCATCTCTACACCATCAATACCATCAAATACAATACCACATTCAGTGGCATCGTGCGAGATCGGTTTGATCTGTTGAAATGCGTTACATACGACACACACCGGCACAGCTTGCCACAAACGCACAAGCTGCAAGTCACTTTAATTGATGGCTGGGATCATGCAAATATTTGTGTGCAGTTGGTAGCCAACTGTTTCCAGCACCAACTCCACAACCTTTTACTTTCTTGTGACACCCAGATGAAGTTAAGTTAAGTCAGCAAATTGAATCACTTTGATCCATTTACCAAAATGTCAATATACTTAACTAGCTAATAAAACACTTCAGATCGAAATTGCTCCAGTTTTGTTGCTTTCATTGATCCAATCAGTTCGATTGGATATCACGCTGGTCTTCACTTGAGTATAATTCAAATGTGCGCACTGTAAATCTAGCATGACTTACTTCGTAGCATTCAAATAACTCGGAATTATTGGTCTGACAGCAAGTATAACACATCGTAGTCTCTCTCCTAAATTTCTATCGCGTCTTTGGTCTTGGTTTGAAGTTTCAGCCTTTCGAGTGTAGAAAAACTCGTTAGCTTATAGTTTCGGTAATAAGCGAGAGTTCTAGTTTTCTCTTCGGCGACGCGACGTAGACGACTGAGAGGTAATCAGCTATGTTTGAGTTCAATTTTAGTTCATTGGAGTTTTCACTTGGAGTCAATAATCTTAGTGTGGAAATTTTTTAAAAGGAACTTCACTTAAGGTTAATATCGTTGTATAATTTGTTCCTTTCAAGATGAAATTACATGAATCGAAGTGGGTTCCCCATGTTGCAGATGACACCAATTGCATGAAAAACAATGATGCAAATAATGCAAATCACAGAAATCGCAGAGAGAACATAATTGCATCTAAACGTTGCCTTTTTTGTCGATTACAAAGCCACTGGAAGAAGGCTTAACGACCATAATGCACACAAGAAAAGCATTTGAACAAATCCAAATCCTTTGCATCTTTAACTCCACTGTGTTTACATAATCTTCGCTACGTTACGCGCTGCCTGATTGTTCAAGGTGTTTCAATTTCAGCACTGCCACAACGTCGGCGTTCTAATAATGAACAAACAATTAAATTCTTTAAAGGCAACATACACAATTAACGTAAGATACATGCGTTTATCTGTTTATGCATCGGTATCTTGCAGAATTCCGAGGTTTTCACACGTCACGGTGTTTATTCATGAAATTCATGATGTTATCACTTGGAGGAACCTGGTAAACATTCATAGACATATTCCTAACACATTTACGTGAATTACAGTTTTTAAATTAACTTGAATTACTTCAAGAATGTGCGGTAATTTAATTTTATGTCGATTTAAGTAAGTGGATTTTAGTATGTTAGCAGCAATATTTGTCGTGACTTTCATACATTTCATCATATATTTCAATAATCTGCTTGCACAACTAACAGTTATGAATAAATTCGTTATTGTTCCAAGTCTTACAACAATTTGGACGATCAAAGCTTGTATTGTTGATTCAGTAAAGTAAGGAATTCTGTAATTACTTATTGCACAGTCGCCATTCGTGTTAATTAACAATACAATATTCTAAAGCAAGTAATTTGACTGCCCACACACGAGATGCAATGGTTAAGAAAGATTTACATGTGCAAGCTCAGATGAGAGTGATGATTGTTCAGAAGAGTCGTTGGGCGACAATCCGTCCGTCAGAATACATCAAAGATGATGTGTTCCTGCATTCTTTTCGTGAATCCTACCAATTCAGAAATTTTCTATAAAATGTCACCGAATGTTTCCGAATATGTCATTTATCTAGACTGGGATTTAAATTCACATCATTTTTGAATCGCCTCAGAGACCAACATATTACACTTTTTTCTGGAATAGGAGAAAGCACACTCCCTTTTGACTATGCAATTCAGGTATTGAAATGATCCGCATATTCCACCAAGGAAACTCGTCCTGTCTTGCGTTAAAATATGATGCGCGAGGAGAAAAGATGGAAATTGCATGTTAGATCAATTTAGAATTTGTAATAAGCAAGGGTTGGTGGACTTTTACCGCATGATGAGAAATATTGTTGTAGGGCTTTTGTCTGCGTAGTCTCCTCACTTTGAAGAAGAAACTGAGACCTGGTTAGTGTACATGCACAATGTATGGTGGTGCTCTTGACGTCAAATGTGTCTTCGCCAACAAAACAGCATTCAAGGGGGTGCATTTTAAGCTGGCGTTCAATGTGGCATGCATATATTACAACTCGAAATGAAGCGATCCAATCGCTCCAAACCTGTACGAGGCCATTTGTGGGGACAGGACTTGGCTGAATTATGATGAGATTTAAATCGTTTCAGCCCAGCGATTTTCATAAATAAACCGCAAGGAAACCCCAGCCCTAAATATCCTTTTAAGTTATGTGATATTTTTGGGATGGGATGGGATAGATAAATGTAGATCTTCTTTGGCGTGATTCACAAGAGATCCAATGGAAGTAAAGCTCAGAATTTGGGTTGGAAATGACAAAACATTGAAGGAATGCAAAATTGTCAGATACCCAAATCCAGATATCCTAAGTGATGCGAATTTCAGGGACGTTGGATCCTAAAACTGTACTTCGAAATTACATTCGTAGAAAATTATTCATTAAAGTTCCCGATTGAAATATTTTCTTAAGAAAAAGCAGACATTATAGTGTAAAGACCCTCGCTCTATGAAAAAAAAATATTTACGTAATTAGAGTTTTTATGTGCCACATTCAGGTTTAAATTTCTTTTACCTCCGTACTCAGTAGAACCACGGCAATCCGATTAGTCGAATGTCGTGTCATTCTCGACTAATGCGCGGTCTGGAAACTTGGAGGTGCCATTAGTTTAGGACCAACCGGCCAACAACAATCAAAACCATCACAACCAAGAAGGAAGTGCAGGTAGCAACTTCAAACATCCAACGATTCACAACTACTCGAACTCATGCATTGCAATTATCAATGATGCCAAGCTAATTCGAAATTCATTAAATTTCACTTTAATTGCGATTCCAGGCGCAGTATTACTGTGATACTATTACTTAATTGCCATTTGCTTGCTTCTTGCATTAGTGGCTTACTTGTTCACTTGACTTACTTTTCGTGCGTATTTCGCGCAATTCGTGTAATTCGCGCTGACTGAATCAACGCAATATTCACTCAGTGCGTCATTATATCTAACATTTTCTAACATGTAAACAAGCAATGCAAACAGATTGAACGAATTCTTGTGCGCTTCCCGATTGGTCAATCTTGGCAATTATTTAAACGGTTAGTCAACAGAGATAAAGAGTTATGTCACAGGAAGTGAATACAGATAGTGTTCAAATAGATTGCGTATCAATAGCTGGGCTATTCGCCGAGAGGAATTACAAGGAAAATTGGAGGAAAACTGAACCCACATAATTTGCTTGTGTCTAGTGTTTTCATTTTTGTTTGCCTCCGCCTAGAATCAACCTAAAGTGAACTGCAAACATTTAAATCATTGAGATATGAACTAATTACTACGAATGCGAATTGAATTGCTCCCAATTGACACCGATTGCTTCTAATCCGTTATCAAGTTTTAATTTAGTAATCGGCCTCAAGTTTTCATGATTTCTCTCGCTGTTTGTTTCTGTCACGTCAAGAAATCTTTTAAAATCATGTTACAAGCGATAAAAAGTCTCCAAAACAATCAAAAACCATGGTTGATTGCGTTCAAAGTGGTTATAATTTATTGACTTCTGCATCAACATTAATTTTCCACTTTTTCGCTGCACTGTTTGTTGGATGAATAAGAAAAAGAGAAAACGAAATGAAACGAATATGTGTGTTTCCTTTTAGTTGTGCTGTTGCACCTTCCTTTTCAACGGTTGCTCTTCATCAAGGTTGTTTCTGATACAAATTACTCCACTTAATCATCAACAAACTCATGCTACAACTGTGAGTCAAATTTAATTGCATACAAATTCATGTTTTGTTGCATCTCGGATTTGTTTGCTGCATAGGATTTGTTCCCAATGTTTTCTCAAACACCTCTCACGATGATTGTGAGAATTTTGTTGTCGCAATGACAAACATGAATTATGAATCATGATGCATGCGCATCGACAATCCATTTAACGATTAAATGTATGCATTTCAACGCAACGTTGTTAAATCTCGAGCAATAATTATATTGGCGTCGACACAAACATCGGCGCCAATCACAGATAAACGTGTCAATTATCCACTTCAATTTCAAATCATTATGGGTTTGGTATACGTATACCAAGTGGCGCTTATTTGGTTTATTTGGGCCATGTCTGCAGAAATTAAGCAGAGGTTAAAGATACATTTTATCATCTTGGGTTTAGTATGGCGTGAAAAGACAAGAATCAATATAATCTGCAGTTTTGGAATTTCTTTTTACGATTGACATCACGAATTTGAGAGGTTGAAATGGTTCAGGGTAGATTCTCATAAACGTGGTTGTGCTTGAAAGTGCTTGAAAGGTCTGTATTGGGAGGGAGTACCTTAGAAGGTGCTGATTTAACCTGGCATTATAAAGATTGTGAACACAAAAGAATGAAACATTGAATGTAACCAGAAAATTGAGATCACTTTCGAACGTAACATGAAAAGCTTTTGTTATTTTGTAACAGAATACAAAGTATTTCATCAATTGTGGTTCGTTGGTGCTTTTTCAAATTTCCGAAAAAGGATGGTAGTAATATATATATATACGAATGATATATTATCCAAATATATATTTAAATTAAATAATAAACTAGATCTATTATGATATTATCTAATTATTTTCCTTATGTTCAAATTGATTATGCAAAATGTGTGTGCGCTCTGAGTCATCAAAGTGTTTGTTGGTGCGCGACGAACAATTTTAATTACGACTTCTTGTTTCTTTTAGGTTGAACTAATTGCACATGGAACAAACAACAATTTCTTGCTAGACCAAATAAAGTGCTACCAGTTTATTAAATATTGATTTAAAATGGAATTGCATGTTGATAAATCGCTCTTTTTCTGATTTCTAGAGAACAAAACATAAGCATTCCACATTCGGAACAAAATGCTTGATAAAATATTTGAAATTGGTTCTGTTTCCACTCTAAGGTATAATTTCTGCTCCAGATTTGAGTTGTAATCTTTATTTTCCATCGTTTTCTCTATGTTCCGGCCTTGTTTTATCTATTTTCAAAACGGAAATTGATTTTAAAAAGATACTCAAACTCCTAAATCTCGAACTTCCTTATTTCTACCATAGAAAAATGGAAATATTCAGCATTGTTAACAAAACACATTGTACCTTGGTACCAATGGTCCTTGAATAGTCTGAGATTGTGTAAATTTTTCTCAGTTTCGTATCTTAATTACAGTCCTACGTGATGAATGTGGCATGCCTTGGTAGTCTACGCACCCCTATGGTGTATTTTGTCCACCACCCTCAACCCATGAATAAACAAGGCAGAGCACAGAGCATTGACAAACAAGTGGAGAAAATGTGCGGAAAGTGACAAGAAATAGACGAAGCAACGAACTGAACCTCAAACCCATCGATTCATAAAAAAATAATGAAACATCTCAATATCTTAAAAACAGGTTGAAAACCTTCACGACGCTTGCACGTTACAAGATGAAACTCGAAAGAAATGAATAACATCGCAACACAACGGAATAAGGCACAAAAAGTGTGCAAGAGGTATCTTAATGTAGATAATCGGTCGTAAGTAGATAATCGTGAAGAAGCTTCAACGTTAATTAAGCAGCTTCATTGTTTAGATGCTTTGCTGTTTTATTCATTTTGTTGAAGGTCGATTTGGAAGAAACAAAATCTGTAATATGCGGCGTTATTATTGTCTCTTTGTGTCGGGATAAATGAAGAAGTTGAGCGTCATGAAAACGGTGATCAAATTGAATTTTAATTGGTTGTCTTTGCGGTAAGCTGCAAAATGTTTCTTGCCCATACAGTGACAGTACAATACAGTATTGCGTATTACGAATTACAGTCTTAAACGAATGAAAATTGTTGTTCCTACCTCAGCTCACTCTAAGCATTAAACATTTTTGAGTTTGCACACTTTATAAAGAAACAACAATTTCTACATTGTAAGAATTTATGTTACTCTATTAATGTTTAAAAAGCTTATTGCAAGATTTGGTCATAGAAGGATACTTCAACATATATAGCGGCTAATCTTCCATTCACATCCAAATCGTGATTTTCCACAATTTCTCAGTCGCAATTTTTCCTTCATATCATCACGCGTGAAGTACAAACACTTGAATCTGCCTCATGAGCAGCTTTAATAAATTCCTTCGTCCTTGGTACAAGCGTGTCAACGACGGTGCTCACAGATTCGAGCAAACTTCTTAAAATTAAGAAGCACAACAAATCTTGTGTCTTGCTTTAGGTCACAATCGAAACCATACCCCCCTAGCAATTTAAATAATTAAGCCTTTAATTAAAAAATTTAACAAAATGAGTAAACAGGAAGAATCCGAAACCAAACACTTTCGACGTTCAACTAATTAATTGCAGTCATAACTAATGCACACATATTCGAATTGTAATGCAAATTTAATTAAGTTCCTGTTTCATTAAACTATGAGTTGTTTGCAATGAAGGATTTTGAACATACTGTAATTATGGTCGTCGAACAATCAAACATTAATGTGTGCGATGATGAAAGACAACTGATACTCACATATTCAATAATTAATTGGGCCCTGCTGAAGGTGGATTGCAATCAATTGAAAGCAAGGCGAGGTTGGTTGGGTTCGTGCTTTCATGACACGTTGATAATCACCAAATATTTCACAAGACGCAGAAACGTGCTTGAGTCAACAATATTGAACTGTCATTTCTCTCGTGTGCTGTTTGTTTGCTGGCATCTGTAAGAAGTTGAAACGTAGCAACTATTTAGTTTGTTATTTTCTACTGAGATGAATTTTGAGTTCATTTTTGAAGTAAGGAACTTTGCCGCAATTGCACACACTTCAACATTTTCAACTGTCAAAAATTAACCGGCGAATAAATGGACGTACTGTCAAATCATTTCATTGTTGAACACTTCGAATGTACTTAGTAGGAGGCAGATTATGTCGACTTGAATACTTTGCTTGTTGGAAAAGCTGAGCTCATGTTTTGAATAACCTGCAAGTCTGCACAACGCGGGCGTGCTACAATTGCAACAGCGATAATCTCTTGTAATTTTTACTTGCGTGTACCGCGAAATGCGTTATGCTCACAGTTTAGGCCGAATGGGCCGGCGTAGGTGGCACATGTGATGTCAAGTTTGGTAAATTGCTTTAACAACAAACTGACTACACTGAGAGCAATTACTAAAAGAGACACTTGATATGATATCATCATAAGCTAGATGAACTAAAATGGAGTGAACCAAAAACTTGACGATTGGAGAAATTCTGTTCTGGGTGGGACTAGGTCGTAAAAAATGTCTAACAACCATTCGGAATGTATCGAATTACATCGCTTGCTTTACAACCTGACGTAACAGCATGCAGAATTTTGCGAGAAGAATGGATATCGATTTGTTATCATTCGAAAAGTTGGTGTTTCACGCATTGGTGCATCGTCGTTCTGCCAAAACTGTCACAATAATTCACGTCTTTCTGTCCCACTGCACAAATAAACCAACAAAGCAGTAAAATTATTTTTGACCAGACGCTTGAGCAATGCGAATGTGACCAGATGCTTCAGTTTCTGTTCCATTTCGGGAAAAAAAAGCCACTGGAGATAATGAAGAAAGGAGGAAAATGCATATTTCCTACAGTTGGGCACCATGTGTGTGACCAACAACACTAGAAACTTAGAACCACATTGAAGTTCGTTACATACCCAACCGCAGCTGATAAAATACACTAAATGCATGTGACTTTAGTATAACAATAATTAATCGCTTGATAATAAATTCGCGGAAAACAATGCATTATAGTCTTATTTATAGAGAAGTTTTGTAATTGTATTGCGTAATTTCAGTGGAAATTATTTGTGTCTAGGAGATTACGAGGTTACAGCAAGGTCTCATTTTAAGGAAGAAGAAAAACTCCAGAAGAAAACAAGACCACCATGAAGATCATAGAATCAATATAATGCATGTTAAATGATCCAAACGTTAATTTTTGGTTCATTTCTAAAATTGCTTTGTGCAATATTCTATATTTCTTCGTCCCCCCAATTCCAATGCACTTATTGTCACTGCTGATGATTTAAAAGTACATCAATTCAGAGCATTACAAAGCGAATTAAATCTGATACAGTTATGATTATGACTTGTGTGTAAAATGCTTTGTACATTTGTACCAACATTTGTATTACACATGCATTGCACGAAAATTTACTCACAACAAGGTGAATGTTAAGCCGACAAAAAAAGTGCGCGTGGTATTCAGAGTGTATCGAGTTGAAAGCGTGTTTTGTTGTTCCTACACTTTATTACATATCAGTATTATTCGTGCATTAATAACGGATGATTATTTATTATATGTTAAAGTATTTGTCTGGTAAGAAATTCGATTTGAAGTGATACCGCATTAGTTTGGGTACCCACCAGATTTGAACTGTTTTTTTGTTTTTTCATTTCTTACTATCTTTTACTATAATAAATTTCAAAATTTTCAAGAGAATGAAAATGAAGGAACATAATACAGAATAAGCTATTCCCCCCAAAACGTAAATATATCATCAAATATTTCGCAAGTACTGCGTCTTTAGAAGATTTCATCAGTACTTATTTAAAAATCTTGAATTATCTATTGCTCAATCTTTACTAAGGAGCGGAAGAAAAAGTCTTGGCGAGTTAATTATTCAATACTTTACCATTTCCACCACTTGCTAAGTTTTTACCTTTTGATATTTTCGACTAATTTTACCTTTAAACATTGTATCTTATTCTAAATAGTGAAAATACTATCAACAATGATTACGCTTGAAGCATAGTGATGAAGACATTTCCGTATTTATCGCTGCTTGTTTGTGTTGTAATAATAATTGCCCAATTCGAGTGGGAATTGTGTTTGCGCACCGCGCGCAATAACATCGGGTCACATACGCCGCCACTTGATGGCTCCACAAAGTCTGTTCGATAATCGTCTCAAAAGCCCGACGACATTACTTGCGCTTAATGCGATTTAATGGTGCACTTAATCGCATACTGGCTGCTGTGCAAAGCGAGAGTGGGCTTTGCATGCCAATTGATTTCAGATTTTCAACTCTTAATCCGCATTTCACATTTTCCACCGCCGAGTTTCTTGCGTGCCGCTAAAGTTGTCTTTTCGCAACGTGGAAGTACCTCACAATTGCATAATATACACAATTGTTATATCGATTAACGATTGCAACGTGCCCCGTTTCTTGGATTACTACATTATGGTGGGGCACCTTGGTCCTCTTTTGCTATTTTTCCAAATTGGAACAGACGCATGCCAAGTGTAGGTCAGAGATTGAAATTGGTTGGCACGGGGGTTTTGGTTGGCGAACGGATTTTTGTGCAGAACATTTTTGCAACTTTGATGAGTCCAAGAAAAGAGCTAACACTTTTTACTCAAACCGCTCCAGACCTTTTGGTGTGGGGGGGAGAAGTGATATGGAGACGCGGGTTGAGTTGTCGGGGGTTCAGTGGTAGCAGATGCACATTCGCAACCAAAACGAGAAACGTTGCTTCTTGTGACCGTGAAACAAAGTTCGTTGACAATACACGACAAGGCAGTTCATTGTCTTAATTTGCGTGTCGATTTCAACATGATGATAATGTGTTATCATAATACAACAAGCCGAAGCTCAAAATGATTACTCTACTCTACATCTAGACACACGAAACAATGCAATAAATAATAAATCGTTGTGATCATTGTCTATTGTTACACAATTGTATTATTCATTGCTTTAATTTCATTCAAATTCGGCTGATTTCCATCTTGGGAAACCAAAACAATCGCTCTCAACTCACCAATTGCCATGCAAAGAAATTCCACGCAAAAAAAACCAAACAAAAACCTGCTACAACTACGTATACCTTATTGAAATCTTCAACAATTCATAATCGAATAATAACACAAAGAGGCTCATAGATTAGCCATTGCAAAGCGATAAATGCAACTAACACATCATTTAATCGATTACATAATGACAGCGCACGCTGGTCGTAAATCAAGAAGTTGGCTGAATTGCACGAGGACTGCCAAGAATTGCATTGACGACGTCGTCGAGATGCGTTTATTAATGGCAATGAATTTATTGTGCGTTTGTTTCGAGTAATTTATCGACTCATTAACGGCTATTTAATCGTGCGCCTTGCAAATGTGAGTTATCAATGCACGACCACAACATACGACTGGGAATTTGCGATTATTATTATTATTTGTTGAATGCTAAACGCCGGATATGCTAATTACTTGAGGTTTCTGCAAATTCTCAGCATTTGTAGGATATTTTACTTGGTTTTTTGAACTTTTGAGAAGGTTTTTGGCTGGATTTGGCTGGCTGGCTTTTATGTTAAATTGATGATAAGTTAGTTAGCGTTAGTTGAATAATGTTGCTTAATGGTATTTCAAGATTTCATATTTTAGACTGCATACTGAACGGAAAAGTTGCGTAATCAATATAAACGGGTACGTTTTTCTCATTCTGCTCGATATGAAATTAATTCCTCCTCGTATGAAATAATAAATAACATGGTTTTGCAAAAAACAAGTTTTTTTCCCCGATTAATTCCACGTTCTTGTTCAAATTTATATCTGCCTCCAACAGTGAATGCATGCAAATACATATGAATAAATGTGCATAATAACAGCGCTCCTATTATTATTAGTTCAGGTTCATTTATTTCGCGTTTACCAGTTTGGCCGGTGAAAATCCACGCTCAACCAGCTTTCGGACAACGGCGCGCTTTCCATTTCGCACTCGTACAATTTCTTTGCAGCACACGGAAACCACTGCGTTTCCTCGACATTTGTATCACGCTATATTCGTTTCATACTATAATGTAAAAGAGCACAGCGAATCGGTATAAACACCACATTCATGCCACCAACGAGCTAAATTTGTCGCAGAAGTCGTAAAATCGAAATAATAAACACAAGACGTTTCTCTTGTTCGTACGTGCGCAGTCTTGCAAAGACCACTTTGAGAATGTTTACATCTCCAAACTTTCTGAAACTATTCAAACCACTTTGAACAAGCAAACGATTGTTTTCAGTCCACAGTTGCTGTAATTCAATCTCATGGATTTAGTGCCTTGCAACGCTCTAGAACGCTGAAGATCAATTAATAAATGTTTCCTTGATTAGTCACAGTCTGTTCTGAAGCTGGCGCTCCACGATGCAGATTAATGTCCACTTGTCGCCGCCGCCGCGCTCAAATTCATTTAATGCGAACACTCATACTGCACAAATATGAATCACAGTAATTAGTAGTATTTCAGTCATACATAAATTGCTGGAAGCAAGCATAAATAGTAATGGGAGACTAAAGAATGTACCTCTCTTTCGTTACAGCTGATCTGTTGGTTCTGATTGGGTCAGATCCTAGATGGTTACCTCGAAGGGTTCAGGTGCGTGCAGGGCAGCTACAATTGAGTCCAGTGCAAGGATGCTTTTCGTTGATAAAGCAGAATGACTTGGGGACGAGGATTCCCTTAAGACATTTGAGTCTACAAGCTGGACCTTCAACGCATAGTCTTGCCTTAGTGCGAGGAAAGACAATTCTGCTCACATTACAGGTAATGATTAATAATATTTCATTGTAAAAGTCAAGTATTATTTCTTTGCACATTGCCGCGCAGTGATCACCAATGTATTTAATTGAGATTGAGATAATTGAGGTGAATCATGAGTTGTAAAATGTCTTGCCATTCAAATCCTAGTAGTTGTCTGTCCAATCTCAGGCGATTCATTCGTTTATTCCAATTGTTTGTAAACAAAAGAGATCCCCAACAGAACTACACCAGTGATTTGCGATCACAATTGCGGCGAGACCATTGTCCTTGTATAGCGACATGACGGAATGCCATTTTCCCATTGCGACGTCTTCAACATTAGCTGCATTAGGATGCGCTCCTGTCGCGACTACCATTGCACTCGCCGATGCATATTGCATAACAATCTCCTCAGACGTCGTGCACACGTAGCAAACCTAATAAATCCACATTGTCTAAATAATAAATTCAATCGATTTGCACACCAGAATCGCCCGGTCGGCGCGTGTTCCCATTCGTTGGTGCGCGCACGCCGTGCGGTTCCAAAGCTGCGCCCAGTTTTGCGCTCATCATCAATTGCATGTAATATTCCACTTTTGCGATCGAATGCTATTTGAATTCGATTGCTGGCGTCGCAAGATGATGCGTGCTTCGCCGCGTTTTTGCGGACTTTCTATTTGATTTCTATTTAATTCAATTCGCCGCCAATTGTTCACTGTGCAGCTCTAGAACAAATTGATAAGGAAATACACCATGTTCTCGAGTAAAAGTCTTGAAAGTAAAAGTTACCCGTACTAAAAGCATGTTTCTTCTTCCTGCAGACTTCAGATGAGCGTCAATTCGACCTTTGGGTGAAACTAATTGCGATCGAGATCATCCGCCAAACTCCTTTGGAAGACGTCAAGTACCTCGATGTGTTCTCCCTCACTACCAAAAACCCTCACCCCGATGCGGCCACCCCTTCGAAACCAGTGCAACCCTATGCTACGCCCAGCCCAGTTGATCTACATCTGCCCCCGACCCCATTACCAGCACTCACCGAGTCGTCTGTTTGCACAACCTGCAAGCCAGTCATCCATTTCGACGAGTGGGACGTCAACAAAAACCTTGTCAACGTGAACAACAACATTGTGGCAGCAAAGGGTGGCTACACTGATACTGTTGAGATCCTCCTCAAGAAGTGCCAGAGTAGTGAGAGCTATGTGCCGGTCAAGGAGAAACTCATGCTCTTCGAGTCCCTCTGCCGTATTGGAAGAGGTCGTAGCTCCGAGGATGTCTCTATGGGGCGGCTGGCGATTGTCGGCGTTTCCAAGCGTGCCCGTTCCCTGCACGACCTTACTTATTGCTTTGCCAGCGGCGGCGTGCGCGAGATTTGCAAGTACTTTGAGACCAAGTGTGAGGACGGCGGTGGTAATTCTACTGCGAAGCATATCAAGCGCCTGGTGCATTCGGACACCAGTCTAAACAAAGTTGTCTTCAACAGAACCTTTGAGAGTGTATCGTATGCTTAATTGATATGTGTCACCTTTAACACCATTAAAATGCATTAATCGTTATTATTGTACTACTTATTATACGTTCGTTAGTTTCGGCGATGTTGATTTATTAGGAAATTGTAAAGTATCAATCAATCAAGATTGATTCTACGTTGATTCAAAGCAAAAATTGCCAAAGGCGTTTTGTAATTGTATGATTTACTGTTATTCTAATTATTAAAATGTACTTAATACACGTTGTAAAGTTGTAATCTGAAATGCCACTAAATAAAATCTATTATAATGAAATTATAAGATATACTGTGAAAGCAACTGATAAGATAAGCTGATAATTCACCTGACAACCAATTTATATAAAGTGGAAGCTAAGCTATTGCGTAATTTGCATATTGTCACGTAACTTTATTTAATTTTTCCTGAAAGAATGTTGACATCCACAACAGACTTTTTAGGACATAAAAGGAGACGCTATCTTTTCTCCTCATCTCTCGAAACAACCCCCGATATTCCCACATATTTGCATATAATGTTACTACCTGAGCGGGAAATTTGATTTTGCGCATGCGCAACTTGGTTGTACCACCAAAAAGCATAAACCTCTTCTTCGTACTTTCATATCCCAACATGACAACAATAGATTGTTTTCATGAAGTAAAACAAAAGCTTTATATGTACAAGAATTTTTCTCAGACAAGAAATTACAATGATGCGGCCACCCCGCCATAATTAAGAATGGCATAACTTATTGCTATAAACGTGCACATAATACGCATATGAATAACCTAATTTCTCATAAATAATCATGTTTGTACATCTTGCAATAATCTACAACGGAATTGCTTTAAGAAACTCGTTCATATCATCATCAAGCATATCACAATCATCGTTTGTATTCCTCGGCAATGGTTTCAATTGTTGTGTTGAAAAATTAGTGAAAAAATCATCAAGATCATCATTTAACAAATCATCATACTCTTGACTCCTTTTTTCTGTGCTGCTATCATTGCTGTCAGTCCTAAAAGTCCCTGCTGAATTGAGCCTAAGAGATTTTGTTCTGTGCGCTGTATTTTCCTCCGCATCTAAAGTTCTTTTGCCGGTGGCGTCTTTAGCCGGTGTCAAAAACTTAATAATAGATTGTTGAGGTTTCTCCGGTGGAGTTTCTTTACATTTCACTGTTTTAAAGTTATCGTACGATTCTGTTGTGAGCTTCATTTCATTGAGTGTTCGTTGCTTGCTCTGGAGGAGAGGCCAGATGTAATCATCGACTGTCTTAGACCCGATTAAATAACGAATTGTGACTGGTTTAGTTTGTCCAATGCGATGAGCACGAGCTTCAGCCTGAGCTAATATCTAAACAAAGAAAAAATTGTGTTTTTTTGGTGAGAAAATTTAATGTCAGATATATTAACTCACGCTTGGTGTCCAATGTAACTCTGTGAAGATCACAACCTCAGCCGCTGTTAGTGTAATCCCGGAATTTGCAGCTGTAATCGATAGTAAAGCACATGCAACGTTGTCATTCGTCTGGAACATCCTCACAAGGCGCTCCCTATCTGTTGTTCTACCATCAATCCTAATAAACTTCTTCCCACTATCCACCAGAATCTCCTCCATTGCATCTAACATGATCAAATGATGTGCGAAGAGTATCACCTTCCGTGTTTCCTCACTCAACAGTTGAGTTATATATGCACTGACCGCAGGTATTTTAATTACAGCTGTTTTGTGGAAAAAGGGAAGAATTTGTTGGTCGTTCTTTATTATCTTCTTAAAATCAAGCCCGTGTAGAATTTCAAACTGCTTCTTCTCCTCTACGTTCAAATCCGCGTCGGTGATATTAAGATGAATAATTTCCTGCGTTTTATCAGGCAGTTGCAAAGCGCTCATTGTTGCTTTCGTCCGGCGAATCATAAAGCGCTTCTCGAGAACAATCTGCAACTCTTCTAGATTACTCTGTCCTGTTGCATCCCAGCCGAATTGTGATTCTTTTCCATCGCAGTACCGCTTGCTGTACTCCATGAAGTTGATGAAAAATGTCTCGTTGATTAGCTGCAGCTGAGTGAAGAGTTCGCTTGGTTTTGACAATGCTGGAGTCCCACTCAGAAGTATAACACGCTTTGCTTGACGTGCTAAAGCACTGGCAGACTTGAAACTCTTCGTTTTGAAGTTTTTCAGCGTGTGTGACTCGTCGAAGATACAGACACCACATTTTAAAGAAAGTAGCTCATCGACACGACTATTCATCATGTCGTACGATGAGATGATCACTTTGGGTTTGCCTAGGTAATCAGTTTTAGAGCCTAGCATATGAATATTCATTAAAGAGATTGAAGGGAGAAATTTGCAGATGCTAATCTCCCAACTAGAACTATAAGGCCCCAAATAAAAAATTGACATTTTTGTAATGAGTATATTATATGCCTACCAAGTTGAAGCAGTTGTAATTATCACCATTGGCCAATCTTCTCTGTAGTATGCTGAAATTGCAAGTGCTTGGATTGTTTTGCCAAGGCCCATTTCATCTGCAATTAGGCATCTTCCATTTCTCTCAACTGCAAAGCTAAATAAGAATAAATTATAGAGAATTCAATTCAAGCAGTGCTAGAATATACCCTAATGACTCCTCTTGAAATGGCATCAATGCATTCCTTAATTCATCATCAATTTTACTAAAATCATGATAACCATTGGCTAGTACCATCTTTGTTAAGGTATGTATCCAAATAGGTAGTTTATTAACATTTAAGTGGGATTGCAATGTTTCAAATTTTGATAACAACATGTCATAGTGGTCAAGTGAAAAATTCCAGTTGGAACTTTTAGGTTCTATACACAAACAAAACTTGGTGATAAACATGTGATAAATGTGCTCAAGGTTTTCTTACCATATGATTTGGACGGAATTGTCTTCATTACATCAATTGCTGGATTAAAATATTTTGATAATTTAACTTGAAATTTGTTAGAGGGTAATAAAACACAAGTAGCTTGTATTTTGTCATTGATGAATGAGTTAAAGTTGGATTTTGTGTTGAACCTGGAATTATTCGAATTGGAGTATACCTTTTTATTAGAGCTTCTTTCGCGTTGCGGAGATATGTCGAAATTTGATGCAACAAAATTTCTTTTTGTTGCTTTTGGAAAGAATGTTGGTTCTGCAGAAACACAACTTGAGCCATTCAGGTTAGGTGTAACATTCGTTGAGTTGTTTGAGACAATTTGGCTCATTTCGGTGCTTAATTTGCGTCTCTGGAGAAGTTCTTTGGCCCGACGTCTTTTCGCTTCTATCTCAGCTGCACTACACGACATATTCTTATAAATATTGGGAAACATTGAACAACTCAGCAAGTTCAAATAGATTTTTCCGCGGTTTTCGCATTGAACACCTTGAAGATCAGTTGAACATTGCAATATAGTCAACCCCATATACACACTACTTAAAATTTATAGAATATTAAAATATAAACAAATTGAAAACGTTATTATTACGTAAAAATGAATATTTATAATAATTGTCTAATATCTTTTTCGATGACCCTTAGTTATCACATGAATGGTCATGAATTTACCTTCGTAAAAAGTCGGCATTTGTTCGGGCGCAGTGCGTAAAATCAACACTAACTGCACTAATTCCTGAATCGGTTTCATCTGTTTCGTTCGGAGGAAAACAAAGGAAAAGTAATATGCCTGACGCACCAAAGCCCCGCAATGTGATCGAAAGCTTTTTCGGCACGGTGTACAAGGTGCTAGAAACTCCAGTGGTGTTCTTCCGAGGTAAGAAACTGAAAAAAGAAGCCTCATTCTAACTCCTAACCTGCAACCTTCCGACCTCCCTGTTACCTAACAGACGGCTGAATATCTTCTAAGAAGTATTATCTTGCTGCTAATATAACATGGTATCCGTCAGAGAAAATCGTCGTACCGAACCAGCAGAACTATCCGTGGTACCACCAGAAATTCAGACGTGTTCCAACAATTGATGAGTGCTACAGTGATGACCAAATCTGCTTCACTGAAGCAAACTGGCAATACAAGAGAGATCGCCTTGTAGACTCTGAAATCATTTCCATTTTACGCAAACGTTTTGAGAATTGTGTAATGTATGAAAGCCCTGATCATCTTACAAAGTGCAAGGATGTTTTGCAGCAATATGAGGATGCACAAACTAATTGGTTCATTAAATGTATGTCACTTTGAAATATTCGTCATAATGCTCACGTTAATAGCTTGTGGTATCTTGATCTAGATGGTGATCTTGGTGGTTACCATGATGTAAAGAAGGCATACATGAAGCAGAAGCATAGAATGATTTGGGAGCGTCGTCACGGTGAAGTCGGTCAAGGCATTAAGGTTAATGAGTAGAATATTACTTAGTATACTTTAGTCAAAATACATTGTACAATATTGTAGAGATGATGACGAAGATAATTAATTATGTTCATATAACAATGTGGTGTTAATAAACTTTCAAGAAAGTTTTATTTCAAACATGATTAATGCATGCAAACTCAATATAATTTAATAGTATCATGTAGTATTATAAATGCCAGCACGAGGTGAGTGTTTGCTTTGAACTCTAATTAAATATCTCAATTCATTGAATGCAGATAGCAAGACACAAAGCACTTGCAACTCACGAGTTAGTTGTTTAAGGTGGTGTGCGAACTTTACATCGTACGAACAAACCAATTTAGATCCATGGCATGCGCACGTTACATAGCGAATAATTGTGTATTTCTGGAACTAATTTATACTACAAATATCTTTGGCGCTCCTTAATTGCAAAGCAGAAGAATATACCTCCTCAATGGCTTCTCTTTTGAGGTCATTACAAGTTCCCTACCATCATGAACCATATTGATAATTCGTGATCAACATCATCTGAAATGTCCAATCCAAAGAGAACAGAGGGTTTAGATTGTAACCATTGCCACTTTAAATCATAAATTCATACATTAAAGAAATTAAAATATACAATTTCAATTAAAAATGTAAATTGACTAGAGAATAATGAAATGGGAATGCATTATCAATCAAGTAATATAGTTCTATCTAATTTTAGCATAAGTTATAACCATCCATAATTATTATCATCGAAACACGAGTTAATTTTGTGTGTGTGTGTGTCGTGTGTTCACATCATACACGGATTTTGGTAAATATGTACATTTCAAATCTGACTGTAATGTTACAACAGATGAAACTCCTAGCATCGCCGCTCTCGCGTACAGTGTCTGTTCTAGTAATTAACATTTGCAATACATTATCAATAATAGTCCATTACTGTAGAGGTAAGTGTCTAATTTACATGCTTAACATTTTTGGTATTAGTTGGTTGTTTGGAATTCAGTATATATACAAGAGTATGTGAAATTGCCTCGCGTCTTTTATTCTTTGACTAAACGCCTAGAATGTAGTTGTATAAGGATTTATTTCTAGTGCCTTGGTACTTGTCGACTGGTATCATTTACTGGTACGAACGTAAGAAAATGTGTCTTTGAGGCTTAAATTAATCGCTCTGTGGGGTTGTCACTCTAATTGGATATGTTTGCATGAGATTTAGAACGTATTCGTTTGTAGGGCGAGAACGTCAACGATTGAACAAGAGTTGAATAATCGATAAATTCGGTTGTGTGCCGACTCGAATGCAAACTCTGCTTAAACCTAGTTGTCTTTTCCTGTTAGTTATTTGCACTAGTGAGAATAACGAGACTAGCGGAATTGTCGTAGTGGATAGTGTAACACTATGGTACTTAAAAAACCGACTCGGCCGAGCGCGACAAGTGAATCGGGTGCGAAGGACTGCGAGCCAGTCGCTTCTTGGGTAATTTGTCCAGGATCTTTAGAAGGCGTGTGAAGTCGGGCCGATTCTCAGCTTTAAATGACCAGCACAGCATTAGAATGTCCTAGGGAAAGAAAGGGAAACAAGAATTGCCAATTACAGGATGTAAAATTAGTTAGTAGTTACTTTCACTTCACGTGAAGCTTGTAAATTCGCCAAAGTCTGCTTCATTCCCTTCCCAACTTGGAATATTATAGCTTCGGGTGGTTGTGATTTGAAAGGCCACTCGCCGCACAACAACTCATACCAAATTGTTCTGGAAGTCAACCAAATAATGAGCAACTGAGCATCAAAGTTGTGAGGTAGGACATACCCAAATGCATACACGTCTGATTGTGTGCTAAAGGGCAATTCCTCATCATGGGACTGATGAGCTCGCAAACTGCGGATAATTTCAGGTGCGAGGTAGCATAGCCAACCCGGTGGAATGCCAAGACGATCGGATTTTCTAAGGAAAACATGATTTTCATCGAATAGGACAGTACGAGAAAAAAGAGTAATCAAATACCAACCTGTTCCCAAAACACAACTTGGTAACACTGAAAATCCCGAAATCAGTGATAACCACTTTGCCGTTTTCCAAGAAGATGTTCTTGCTCTTCAAATCTTTGTGAACTATTCCCTTAGCGTGCAAATAGCCCATACCCTATGAAATAGACAATTTATTTAATTGTGTGTTATTTTCTCTGCTCGCACGGGAGATTCCATAAACTACCTGTGAAATTTGTTGCGCCACAATTGTAGTCTTATTCATATTAAACTTCTCCTTCCTGAGGTGGATGTGCGTGTAAAGGGTCTCGCCCTTACTGAGACTGGTTACAATCGCCAGTCGCGGTGGTTTCATGCACGCACCCATGAAAAGTAGAAGATTCTCATGCCGTGTCTTACGGAACGTAGAGACCTCGATTTTAAACTGGTCCAAGATGCGCTCGTCGTCCAGCGAGTCCATGTTCAGTACCTTGATGGCAACATCCCCATGCCAATAACCTTTGCTTACTTTACCAAATCGACCAGTGCCAATAACATCGCCGATTTGCAGCTCGTTGTACGGAATATCCCACTCCCTCATTGATAACTAAAAGAGTAAGCAGTAGGAAATTTTTGTAAGGGAATTGTGAAGGTAATGTGAATAATTCCTACGCTATTTTGTCGCGGCCACCGATGTCCATCCGCATTCGTCTCCGAATCTGACACCTGACTGTCCTGTGAGTCAACTCGCACTGGCGTCCTATCCGAATCAGTACTCCCTGAGACGGAGATCGTCCTATCACTATCCCGAGATTGCTGACTGCTAGTCAGATCAGGATGCAGGGTGATTGTGGTGATCAATGAACCGTCAATCGACGAGGTAGAATCGTTCGACTCGGAAAATGCTTCTGAAATAAACTCACCAAAATTACCAACTTGAACTACATTATGCATATGATAACCTCGTCAATTAATTACACTACCTGGGAAATCAAACGTGGTTTGCTTAACTTGCGGTGTTTGCGGCTGCAAGAACGCAGGACTGGAGGGCGTAGAACTATTGCAGCTCGACGTGTTTGAACTAGAATCGGGTGCCTATAAAAATCGTCATGAAATCACCCAAAACCTAAAAGGAACGACAGATTGCATGACTTACGCTTACATTATATACAGGAATGTGATTGACCGACGCATGCGGATGCGACGACTTCCTCATGAGGAGGTTCTCGATGAGGGTCATCGCGTTGCTCGAGCGGGTTGAGGTGGGTGACGAGAAGACAGCGGTCTTGTCCGTTGGCCACTTGCGCTTGAACTCCTCGAGCAGTTCCGCAGGCAAGCCACAAGAAGGAATCGCCTTCTCTTCGCACTCTCGATGGCATTTAAACTTGCATTCTTTGCACTTCAGGCCGGTGCCGAAGTAGATTGGCTTCATACATACTCCGCATTCGGCCATCATCTTAAACTTCTTCTGGAACCGGTGGGCGATCTGGTGACCCATCAGGCCTTTAGGTGTGTGAGGTGATTTAGGAACCTTTAATGTTGCTGGAGAGGTGACACAAGCAGAGATATAAATATCAGAGTACAGGTTGGGCGAGTAAAGCTTACATTTGCAACTATTATCGTCACTATCAGTGCCAACATGATTATACGGCGGGGATTTGATGGGACTTGTGAGAATAGGACTGGCGCATCCAGTTTCCGGACCTGGTTCCGTTGACAATCGACCTCGACGAGGTACAACCGTCGCTGTCGGATGACTATCACCATTACTATAAGAGATAGAAGCAGGAATACTGCATACATCAACTTAATCAAGAAATAAGCTGTAAAAACGCAATATGGGCATGTCAGCTGACAAAATTTAAGAGAAGGAACTTCTTCATTATCAATTTTTTGACACTTTGAGCATTATCAGTTCACCATGCATTATTCCTTGATTACGTTAGTCATCGAATTCCTCAAGCATTAACCATACTTTTCACAATAAGCATCAAAGCGCCACGAAGCAGTATGTTAAACAAATAAACAGAATAGTTACGTGTGAACAATCTCCCCATTGTTATCATTCTTTGCCAGTTGTGACTCGTGCGACTTGCTCTTCGTCAGAGGATAGTCGGGCAGCAAGCCTGTGGTGTTGTTGATAGTGCGATGCTTGGTTTTCGCTGGTGGTGTCGTTGGAAATTTCGCACCTAAGAATGCTCCAAAACATTGAGTACATTGAAAAGCTCGAAAATATTAGGAGCGTTAGCTTACAAAATTAGACAAATCACATTGAACTCCATTCCAGATATAAAATTTCAACCAGTATTAACTGAGAATCAAATTGGAATTTCAAGAGAAGTTAGTGAAAAATGGACTGTTCATTAGGAGTCTCCATGAGCATGTTAATGCTGAATGCAAAGCTTTATTGGAAAAGTGCATGCGAAATACCTTTTCCTCGAGTTTGAGGAGGGGTAGTGAGAACACATTGAACATTCAGAGAGCTGATACTTGAAACGGACGCGGAAGGTGGAATCGCACCTGCCCTGTTGTTGTTGATACACTCCTCGGATGGTACCGAGGCGCGTGTCGTGCGGGGACATGTCGCACGTGGCGAGTTCCCCTTCAAAGGTAGTTGAAGATCCCAAGAGTCCCAGTTCAATGGCATGTCGATCGTGTCATTGTCACCCCTTTTCAGTACATCTATAGAGGCATTGATTGATTTATGTTGTAGTTTATGAATCAGTATTTTCTGTCATACCAGTGTATTTTTTAAGATTGTGTAACGCTTTACACAATCTGCTGAGCTCCTCTGGCCGGGCCCCCCGCTCATTCAAGATGGTCTTAAGTTCATGCTCACTCTTCTCTTGCAGCTCCTCGAAGGAATGAATCTTCTGACACAAGACATTGATGGACATTGCACTAAGCCCAACAACCTTCAGCCACTGTGTTAGCGACGGCAGGTGTGGTTTATCATTAGAACGCATCTTCATTTTGGTCACAAGTTGATTGGAGAAGAGCTTGATGAGCTTACCCTAGGCATTCAAAGCAAACATGATCTCTATGTATATTGACTGGTTTTGTTTTGATGATACAAGGTCTAGTTATCCTTGACACATTTATGGTTCATGTTCACAGCTTAGTGTGTAACAGGAGACGATTGAAACAATAGTGCATTGTTAGTCAGCTACTACCAGCACATACAATGTTGGAATGTTTACTACATTTTTGTGTTTACTACGCGGCCTTAGTTGCAAGCATGCGAGTGCGTTGCCCATGTTGACGTTACCTCCAGAGTGCGAATCTCCTGTTGGGTGAGCTCGGCGCTGGTCGCACATTGCGTCCGCAGTCCTTCGAGCTTCACGGCCGAGACGTCGATGATTGACTGGATGATGTCCAGGTTCTTCTTGAGATCCAGCTCAGCGCTGTCCTCAGCCATCGCGGCGCCCTTGCGATGCTTTTCACTGCGGACGAGTTAGGGCCCGTAGCTGCTGCCCGCGCCGCGTTTGACTGCTCATAGCAGGCGCGCCTGCCGCACCGCCACCGGCTGCCGGACGCCTGGTGCGTTCGCTGTTCACGCTGCCGACGCCACCAGCTTTGCCTTGGGCACGTCTAATCCGCGTACTCGCGGCGCTCACACTCCACGAACAGTCTCCTAATCGCCATCTTGCGCGATACCTATGCTCGCTGCGGCGGCGGACGTGCGGCGCGTCGACGTGAAAGACGTAAAGATGCGTAAAGGGTAAATACGCATGGAGGTTTGACATGTAAGCACTGCGCAAAAGATATTTTCAATTAAGCCAAAAACAATAGGGAATAATTTAAATCGCAACGATTTTCACCAACAATAATCTAATTAAATTATCTAATAAGTTGTAATTCGGTTAAAAGCTAGTAAATCCACTTCAACACGGATAAATTTGAGTAAAAACTGAACTGTGCTGTTTTCAATTTTATTTCAGTTTAAACACGAGAATGTAGGTGGCTATCTAAAAAATCTAAAACAATTTTATAAATAATTCATTAAAACGTAACAAAATCTAGAAATAAATACAAAATACAATAAAATACACCTCAAGAAATTAATACCACTTGTTATAGATTACATTTGAAAAACATATGCGCAGGTTGAAAACAAATATTATTTGCTTCCATAACAACCTGATAGAGGTCACTCAAATTCTGATATCTTATAATTTTCACAGTATTTAAATGTTATATATTAAATTACGTATTATTAATTACGTTTGTTTAATATGAAATTCATAATAATTATATGATTGATAAAATAATATTAAACAAATCTACAAATATAATTTTTTTAATTTTTACTTTAATATAAATACCTTTTGTGTAAAGAATGGTTTTATGTGTAGTGACATAATAGTAAATAAAACTATTTAATGTTTATATGAAGTATTGCAACGTTGAATAAATTATTGCAAACTAAAGGTGACAGTAATTCTAGGCAATTTCTAACTTATTGTAACTTGTTAACCTTTGTAAATGTAGGAAGATTACAGTGATTTGTAATAAAATTAGAATACTTCTGAATTTAGTTCTACTTTGTGATATTGTAAATTAAAATATTCATAGCTTGAATGATGTCTAAAGTGTGCCCTTTATTAATAGGTTCATGCAAAATGAAGACATCAATCGACGACCTCTCGATGAATTCGACCCGTGGCCATCAATATGCCACCGCCCTAGCAATTACCGCTCGATATTACATTACGTCAACTTCAAATCGCAATCGTCTATTACATATTTACAATGAAACCAGAGAGGAGTCTCATCAATCTTAATTGATGCATTAAGGATGCCTGTGTCTTTTCTATCTTTTCCGCTTGTCGACGTTATTTGGTCGTATGCCAAGCTGAATTACATTAAACATGCATCGAGTATGATTTTCCATGGTTTTCCACCGTTCCCAACAATTTCCGCGCATGTATGCATGACGGATGCGGAATAATATGAATTGGGTGACGTTTAGTGTTGCATAAACATTAAATTTAATATTCTATTGCGTTTGGGCTGCGCGAAAGGAATTTCCGGATAGGTAAATATACGCCTTGCACGCCTGCAAAGCGGCAACAAATCTAAACAGATTGTTTCCTGCACGTGTCTATTGAAAAGAATGAAAAGCGGCGCCGGTGCGCGCATCGAGGACCAAAGAAAGGGCAAATGAAAACGAGTTAGGAAATTATTTCCCACCGCTTGCGAAACCCTACTCGACACACGCTTGCTCACCTTTTTGTGGCCCTCGCACTTTTATCGCGTAGTTTAATTCCTTGTCGATTTTTTCAGTTGCAGTCTTCTCTTCATAATCCAATATTTGTCGGGCTGTTAAATAGTTTGGATCGAAATTTTATTGTGGTTGTCAGAAAATTTAATTTTTTTTTGGGGATGTGATTTAAATAGGTTACCGAAAAGTAGTATTATTTAAGCCAGTGGGGAGTTGGAACTGACTAACTCGTGGTCTTGCAGTTGGTTTTATGGGCCCACAGAATGGTGGGGATTGCGGTAATGTGTGCCTCACGCATCCCTACCACTGCATCATGATATAAACCGAAAGCCACTGGTTTCAGTCATCAGTTTTTGTTCAACTTATGGGGAATAAATTAAGGAAGGTTGAATTCAAGGGGGTCGAATGTTTTCTTCTTTTCCACTCTCTGAAAGCAATAATTTTCTAGTTCATTTTTTTAATTTGATGACCTTACAAAGTTGAAATTAAGACAAGTACATTAAATAGATTATAGGAATTTTGTGCGTAAAGAAAAATGAAAAGAACGCGTTAGCTACGGTAGTTTATTTTCTTCACAGTACCTTGCAGACATGAAGCAGGCATTTTCGGTAATTTATAGCGCCTTAACAAGTTAACCAAGCTGCGCAAAGGAGATGGCGAAGAATGAGTAATGCCTCATAGGCCTCAATGGGCAAGGTAAGGCGCTGGAAGCATTTACTCAAGTTGGCAAATTCTCGCCGCATTCACACTGATTCCACCTAATTAATCGCGGCAATTTGCGTGTGGACAGGGCACGATTGATTTTTAGAAA
The DNA here is from genome assembly GCA_027574925.1 of Ecitoglossa quadriceps. Lineage (NCBI taxonomy): Eukaryota > Metazoa > Arthropoda > Insecta > Coleoptera > Staphylinidae > Ecitoglossa > Ecitoglossa quadriceps. The sequence continues at coordinate 4,821,611 of JAODGC010000001.1, read as the reverse complement.
AGCAGCATACTCGATTTGTGCGAAATTAGAAACGAGTGCAGGTCATTAGCCACTTGGTTGCTGCCACTGAGTACAACCAGCACGACAATGCAGGACATCGCAGGTATGCGTTGTCGGTGTGAAGATATCGGCCCGCGCCGCGCTGGTGGCTCGCGCCGTGGCACACATCCAAAAAGGGGCGGCGTCGCGGCTGCGTCAATTTCGAAGCCGCCGACCGACGTCAGTTGTATTCGTGCCACCGATGCAGCGGCTCAGCGGCGCTACGTAGCACGCACACACCCGCACTGACCGCCTCCCCCAACACAATCAGAGCGCGCGCAGCAGCGATCGACGTTCTCTTCGCGGCGCGGATCGAAAATAGCAATCGCGTCCGAGCCATGTCGCCGCCAATCTCGCCGCCGCGGATGGGCACGCAGCGATAGTGCGCCGCCAGTGCGATCGTTTGCGCACGGCGAACACTTCTGTGCGGACGTGATCCGATGAATGCAGCGCTAGCGTCGCTGCCGTCAAGGTAATTCGTGCAAGGCAGGAAGGAAAAAGACTAAAGGACCGACGCGATGGAGCTGATAATAGAGCGCGGCGCCGCCGCTACCAGGCTATGATAATCGGCCGCAGGAAGTGCGGAAGTCCGTGCGTGGGCGATTCTCGGCGGCGGCCGCCTTCGATTTCCGTAATGCGCGCCGGCCGCCACAATTAGGCAGACACTGGAGGCAGTGCGAGTGACACGCCAAATTTGAGCTGAGGGTGTTTTTTTTTTATCTGGATCTAGCTGCACTTCAGGTATGTACCTCGCACGCCACTCCAAGCATCTCCAAGTACTTTCATCAATTCATCCCTTAACGCGCCACCTATAATTTCTCATGCACGTAATGTGTGAAGGAAGTGCAAGTGCAACTTGACAAAGAAAATCGTCGGCGCCGAGTGCCGCGCTACTTTTCACTTGGCACTTCATCTTTATAGGAGCACCAGTTACACCTTCTACTCGCGGCTGATATATTTGTTGCCGGCCACCTCTGCCAGCATGCTCCAGACTCTCATTGTTGTCGAACAAAATCTATAAGAACATCGTTATCGATTCCGGGTTTGTTTTATGTGTATTAAAATTTGCAGCTGACTCCTTGCCATGACTCTTATTCCTTATTAACGGCGGCGGTGCTTTTCAAAAAGGATTACGTCTGGAGGGAAGCAGCCGACAGCAAACTATGAAGATTTTATTTGTTGGGAATTGCAAAGAGATTGCAATTTGCATGTTGTCATATCATGTTTGTATGAAATCTGCGCTCATTAGTTTGCTTCTTTGAACGCGCATTGCCGCCGCTGTCTTGAAAGATCAAAACCTCCGGTTTCCGCAACACAGTCAAAATGCAACTCAACTTCGGCGAATTTTCCGAAATTACCTTACCGCTTGTTATTTTATTAGTATAATCTTTTCTGACATCTTTTTGATGCTGCTTTGGTTTGTGCCGCAGAAGTGTGCCAGGTCAGCGCGCCGCCTCCGCGGCCGTCGCCGCATGCATCCATTCCATGTGCTTAATATATATTAATGACGTTCTTGTGAGCGCCGGCTTCGTAATAGAGGAAACACCCGCCCGTTTCGCAGGCAGCATCTAATGAAATTCCAATTGTCTTGCTGCACATTTCCCAATTTGAATTACAGATTTACGGGTCGGCTTAGCCGACGTACATGCTAAAGAGGTGCACGGGCGGGCGCCGCCGCCAGTTTACACACACGGTACATTGAAAGCGTGTGGCCCGACATGCAAGCTTTTCATTGATTTTTCCACGGCGTTTGTAGACGCGTTCTTTGCGGCGTGCTTTCATTTCTGCAACATTTGTTACGTAGATTATAAATAACAATTGTGCTATGGTCGTGCGTTTTTCTTGAAGATAGCCGCGATTGAAGCGGCGATCAAAAAATCGATGCGATTTTTAGTTCTGGCCTTTCGATGGCGTGCAAGCAATATTTGTTCAACTCAATCAAACTTGGAGAAAGTGAGTTAGGTTAGAATACGTCGTCAACTAGCGCTTCCTAAAAATACAGTTTTAGTTGTTGGTTCATTCGCAGAGTTATTCTGTTTGAGGGAGAGAGAAACTGAACGCTGCACTGGTTGCACTGTGGTGGAAGTGGAAGTGTCACTGGATGCAGAGGGCCGTGTCAAAGTGATTCCCAAACTATCCCCTCCACTTTGTTTATGATATAAACTCACCTCTTCGTGCTTACTCCACTTAGTCTTCACTTCGCTCCCGGCTAGTGAACACTGGTAGAATATTTTTTCCGTATTTTTTGCAACCTAAATTGCACAATTGATCAGGTGTCATGCTGGTATTGTTACTTGCATGGTCGTTTTTAAATAGAAAAATTGTTGATGACTCTTTAGGGGGCGGCATGTCACATTGGATCACTTTGCGCGATCAGGCGTGTGGAAATATTATCACCAACATTAATGCATGCTTGTGTGGCAATAACATTTTGTGCTAAATTTGCAATCACTCATGAATAATTCATTGACCCGCGCGTGTACAAGTCGTGTTTGCTCAAAGAACGACGTGAGTGACTTGCCACCATCGCCCTTTTATTTTTCAATAATTCATCGTAGGCTTCCCGAGCGGGCTCTTAGAGAGATCACGAATTATCTGCGCGATGGGCTTGGAATCTTTTCTTCATTTGTCTTTCACCCAGATAAAAAGAAACTGGACAGATTTAAAGCTCCCACATCTTGTTCTTTCATAGTACGGCTAGTTTTTCACATCCTCGCATGTTTTCCCTCGCGACTATTTCATCAAGAATTGGCGCACGAGACTCAAAAAGCCGATCGCAATCGTGCCACTGGCGTTTTTAATAATCGCATTGTTATTGTTCTTCGCAACCACAAAGAAATCACGAATTTGCAACGAGACGCAAGAGCACTTTAAGGCGCGTATTTGTCGGACGTCAATAGAGTGGGTGGCGGCGTTGATAAATCAAGTTGTAATGACTTTCCAATGGTGTGTCAACAAATGTTAAACTGGTAATCGACAAGTCGTCTAAGCAACATCTCAAAAAAAAAAAGAAAAAATCAATGCTGGACGCGACTGCCTTTGTTGCCACGCGGATTTGGAAATGTTCATTACTCTTAATAATTGCCTCAATGGATTTAATCAACCATAGATGGCATCGGCTGTATTTTTGTGTAGCAATGTGCGGCGGCATGGAAGCTGGAAATACAAAGCGCTTTCCTAACGCGTACGCTGAGTTTTCTTTGTCCGAAGCGCGTGTGAGTCTCGGAACGGGGGCGTAGCCGCGCATTTCTATTCTCGCCGCCGCCGCTGCTGCATATGCGAGCCACACACGTGACGCATGCACGGATGCAAAGAGATGAGGTCGGGGCGGCTGTTGCCATCGTCGCCATTCTTTTCTATGCATCGCACGAAGTAGTCTTTTCCTTTGCAGGTAAGACGCAAACAAATCCGCATTCACAACTCAGACCGGGATTGAAATAGGGGCAGCGGAACTGATAGAAAAGCCGGTGGAAATAGACAACGAAAAATATACTTGTTGCTGTCAATCGGGCTTGAAATGTCAATGAGTGATTGAGGCGACTGGCGCTAACGAAGGTGACGCTCTAAGTTTAGGCGTCTGGAACTCTAAGCATAAACATTGATGGAGTGTTCTAGGCGGGAGGCGGTGTGCAATCGACAGTTGCTAATCATTTGATAATAATAACCTGGCATAGATACAATGGTATGCATTGCAACATTTGAGTATTTCTTGTTGATTTTTTTAATCATTGCAACCGATCTTTCCTTCCAACTCTAGTCTCGGAGCCAGTTTAATTTAGTTTAATGGAAAAGTGTACCAAAGTTACTTGGAATTTACTTTGACCTAAAAAAAAAAAAACGGATCGATAGGGTCTTCTCGTTCATTGTGTAATGACAAAACAAGAAATAATTAAATAATGGAGCAATTGTGTTAATAGAAATGCTTCGGATTGTTTCCAAGGGTGTAGAAATTAGTTTCTGAAGAAGTAAACATAGTGGGCATATTGAAAGACATACTGGTAAATAGAAAATTAATCTGCTTGTCACTGGTACGAAGCGGCAGGATTTTCGGTGCAATGCAGTTTTGCAACTCGATTTAAAATTCATAGCGAAAGTTGGACGCAGTTGGACGTATTGAGGAAAAATGTTAAAAGTCCCATTTAGCGAGCATCACAGTCATTTTGTTAAAATCACCAACTATAATTTATAAACTCTCTCAATTATGCCTGTTCCACAATGGCATTTGCGAGGGGAAGTTAGATCAGTTTGGAACGATTACTTATTTAAGAGAGATCCTGAGAGAGACTATGATATGCTGTAATAATTTGTAATGATTTCATTTCTCCGATTTGCCTGGCTGCTCTGGGCTAGAGCGTCGAGAGAGCGGCTGCTGCGTCGGCGGCAGCGGTGGTGAGTCACAAGGGAGGCCGCGGTCGACGAGCGTGCTGCGCGCGTAAGTTACATAAGTGGAAAATGTAATGATTTTTTTATAAAGCAACTACGATTCCGCATAATAGCAAATTCCGGACGTGCGTCGCGGACGGCGTGTGTAATTGCGCCGCGATGGAGCAAGTCGCCATTTTCTCGCCGGCGGCGATGCAAATGTGTGCGATGCTGCTTTGAAAACGGAGAAATTGCACTGCGCAATTTTCCTACATGCTGAACACGCATGCCTTTCTTTTCTGTTTGCCGGGAATTTGATTAATTTTATTTGAACATTGTTGCTCTCAGTGGGGGTGAAACGTTTTGAAAATATTCAGTATACAGATATGCCAATTTCTTTTCGTTTCAAAATAATCGCACAAATATACAAACAGGGGGGAAATAAAGGGAAACATTGGAGAATACTCGAATTAGAAATTGTTCTTCTGTGAAGCAGTCACATTGCTTTGTGTTTGGTGTGCCACAGGGAATGTTTACAAATACATTGTCTTCCCAATTTTCTCCGATTTGCATTGCGGCAATCACGTGCCAGGATTTTAATTGCTTTTTAATTCAAGTCGGCGTTGTTCTAATGCATCAAATTCACAAGTCGGGTGCAAACCGGCCTGGAATGCACTCGCAAACAGTACGCTTGGAGGGCCGACCACACAACCAACCGAAAGCTTCTACGCTGCCTTCATCAATGTAATTAGCAGGCTTTATCAGTATTCAGTCGATGCGTGCTGGGCTGTTCGCTACCGCTTGTTACACTTTTGTCCAAATATCTGACACGGCGGACATGTGAGACGCGAGGAAATTGGTGGAAAATCTTTCAACTTTCTCAACACTTCAAGAGTCTCGTCGAGCAACCCTTTCACACCTTCCGAAATGTCTGCTGACAAGCCATCAATTCCCACTGACCTCAAAAATATTTCACACATTTTTCACGCTCCTGAATTTCTGAACGACATTTACAGCGAGTGCATCTTAGAATTCCAGAATGCTGAGTTTCCGGATGAAGGTCAGCTAACAATGAGACAGCAGGCTCATCGTGCGTGCACACAGCCAAAGTGTTGAACATTTTTTGCTTTGTTTGTGCTGTTTATTGTCAATTTACCAGATACCAGTCATGCATGCAAACTAATGTTTAAAAATGGTCAGACTTAAAGTAATTTGTCATTCTAATTGCACCCGGGTGGTGAAAAATTGTGCGGACGTTTTCTAACTGCTTGGGATTCAGACAAATGTGGTAAGTGCACACCATAAGCATATTTTATTACAGAATTCTTTTAAAAAATTAAAATAATATTCTCGTGATTCTACTTGATGCTGCTAATAAATTATTTAGGCAAAGGATTTAGAAATTGTGGTTTATAATGCCAAAATTATTACTTTTCTTTCTCTACTCTATCTTTATATGGAATACAATATTTAATTCTTTCTACAACCATTTAGTTTATCTCTAATTCGAAAAATTTTTTATTTATACAAAATTTCTTTAATTACGCTTTGAATAATTTATTACTAAACATTCATATTGATAGTATATTTTTACTTCAAAGATTTTCTGAAAAAATACCTGTATATTTAGCATGTACTTCAATCGAAATTGTACTTGAACTTGACAGTATTCCACATGATGGGATTAAAAATAGCTCTCTAGATTATCTTGAGAATGTTATCCCAATATGATGTAAATACCAACTGCACGCCTAAAAATTTATATATGTTGAGCAACTTTTACCTGATTGATTCTACCACACTCGTAAAATGTATTTCCTTAAATCTGAAATTCCGGAAACACAACCCCTCTGAACGTGGGATTATTTACTGATGGTAAATCGTAACATTTACAAAGTTTGGCAATTGTTGTTTTAAATAATTTGTGTAGTTCGTTCAATAGTATGCATACAAACCAAGCACTTGTTATATAAAAAGGGGTGGCTGGCGGGTCAGAGATGATATTTTTTTGGATTTGTGCTGGTCGTGTGTAATTTTAATTATACGGATTAGTTACGCCGACACTCGTTAGTTATAAATTATTCGTTTGCGAAATTACGTTAGCTCAGTTTTTGATTAATAAGTTTGAATTAAGTTTGACCTATAATTTTAATATCTGGTTCATTTGTACGGGGGTGGTCTGAAAAGTTGCGTAATTTATTTGGCTTAATTCCATTTAGAAGTTGGGCTAAGCAGAAATAATAATATGTTGAAAAATAGTTAAGTGAAATAAATTTCATGTTGAATTTAATTTTTTAATATTATTTTCTATGACCTATTGGCATTTTCTTCAACTTAGTGAGAATATTAATTATGTCAAAGCAATATCCTGGTTTTGTTACGCTTGATTTATCCACGTAACCCCCAAATTGATATCAAAATTAATTCCATCTCTATGACACCGAAAATACCGATATTGACCCCTATCAAATTCGAAGATTGATGATATCCGTTTTGCGAAAGTTTTCACCGCTATCACCCGTACAATCAAAGTGTTTGAAAAGGCTTCTCATTTCCACCACGCCATCGATTAATGTGATTAATTCATCGTGCTCCCGCTGCTGAACGCATGCATAATCGCACAAGAAATCTTAATCGATTGCGGCCTGGCGCTAATTAATTCGCCGCCTCCCACGCCCTCCATACCGACGCGCAGCTTACATACGGTTGGTGCGCATTTCCCATCTCAATCTTGTATCTAGTCGATTTTCTCCAGCGTTGAGCCTGGCTTTTTGCTTGGTCTAAGAGCAGATCAGAGGCGTCCCTTGCTGGTATTTCGTCAACTGCGAGTATCACTCCGCGCCTCCTGTAATAATAATATTTAATTTTTGTAATAATTCCTCCGAATTGCAACACTACCAACACTAACATTTCCATAAATGTTTAGATTCGATGGGTGCAGACTACTGATTCGTGCTTTTTGTTCCGCATTTCTTTTCGGAGTATACTTTGGAAGTTGCTGTCTTGTTCAGTGAACGATAGAACCACTCAAGAAAACAAACAGATTGCAATAGCTTACAGAATTTACCTACAGGTGCGTCAGAGTTGACGTTGACTGTTGATGTACTGATCCACGTGTGGATTTTGCCGACGTAAATAAAGATTAAAGTTGAGTTTGGGAAAGTTTGAGTTGAGGAAAATTGTAGGGTACTACAACGTCCTAGGACAACGAGGAGGAATTTACGCGTATGCTTGCTTGCATGTTGTTTCTTTTCTTTTCTGAGGTGGACATTTGTTTACACCAAAGGTGATTAATGGGTTGGTTTTAAAAGTAGGAAATATTTGATTTGGTGTTGATAATGGAAATATGCAAGGATTGGAAGTTAAATTAAGATTTGATTTTGGTAAAAATAACGTAACACGTACAGGATATAAAATTGTTTTTGTAAACTTGGGGGATATTTATAGCAGGAAAATAAGTTGGGAACAAGGAAATAATCAGAAATAGAATTATTGAAACATATCTAAAAATCTTGAGCTTTGATTAATTGCACTTGGATTTATTCATAATTTTCAAGAAGATTATTTGTTAAAATTTGTTCAAAAAAATTAGTTTTACTTAATGGACTTTATTACACAACCAATCTCTCTTGTAAAACAAAAGAATAAAATATTGTACGTTTCTGAGCTTTTCATAATGTGCAGTTGTTATTCTTTCTGAATTACTTTCCCAAAATTGTTTTTCAAAGATACTCCTTCTGAAATGTTTAATATATGTGAATAAAACCGTCTCCAGTCCTACTAAAATGAAACCTTTTCTAACTAGAAAACTGTATTATTTTTACAACTCCTAGTTTGTTAGAAAAATTAGGGAATCTCAATGATAGCAGCGATACACCAGCGAATAAGTGCCAATTTCCTCCAAGCTTAACCCATCCAAAAATAGACCACCTTTCTCTCCACTCGTAACTGCAGTGAAAAAGCTCTCAACATTTGATTGTTGTACACAAACTATTAATAATCCTCGCTGCAATTGCAATCGGCTGCAGGATTAAGTACATCATTCCCGCGAAGAAAGTGTTAACGGGCCGCGTGTTTTGAACTGCAATCAGAAATACGCAGATTAAGGTGCCGCTTAATTTAATGCCATTTAGGTAATGGCGCAATTCGTTTCTTTCTAATGATGAACCGTTGACGGCGGCGTCGATAGGTCACCTTCGAATCCAAATATTTTTAGATCTTTCCAACATCTCTCCACATGTGGGGGGACTGTAGCTGAAATCAGAATCAAGTTGCGACATTTTGCCAATGATGATTTATTACATCGGAATTTCGAATTCGACGCAAACAATATTTTAAGAGATGCGTATTTCGCAAGCAGAAGTTCACGGCGTAAAGTTGCGAAAATATGCTAATCGTCCCTGATCTAGTGTTTGCAATAACATGTCAAGTACGATGTATCCACACAATACTTCAGCTACGAGTACTAGACAAACATTGATAACAGTTTATTCGTTTTCCCAAAGAAAGATCCGACCTAAATCGGAATAAGCTAATGACGCTGAGAAATTGCTGAGTATCCTACGCGCCCCACATAATTAGAGCGCTGGCCATGCAATAAATGTACATATGTGGTGAGGAAGCATATCTAAAATTAAAAACGTCTAACCTCAAGTAAAAAGTACGACTATGACGGAACAGCAAGTACATCGAGCACGCATCTCGTATGGAAATTCGCGGGTGCGTGCGCAGTGGAGGAAAATTTGGATTTATATCAACACTCCGGCGGCGGCGTGAAGTTGTTTTGGTGCGCGCTGTTCTCAATTTAAGCAGGCACAAGTTTAATGTTAGTGGAAGGACGTGTTTGGTGCACGCGCGTTCGGGAAACTTGTGAAGTTGAGAAATTTTAGTGTTTGGTGATGAGGCGGTCCACTGTATACCATCCCCAGTAATTATCGTTTCGAAATTGTATTTTGCTTTGTCAATTATGGCTTGTATTAATTATTCTGTAATTAATGTGTGTTAATGGCTGTCATTTAGATTAATTATTAACTGGTGCCTTGGTGTTGACTTATGTGGGTTTTAATTTCGGATTATGTTCACTAATACCGAAGACTATGTCATAGCACATCATAGTTGTTAAGAATATGCAATAAAGTTACTATTGTTATTGCTAAGTCGAAGTAATTTGGAAGAAAAAAATACTTCAATGGTAATTATTTTTGTTATAAGTTGTTAGGCTTAAAATAGGTGCTTCTTTTTATCTTGGCAGGATATCTCTAAGAGCTGTTTTCCCATCTAGGATAATTTGATATAAACTGTAAATTATGCTCCTTTCAACGCATTTCCCAGCGAAATACCTCGTGAATATCCGTTGAAAACTGAAGTTTCTGTAAAACATTTCTAAGCATAAATTGAATATGTACATCACTCTTAAAATTAATTACAAGTTATCTAACAAGTTACACCACTTCAAAAGTACTACCCGACCCACGCTCTTCATAACCCCTACTTTGTTCTGCCGCCAACGATGCTCAGAAATCGAAGAGCCAACAATAAACCACTTAAAAATCTTTTCATACCTCGAGCGTTTCACAATCGCTAAGCGCATCTTGCACCGCCCCCCTCTGCCGAGGAAGGTCCTCTCTATTGCCCTTTTGCACCTACTGCCCTCTCTTATCATCCGCGCTGTTCGGATCGACGCTCGGCGCTTTTCACTTGCGGCCGCTTTTTCCACGCGCGAATTCGGTTCTCGTGCAGGCATATAGGCGGGAGGCGGGAGGCGGCAGTGCATTTACGAACGGGCCCGGATGAATAGCATGCAGCTTCATTGTGTTGGTGCGCGCATTATCCGGCATGCCATCTCGCGCGGCCTCGTTGCTGGTGAACGAAACAACACCCCTGCCGCCCCCACGTACCTTGCGACTCATTCACGTTGTATAATAATGTTTGCGAAACTTTTTTGTCTCCAGATTGAGAGATGAAAGAGGGGCGTTAAACGATTCTGTAAAATATTTAAAAATGGTGTGACGTCTTTGCCAACTCTTGATTCATTACAACAGCAGGATATATAGCTATCCAGAAAATGTTAGTTGTTATTGCTGAAGAACATTTTATGTTGAATTCAGTTTAAAGAAATTAAACTTTTAGTGCTGGGAAATTTTCAGATTAAGTGTTACTTGAAAGCTTTCAGGGCAATATTTTTTATGTCCAGTTATTAAAACATATTAAAACTACTTGAATACATTTTTTCACAGATTGAGACATTCTGGAAATACCGAAAAGTTTATAAGAAATGGACAATTTTAAAGAAATATGCTGCAGAGAATGCATTTTTATTGATTTGTGGAAACTTACAAACTAATTCCAAGCAGGAAAAACATAACACTGCACTTCTACCCTCCATTTATTTTCATTCTTTTCCAATTAACGCTAATTTTTGAGCTATTGCAATTAAACTAATTGTGCATTTCAGTAGGGTTCCCAGCAAAATTCTTGATAGATAATTATTGCTAAGATCAATTCAGAACTGTTTTTCCAACCCAAGCCAATGGGGCTTCTAACCCATCCAATGTGTCATTATCTCTGCATAGTGTAATGTTTGTGCAGCAGCCCATTGCTTTCTTGTTGCAGCAAAATGTTCGTGGCCGACATGAATCTCCTCAACATGGACGCCGAGAACCGGGTGGTGCTGAACGTGGGCGGCATCCGGCACGAGACCTACAAGGCCACGCTGAAGAAAATTCCGGCAACGCGCCTCTCCCGCCTCACGGAGGCGCTTGCCAATTACGATCCCATATTGAACGAGTACTTCTTCGATCGGCATCCCGGGGTCTTCGCTCAAGTACTTAATTATTACCGGTAAGTGGCGTTCAATCTACATTCTAAGCCACTCTTGTCGTAAGTTTCACTCGCTCAAAGATATTCGAATGAATAAACGCTTGGATTTCAATTTCATGCCGAAAGTTAAGGCTTTGAATAGGATTTACTGTGATTGAGGAGTTTTTCACCAACATTTGGGATGAAGACGCCACCACTGCTGCCGTTGCTGTTGCAGTCGCATGTGCGCAGTCAATCCAATAAGGACGATGAAAACTCGGTCGTAAATCAATTCTTCATAAGCATTTATGAAGAACGTCGGGCGTTGCAGGCGAGCTTATTTCCGTATTCACTTATCCCAGCCCGGCGCGTTCACACCTTCTTATTCACGCATTCGTTGCTCACGCGCAGTTGGTTTATTAACGGCGGCGGCGACGGCGGTATAATACAATAAGGTGTACTAGGCTTGGTGAATAAACTTAGTTCACGCACCCACGATTAAACCAATTGCGGCGCACGCCAAGCAAAAAACGCACGTAACTCAATCCCAGCCACCGCTGCCGCCGCCTCATGTGCTGTAAAACCGCGGGGATCTCCAGTTAACAACTTTGCATTCTGCGGCTTTGTGCGAACATTAAACGCGCAGCCAACCAAATAATACGACTATTCAAAATTAATTACTTCATACCATCCTTATAAATATTCAATTTCGGCCGGCAGCGCTAAAAAATAGCAGCCGAACACAATATAAACAATTGCGTTAGTTGTTTCACTTTTTCCGTTTTCCGTCTTGTTTCCGCCTTTGTGCGACTTTTTCTATGCTTTCTGCGGCGAGTTCATGAAATGCACTTGCGTGCGCGATTTGTCACCCCCAGAGCTTTTTTCATGCTGCTATAACAATAAAAAAAAACGCAAAATTAGACGATTATTTTTACTACAACAATGTTAGTTTCATCTTTGGATGGCATCCTCACCCGTACTTTTATTTTATCTTCCTTTCCTTCAACATGTAATCATAGAATGTGTTTCTAGTCTTTCTAGAAAAGCTAGTCTAGGCTACATTCCCAAATAGAAGAAAACGTATTTTAATCCACACAATCTAAGGAAGAAATGTTTCAATGACGACAAATCAATTTCGATTTGAATATAAGGTGTACTCTATTGTTTTAAAAATAAAGACTTGCAATACATTTGGTACATTCATTTTTTATAGACGTGAGCGTTGTTTACGAAGGGTTAAATTATGTAATATTTGACACTTGGTTTATGTATGCATAATATTGCAATCAAATGCTCATAAATTATTATACCAGCTTCTAGTTGAGCAGTTTGTTTGAGCATGTGGCAGTTATTCAACACACGGTAATACATTACTACTTTACAAATGAAAGTACATAGCATACTATTTACTTCTAGTTGCAGAGAAAACTTGGAACCAGTTGATGGGAAGAAATAACTGTCAGAATAATACAAGTTATTGCATTTTAAAATGAAATGCTCAAAGCAAGGAAATTTCTTTTAGAATTAAAAAATATTTTTTGAAATGTGTCTACTATTTAGTTAATTTTATGAAATTTGTTGTCATGATAAATTGCAAAATAGGATAAGTCATTATATGAGGGTCTTCCAAAGAACCCCTTTTTGGGTCTCAAGTATGTAGTGATGAATACTCATCAGTCATCCATTACCAAATCACAAATTTTATCAATAAGGTCTGTAGTAGTATCCTGAGCATGAGTATCCAGAGCATTCTGAACGTTCCGCATCACTTTTGTTCTAATTGATAGTTCAGAGTCACTATAATGTTTATCAAGCATTCTCATTAGTCAATTGAGTTGTCTGTTTTGCCTTTCATAAAGTAACAAATAATCAACGCCCAAAATTCCTTCTTGTCAATTTTTTGAAAATTACTGGATTCGATCCATACAAATGCCAAGTACAAAGAAATAAACCAATCTGGCTGTAACTTGTTGGTCTTCTTCAAGACATGTTACTAACTCGACATAATCTTGATTACCACCAGTAGTACCATTTCGCTGCCTTTGCACTAATTATATTCCAGAGATAGAACTTGCTGTTCCAATGGGGAAGGAATTGTTGTAAAATAATTATGATTTTCTAAGTCAATCATTTGTCTAAGTCTTCATTTGGTCACAATTATCAGCCTAAGTAACTCATCATCATCATTCTTATTTCGTTTTTACTCGTTTGCTGGGTGCAGGGTCTTGTGATGTGTGATTGTGGGCACACTTTTGTTACCCGTGCCGAAATCAACATCGCGTTCGAACTCCTGCCACTGGTCACCCGGTTGGACCACTGGACCGTTGTTTGGGAGGATGCAGACCTCTCTTCGATTTTAACCACAACGCTCCTAACGGAAGTGTTAGCAGGATTTGCACCCGTGTATAAGTAACTTCCAGAACAAAATGGGGATAATTACTAAAGCAGTGAGGATTTTTGAAATCTGTAAAGTTGTACAGAAAGTTCAGTATGCTTAGATTTATTTTCTATTTGATAGCTTTTAAGAAATAGTTTGAATGAAACGGAAATTTGTATTTTTGTTTAGGACAAATTCACGGTAGTTCTAAATCTATTTGCAATTATTCTGGGTAAACATACGTTTAAAAATTAGATTTATGTCAAACTAGCATCAGTTAAAGTAGTATCAATGTTGCCCATTAATATCAAATTTTAATGAAAATTTTTGAAAGCTAATGGTTTAAAGGATGAATTTCAATACGTTGGAATTTATCAAAGTAATATTTTTCCACTTTGCCCGAAATTAATTTAATATTAATTTTTGGTTTCCCAATTTTATATTTCATAAAAACAAATTAAATTAATATAAATTTTCAGTAAAGAAAGTTTAGTTTTTTTAAGACTCGTAACAATTAATAGGAATTATCAATTATTAAGAATGTATTACACTATAAACAAGAATTTATTAGGAATATACATTTTCCATTATCTGCCATTTTCTTATGTTTTAAACATTTTCAAATTCATCGTGGATCAAAATATTTTATATCAATTGGGATATAAAATTACTGCAAGAAGTTTTCATTTCAAATTTTGGTAACTGCAAAGAAATTTCAAAGCGAATTGAATAAAAATAATATTTGTCAACAATTAAAATATTCATTTTTATCCATGCCTCTTTTGTTGTATGACATCGAAGAAACCACAAAAATTGCCATCAATTGTAAATGCCGCCAAACACATGCAGTAAAACAAATCATTTCCACCCCGACGGCGTTTGAATGCAAACCAATTCAATTGCAAGGCGCGCAATGCACAAGTTTCTAGTGATTGTAATTGAACTGTTGCATCTGTTCATGTGTGCAATCAACGCGACATACGAAGAAGCAATTTTACATGGCGCAAGTCATTAATTTCCGGGTGCATAAATGCACAAATCGAACGGAAAAAACAAATTCACTCATGCAAGCCAACAGCTAGCTCTCCATCGAAAGGGGGTGAATGGAATGAATTCCACCTACACGTTGCACTTGCTCCATTTCGACCTTCCATTTGAAATTAATTCTGTGTAGCTACTACGAATAAGGGTCAAATTGAGTCTCTTGTAGAATTTCAATAAAAACTCAACGTGATTGTGACCAGTTGCGCCACGTCCAGTTTATATCCAATGTTAATTTATGTTGTTAATTCATGTTATTAGAAATTCATTTTGGATTGTTTCGGCAAAGTGAGATTTGGCGTTGGGAAGGCACTTGTCGGTTTTAAACGTAAGCAATGTTTACTTATTAATTTCGTTTGGAAACAAACTTTTGGGCAACAGGAAGTTGCAGATTGCGGTAACAGCCGCCTCCGGACCACTCAGTTAAGCCCCCATTACCAAACCTTTATTCACAACTGCCGCATTAATGTTAACGCCAAAATAGTCAATAATTTAAGTTTGTGTTTATTTTGCGCTCGACGCTCAATCCTGCTTTGTTGAATTTAAGTCTTAATACGATTGCAACTATTTCTTAAGTACCAACTACTTGTGACTAAAATTTAATGGTTCAAGAAGTCTTCAAGGCAAATAGAAAATGTTTGCTGATTTGTGAGTAAATCGTCCTTAAAAGTATGAAATTGTTGAAGAAAAGAAGCACATGTTTGCTCCGTTTTAATTAACAGAGTACACTGCTGTAAACAACAGGATAATGCTTTAAATAATCTAGAAAGTATAATCTGTAAAAAGTGGGTGAAACTCAGTTATACATTAATGTTATTGTTAATTTATAACATATTAAACAAATATCAAATATAGTAAAAATTTGTGGCTATCGTCTTTGTTTCTTGTGAATTAATTTCAAACAATAGTTTGACAAATAAATGCCCCCAAATAATGCAGAGCAATTATTAACTAATTAAAGTAGAATTTTCTATTAGATTTTTGATTTGATTGCTTTGTCTGTAAATTGATTATTTCATTAATAATTTGGCTTAATAACATTCAGCTTCGTACTGTTTTTGTCACACCTCAAGCAAACCACTTTTTGCGTCAGAAAATTGCTAATTTGCGCTTTTCCGCCACACGCCTGATTCCCCAACTTCCGCTCTGTTTTGTGCTTCCACCCCCGTCACCCTCGACTCCAATGAAATTAAATGTAGCAAAAACATTAATATATCTCCGCAGATCTGGCCGTAATAGCGATTATTTACAAGCGTAGAAGAAAATTTAAAGTGATTTTTTTTGCTTGCAGGACTGGAAAATTGCATTATCCCTCGGACGTCTGCGGTCCGCTGTTCGAGGAGGAGCTGGAATTTTGGGGATTGGATGCAAATCAAGTGGAACCATGTTGTTGGATGACTTACACTCAAGTGAGTAGAGGAAGTTTGATCTATTTCATTTGTATTAAGTGTAGGTTTATGGTTTCCTTTTTATTTTGGGAATTTTGATGCGATTTTTAATGCAGGAGTTGGATAATTATAAAGAATATTGCAATTGCACATAGGGAATGAATTACAGTAATTTCAAATTATTGGTAGTGAACGAAATTATGGTGATATAGAATTGTACAACTAGGATTTAATTACCACATAGTGAAGAAAGCAAATAAAACATTTATGTTGATATTCCAAGAGAATATATTTGCGATTTTGTGCAGAGTTATGACTATACTTCAACTAAGTACAGCAATAGATCCACAATTATTTCAAATATTACGGTATGAAGGCGTTGAAAAGAAATATTTGAAATCGTGTGATATTTAGATAAATTTATGTCATTTTGTAGTAATTAGATTATTTTAAAAAATAACTTAATTCTAGCCAAGTACTGTACTAATTTTAGACTTGTTTTTGACAGTCTATTCGCACATATTATTTATTAACGCTGCACTGGACAATTGTCTACAGTAATTAGTTATTTTCACAGTTGACTCTCGCTGTATGTAATAGTGAAAGGATATCATTTGAAAAAGACTCCTTACTTCGTCTGCCATTTCAAACTCAGTCTGCTACTCTCCTCTGCTACTTAAACTCACCCCATTCCAATTCTTTTGCTCTCTTGGGTTCCTCTTTAAACATTAGAAACAATCGATTTTTAACTTCAATTGAGTACTCAAATTGCTATGAAACTATATTTCCAACTAACCCACGTTCAGCCCAGAACCAAGAGCATGAATTCAAAGTAAAGCAGTAACCGTGTGTAGTGAATCTATATCATCCACTGTGCTGAAAATATTATCCTTCAAATGGTGCAACCCACAAATATATTCTCAAATTTGCTAGTTTCATGCATCGTTGTTTTTGTTGTCACGCGATGCAGAAGTATTCTAGGGTGGCGGAAGCTACCCTGGAGTGGCGCGCGTGTGCATGGAAACTTGAAAAGATCAAGATTAAGCGATTAGTTCTAGAAAATCCTAAAAGCTTTATTGATTTGCTGTTGATCGGGACATATATGCGCGCGTGAGGGGCGGCGAAGAAATTCAGATCACTCGAACTTTGGCTTCTGTGCGTTACATGAAAACTTTTGCGTTTACTCTGCATGTGTGTGCTATATCTCTGCACTAATGGGGTTTTTAGTTTTATTGGTTTATTGCTGTTTGCAGGGCTTGGGAAATAAATTATGTATTAAGGGGGACAGATTTTGAAGGAGGATTTAAAATTATTCTGTAATTTACAGAAATGTTTGCTTGAGTTGAACTAATCTCATGAAGAATTTTCCTTAGTTAATTCGGTTTCTTTTGGAATTTGTGGAGATAGTTGATTACTTATTCAAATCACGTGCGGATAATCCTGATAAATTGTAGGATAAAATTATTTCGTTGCTGATTACTGTCGCGGACAGAATGTGGAAACATGCCAATTCACCCCAGAGGATAATCTTTGCAAGCATAATCATACCATCATCTTGAATTTTTATGATATTTGCTTTGAATTCTCATAATAAAACACTGAAGTGTGTGTTTATGCAACCAAAATTATTATTGATTTTGTATTTGCTAATTATTTATGAATTATGAGTGACGGTTTACACTCACGAATATTAGGATTAAGCACACATTCCGTATTGCATCAACAGTTTATTGAAAAGCATTGAATCATTCAATGTGCTGACTATTGCGCAAATGAAATAATTTTGCCGCAAATACACAATTAAGTCCGGTAGGAATAATACAGGACTCGTGCTTGTTAATTCCTCGCGCGGGCCGCTTGATGCAAACAATCAACAAATAACTTTTGTGGATTGCGGCCCCGATATAGAGCTATCAATTGCGCTTTGTGCGACGCTCGTATGCTCCCACGCTCGTTAAATGCAGCGGATATTGCAAGCAGCATGAATGGCCAACCTTTTGTGCCGCCGCCTATTGCTGTGTCGCGCCGTCGCCGCCGCCCGCCTGCCCGATTGTTTTCTTCGCCGCGCGCGCGACAACAATTTAGCCAGTGTCGCGTCCTGTCAATCGACGAATGCGTGAGCGCGCTTAATTAATTAACGGCTAATTGCCTGCTGCTCGTGCATTGTGGTGGGTCACGTGTGAAGACGATTAGTGCCCAGGAAATTGTGTTCTGGAGTTGTTAGCAGCTATTCATAATCAAATTGCAATTTTCGTTATAGTTTTCTTTCCTCCATAGGAAGCATTTTTTTTTTAAATTTTGGAATGAATTATAACATTAACTAAACATTTAACGTATTTTAATATTTACAAATTTACAAATAAGTTCATGGTTGGAATAGTAATAGTATTACATTTTACAATTTTCCAGGATTTCAAAGAATTTCAAATCAAGCATTCGACATTCTCCGGATTTAAATCATTTTTTACTGCTTTGCAGCTACAAATGCAGTCTGTAATTACACCGAGTAAATCCATTTCATTGCGTAGAAAATTTTATGGTTGAATGTTGCGCTCGTTTGCCTACGCGCCGCTTTTCCGATGCTTTTCCGATCGTTTCAATCGATTCAATGCCAGCGTTGGCAACTTGCCTCTTCTCTTGGCGAATGGAAATGTTCTTAATTGGCTCAATTGATATCTGTTGCTGTCGGCGACCGCGTCGTTACGCAACAAACTACAAAACTTCCAATTGCGCTCCTCTCAAGTGCACAGCTGCGTCGCCGATGAATGCGAAAGCGATTATGGCGATGGCGAATGTGTAACGCATAAACTTTACGATGTTCATTTCAAGATTGGACGGTTGGATATTCTAATAACAAACCGGAATTTGATTGCAACTTTTTTTCTCTGCTTGTAGCATCGTGACACGCAGGAAACGTTGGCGGTGTTGGATCGGCTGGATTTGGACACCGAAAAGCCCAGCGAAGAGGAAATTGCGCGGAAATTCGGTTTCGAGGAGGCGTATTTTAATGGCACATTGTCATGGTGGCAGAATATGAAACCGAAGATTTGGTCCTTGTTTGACGAGCCATATTCATCAAATGCTGCCAAGGTAAGGGGACAAATAGAAAATACGATGTCCTCCTTTTTTTAGGCTCCCGTTTGATTCCAAACTTATTGCTCCTTGTTAATTTGTTCAAAACCTATGAGCTTCCCACTTTGAATAAGGAGGAGGGAAACTCTTGATACACTGTACTAGTCAGTTCCGTTTTTTTTTTAATCGTTTTGAAAGGAACTCTTCATATGAAATTCATCTTTCTATAGGTGATCGGTATACTCTCAGTGTTCTTCATTTGTGTCTCCATCGTCTCGTTCTGCCTTAAAACGCACCCGGATATGAAGGTGCCCGTGATACGGCGGGTGCAGGTGCGCACGGCGGATAACGATACCTCGTTCGTCATCGACCAGACCACCACCGAGGCGCACGTCGCCTTCTTCTACATCGAATGCATCTGCAACGCGTGGTTCACGTTTGAGATCCTCGTGCGCTTCGTGGCATCGCCCAATAAGTGCGAGTTCATCAACTCCTCGGTGAACATGATCGACTACATCGCCACCGCCAGCTTTTACATCGACCTGGTACTGCGTACGTTCGCCAACCACTTGGAGAACGCCGACATCATGGAGTTCTTCTCCATCATTCGCATCATGCGGTTGTTCAAGCTGACGCGCCACTCGTCGGGTCTGAAGATCCTCATCCAGACGTTCCGCGCATCGGCGAAGGAGCTCACGTTGCTGGTGTTTTTTCTCGTCCTTGGTATCGTCATCTTCGCCAGCCTCGTGTACTACGCCGAACGTATTCAAATTAATCCGCACAATGACTTCAAAAGTATACCGCTGGGGTTGTGGTGGGCATTGGTTACGATGACCACTGTGGGCTATGGCGACATGGTGCCGAAAACTTACATCGGCATGTTTGTTGGTGCTCTTTGTGCACTAGCTGGTGTGCTTACCATTGCTCTACCCGTGCCCGTTATTGTTTCCAACTTTGCTATGTACTACAGTCACACACAGGTAACCAACCAATCAGACCTAGCACTTTCTGAAAATTTAGAGCAATTCGAAATAAACATAGTTCTAACTTAAAATACTCCTCTCCTCTAGGCACGAGCAAAACTCCCAAAGAAACGCCGACGTGTCCTCCCAGTAGAACAACCCCGAGGACCAAGAATACCTGGCCAAGCGCAGGGACCAGGGTGTCCCGGCAACGTGCCCCCAGGAGGTCCCATGTCAGGACCCATGGCACAGAACCGCCGCATGAATGCCATCAAAGCAAACCACCCCAAGGAGATGATGTCGGGCGCCCAGAAAATTGGTGAGTACTCAGATCCTTTCTCAAACCGCCGCTTTGAAAGTCATCGCTTGTGAATACTGCAAACTAGGTGGCGACGAAGTCTGCTGATTTAGCGGTTGACTGCCGACGGGCTTGAATTTACGAGTTCCTCAAACGTAATCTGATATTTTCTTTTACGTACACATCGTATATTATGGCAATGTACGGTGAGAGCGCACGCTAAGCTAAGCTAAGATTCTCAAAGCTAGTAAACTACACGGATAAAGCTTTTAATTGCTTCGAAAACATGAAATATTTTATTCCGGCAGGTGTTAAAAATGAGAGTTAAGTGAAGAGTAAGAGCAATTTGCATTGTTTTTACATTTATTTCATTTTAATTCTGAGATGTGAATAAAAAATCAAATGAGCATAAACTGACATGTTTCCAGTTACACCAGAATTAATTTAAATTGCACTTTGTGCGCTTTAGGGTTTGCAATGTAATTTGATATTTCATCTCATGCGTGAGTTTGAAAAAGCTCTCCTCAAAGAAGATAATTACAAAACACATCGATCCACTTCACTTGAATCAGATGAGTTAAATCTTATTATAAAAAGCTCAACATTCTACTGCACCACGAAGCAGTACTGATTATTGGAAGAATCGCAGCGAAATTATTGCTTCTATGATATGCGTTGAGGTAGATTGATAAGCGGAATCCATCAAATTATTGTATCGAAAGCACGAATGAATTGCTAGTTAAACATGCAGAGCAATCCAAGGTTTTCCCACCGATAATAAGGGCGTTACACATATTTCACTAGCGCAATCGATGCTATGATGAATCGTCTCACATGCTCGCTTTTTAATCAATTCCGCACTATGCACATAAAAGCACGACTGTTTCAATTTCAAATGCCTAATTTCACCCGTAACTCATGGACGTGACGAATCAATACTTTTGTTTGCTGCTGTGCGACGGTTTGTCACGTGTAAATTTGTCTCGACATTCAATCTTTTGAGGATAGAATGTTGTTAGTTTGATAGTTTGAGGGAAAAAGTTGCAAAAGCTTTGTGTATGGCTTTGATGAAGATTTGGATGGGTTTTAATCAAGGATGATTACATTCAAGGTGTGGCGATGATATTTTCAAAATTGTTAGTAATAAAGGCTTGAGTTGAGGGTTGTGAATGTAATTATATCAATTCAATGTTTATTTATAATTTTGACTAGAAATAACCGAAGTTTACTTTGAAGGGGTTTTGATTGGCTTGGGTGGTTTGTAATCAATTTTTTATTACCAATCCAGGAAATGTAATTTTTAAAAATTATACACTTTAAAAATTACATAAGCTAAGAAATAAATATTTGCATAACATTTTTTTCCACAATCAAATTTCCCTGCTGTTTGTGCTAGCACTTGTTGCGTTTTTAAACATTTCCAAAACAATTCTGAAGAGATGTGCACCAATTTACCATTTTCCTAAAAAAATTATTGAACGTACTAGTTGTGAATGTGTGAAAAATTACACTTAGTTGAGTACATTGCGTGCAAACACCGGCGTTTTGAGGCTTTTATTAAATAACCGGCTTAATTCCATCTGTCTGCACCCAACGTCCTCGTTCCTATGGGCCAGATATTTCGGGTTAATTACGCACATCCATATTTTTTATGCTACCGGCGTCGTGTTTCTAACGATCGGCATCGATGAGGATTTGCAAAGCACTACTGCGGAAAATTGCGAGGAAAAAAGAGATTTTAGGCGACTCTTTAGTAATAACTATCAGGGTAGTTTTTCTCCGTTTTCTTTATTGACTTTGTTTTGTGGATGCGATTTAATCGAATTTAGAATCGGGGGAATATTCGATGATTTTCACATATGCATCAAAGATTTCTCAATGGTGGTGTGCCAATTGCGCAACAGGTACCTGCAATGAGTTTTTTGCAACAATTTCCATCGCCTGTTTAACAAAGTTAACAATAATGATTATATATTATGCCAATAGAATAAATGAACACGTAAGGTTGCATATTTTTACCAAAAGCAGAAAAATTATAATTTCTGCCGAAAGCTTGCGGTTGAATGAAAAATCAATGGAGGCAATGAGGGGAAAATCGTATATGATATATGTGAAAATCGTCGATTTCATTAAGTGGCGACTAGCTTAATTGAAGAAATGCCCTTTATATCATTTTAAATAATTTAATACAATATTCTGTGGAAATAAAAAAAAACAAAAATTATGAAGGATGTGCATCAAATTGAATTTAATTGAAAACATTTTTATAGACAAGTAATTTCCATTGTTGAATTGTCATGACTAATATTCATAATTTTTTGGCTTGGCTTTACCCTACTTGAAAAACTTTGTCTTGTTACTATTTTCTGTTTGTTTACATTATGATTGGGCATAATAAAATTGAAATAAATGTTTGCACCGCAATACCAATAGATTTTTCAATATACCCACGAAAATTCCATGGAAAATCTTAAGAGAAAAACAATTCTCCATAATAACCACAAACGATATGGCTTTTCTTTTCCTCATTTCTATTAATTTTCCATGTTTTTTCCTCCTACGTTTTAATATTTTTTTTCTCTTCCACATTGCTTTTCTTGCTTCTAGTTTACCCCGCGTGACTTCTCATGGCCATTCCACAACTTTCTACCACTTTCCACCAAGGGTGAAATGATTTATGCGCCAGTACGATGTAATAGTGAACCACGTATAGTTCGTTTCACCATTTGTCCAATACTATTCGCTGAAGCTAATCACCCTACAGTTTAATCCTTTTTGTGAGGCGGCAGCGTCTTGTCGTGCAGAGGGCTTATTGCAACGGGCGGCGTGCCCGCCTCACCACTGCAAACGCAAAGCGGCGTTTAATCAATAAAAGCCGAGCGCGATAAGGACGAGAAAAAAGCGGATAATGCGTATACATATTATGGAAGTGGACGGCGGGCGTTCTGCGATCTGGAAAATATCACACCGAGTGCAGAAAACAACTGAAAGCTTTCGCCGCCTACTGTCGCCGCCGTCCTTTTGTAGTGAGCAACACGCTCCTCTTGATTTGGCGCGCAAATAAAATTGAAATTATCTAGCCGTTATTTTTATTGAGTGAAACTAAAACCTCTTCTGTTTGTGGTGATTTTTTGATTGGAAAATGAGAATTATATTTCCCAATTGGAATTGAATTTTTTTTCATGGTAAACTACCTTTCAACTTAATCGTATGAACTAACTACACTGAATTAGTTATTTTTAATTAAAACAGGTGGGTAATTATTAAAACATATAAGTTATATAAATTTCTTAAATTGGAAACAGAAGTTGACTCTATAGACATTTAATTTGGACTTTTTAATTTATTAACATTAACTTTTATAAGATTTAGATAGGTATTATTGGACTTTAATTGGATTGCTTACATTCAGTAGAAGTGAAAATATTTCAGTTTTATATAGTTTGCATCAATAATTTCCAAGTATCTGCACTATATTCTACGATAAAAATAATTAACTTTCAAATAAGATTAAAGGATTGCTAACTAATTTTGATGATTTCTGCTTCACTTAACTCGTATAATTATGACAAAATAAAACAAAACTCAAATTTTTATATCAATTGGACTATGTCAAATTGGCAGCAGTGGTGGCGCCAGAATTAAATTGTGCATTTCGGCAAGAGACTATTCAAGAACGAATTGCAAAAGGTGTAAGGCGTGTGCGATGCGGAAAGGTCGTTTTGTTACGCTGGCGGCGGCTGCTATTACACCCATTGAAGGATGATATTGGATATTGAATTAGATTCACTAGACTATTCTATTCCTCCCTTGCGGCTGCATGCTACTTCATAATAACTTTTTCCAACAAACTACAAGACATGTTGACATATTAGGAGAATATAGCGAGAATTTTTTTTGATATTTCAACATTCAAGTACAAAGTACATAGTGTACATATGTTGTCATACTCAAATGCCTTAGGAATGATTATTTTCTATCAGGCAATTATGTTTGGATATTTTCTGTATTGTTCTGGAACGTTCTAATCGAAGTTCTTTTCTTGGAAGAAAATAGAATTGACTTTGAATTGGTCCTGGCTATTTGCATTTTGGTAAATTACATGTTTTTCTAATGAATATTTATTTATACAACAATATGTTTCAATATGATTTTATTTATTCGATTTGTATTTAAATTGAAATTTTATTGAAACAATAATATTGAAAGGATTTCTGAATTGAACTAATCGATATTATTTATATTTAGTCCAATTGTGGGATTTCTAATTATTACTTTTGAATACAAGTAAGATAATTGATAGGAAATTAAGTGAACTTTATGATGTTGTTAAATGCATTATATTTTCTTTAAAATTGATGATGATATATATGATATACATCTATATATATGATATTTGAAAAGTCAGCATTTAAGGTGAATGATCAACCGCTACATGATATTTCTTTTCGACTTGCGATCAAAATTTTTTTTTGTTTTCCGTCTTGACATTGTAGTTCCACTCAAATATTTACTTAAACATTTATTTAAACATACATTTACTCTGATATATTTACAATAAATTTTCAACGCAAATACGCCAGGTCCTCATATTTGCATTATTTAACAATGCGCCAAATGTGAACAGTTGATGGATGGAAAATTGATAAAACAAACACACGCGCCATGTGCGCCGATAAAGTGTAGTGCAAACATGAGCATAATCGCAACCGCCATCTGCGCGCCGCCACCAAGTAAACACGCGCAATAGTAGATAGTCAATTGTTTATCGCCGCCCGCCGCCGCTTATCCCTGCGACGTGGTGTAGGCGCCATCCCAACGCGTAGTTATGTGAACGGCTGATTGATCGCCTCCGCTCGCCGGCGGCGCGCAAACTGCCACTCAAGTGCATGCCGTATGCCACATGACTAATAATCCTGATTTTGCTGCCGATTTATTAATTAAAATCCGCGGGAATTTTCTACAACCGCAGGTGAGCTTGTTGATTGTCTTGTGTGGGGGCGGTTCAGGGAAGGCGGTGGAGATTGTGTTGCAACAAAGCGTGAATCTAAACAAGCGTCATTTGCATGGTAAAGCTCATGGCGACGATTGAAAAACTTGCTGGGCACACAAATTACGCCGGCTTATTGGATTTGAGCCACTAGCGGCCTCGACGGCGGTGAAGTCAATACAGTTGCAAGGTGGATGATTGTCTAGCTGCGGTTGTATTAACCGCTGGCCTAAATCGCCTAAGAACTTCTGCGCCCACTACGAGCAAAGGTCAAGCAAATCGCCAATCAAATTTGCTTTAACTATGATCAACCTTCTAATTCATAACTAATTCTTATTCCGTTAAGCCACCCCCAAATAGAATTTGGGACAGGAAACAGCCACAATATAACAGCAAAAAGAATCATTTTCTCTCCCGGAAACTGCTTTAACCTTTCAATGTGGATATATTTCCCCGTTGAATCGTTCCGGTCAATTAGCCTCTGAATTTCAGGCATCGAGGGCGGCGAAAAGTGAGACGATATTTTATCCGGAACACATTGAGAGCTGTCGACGCATGACAAAATAAGTAAATGGATTCGACGCCGGCAGCGATCTGCAAGAGCACCACCATCAGTAGAATGGTGGCGGCTGCGGCGGTGTTGGTAGTAGCAATAAAGCTGGCAGCGGTAGACGCTGTCGTTACAGTTTATTTCTTTCGCGTGTACGCTTTGTTTGTCTTTGTTTAAGATAATAAATCCTTTGTTTTATAAACTTATGAAGCGAGATCTAGGCTGTGGAGGCGGCGTACTGCCTCGTGTGAGCCACGGATCAACGTGCTACGGACGCATTGAAATATGTTTGCCGGAGGATTTTTATATGGCGGCTTTTATTGTTTGGTTTGTGTTGCTACACAAAGCGATTTACCCGTTAATGTCTCAGTTTAGGAAAAACAGTGGACGAAAACGAATTATGTTGGAAAAATTGGTTTTGGGAAGTACTTCACACAAATATCTAGTCAAGTAACATCAGCAAAAGGAACTATTACACTATTACATTTAAAATTTGACTTATTCAATTTTAAATATTTACGTGTTGTTTAAACTGATAAATATTAACAAAAGAATAGAATAATTTGTTTTTTCATTTTTCCTGAGGATTGCCTGCAGTGCAGGATGATCAATTAAAGAGGAATAATTATTGCTGTACAAAAAAAGCTCAGATTAAATTCGATTGAGTTACTGATAAATTATTTATTGATATTTTTATGAAAAAAAGTTTTCAAAAAAATCAACAATATGCTTTAGTTAGATTTGTTTTCTCACTGTTTCACGAGTATCAAAACCCTTGTAAAATAACAAAAAGTGATATCGACATATTTATATTATCGTAAATTAATTATTATTTTTAATATAAATGTGATGTTAGGAAGGTAAGGCTTTATTTTGAATTTTTTAAAGACAATTCCAATCATATCTTCAAATGAACTAATTTTTTTTTAAATCTTGTCCAAGGTATACTTTATTTAATAGTCGAGCCAGATCAAATAATAATTCTCAAATAAAAATAATTTGATTATACTCATATTTCCTACGCATCACAATTATAGTTACGTTAAATATATTTGGTCCATCTGAAAATCACAGCTGTTTATTATCATCCGAAAATTCAGCTGCCTATTTTCTTGACAATCTATTTGTCTGTGACATATGTTTCCTAGTGATTTCACCCAAATAGATATTATTTAAGATCTTTGATCCGAAGTGGATGTAAATGTTATTCATCTTCCAGGCATTTGCTCCATTGTTCCTTTGAATTGATAGCAAACATAAATAACTCCTTAAACATTTATTTTCTTACGTAGAAAATCCATGAGAATGCTTGTTTTCCACCCTACTCTTATTAAAGTAACAGTAAAAGATTTTTATGACGCGACTGTTTTTCATTCAACATCGATTGGTACTTCCTGGCAAGTTGTTTTTCCACTCAACTAATCAGTAATTCACTTCCACAATTTGATTAAAACGTAGCCGTAGTGCTGTCAGGTAGGTCAACCTTTGCATGTCCCATGAAAGCGCGATTTTATAGCCGTTCACGCCCGTCGCTAGTGCCGGCGGCGGCAAAGAAGCAACCCACCGACGAGATATTGCATTACTTTCTACAACAGACAAAAGTATCAAAAATTTACGACTTGCTCTTGTCTTGCGCGTCACAAAAGACGTTAAATATTTCACTCAACGCATTGCACACAATAAGAACTCTCCCTTAGCTTTTTTCGCAATTTCCGCGCGCTACTTAGTTTCGGACTTTGGTCAAATTCAGCGCATTCAATCAACCACTTCTGCATGTTGATTGAGATAGAGTGCTATGCGTGAATTAAGTAAATTGCCAACCCAATGAAGAAGAGGTGGCTATAAAATATTGAGTGAGAACAGCCACAGGTTGTGTCAGTGGTGGCGGCGCTCAGCTTGATACCGAAGCATTCGCTAATATCATTAATTCAGGTAGCGATGTCATTACCATTTAACAATCGGTGTAAACGTCGCAAAAAGAATCCGAGTTGAAAATAAAATCGCTCGTCATCTAAAATGGTATTAGGTGAGATGAAGGTATAGATTGCGTGGAGGCGTTGGGGAACTCGTTGTTGTGTGCCCTTGTTGCTCTTGTTTTATTGTAACATTGCATTTCTAGCACTTACTAACCATTTGCAGATGAAGGTCATATCAATTCCAACGGAGCGCAAAATCCGCCACAGTTAAACTGAAGGATCTAATTTTTCTGTACAAACACAAAAAAAAAATGCAAAAACCACACAAAACAAATGCGGTACTTATACATCTGATATTTGATTGATCTTTGCATTTATGTACTTGATTGTATAGTGTCATTGTATTGTATTGTATTTGGGGTTTTCCTAGGTTACATTTGTTGCGAATGCGGTTTCTTTGATCTTCTTCCCAATTTTCATCCTTTTTCTTACTGACTTTCCAATTTCAACACACACATTATTTCCCAAATATCTTCTAAATAAACACGGCATTCAGTAATAAAATAAAAAACCGCAAAAAAACAACCATAAAAGATAAAACACGAGTCAGATTTGACATCGTTTGCATCTATTTCACAACGTTTTGGAATCTTTTTACTCATAACTCAATTAATAGACACTCAAAATTACAACAGATATCAAAAACACTAAAATTAGCTTAAATTTCAATAACAAGTTTAGTGATCGACAATAAAAACCGATGAAAATCTATATTTTCTCCTTAAAATTACAATAACCTGCTCAATTTTTTTGAGCATAGTGGTGAACTCTAGTTTTTCTGAAGGTTTTAAACATAGTTAGACATAACTTTAAAATTATTTCACAATCAGTATGTTCATAAATAATATTATTTTCAAACGCAGACATAATTATTACTTATTACTATCTTAAATCACCACTAATTTCCCAAAACGAGTACCGCAAAAAGTTAGCTTTAGGTTTTTATTCTTTTAGTGATTGTAACCTTACTGAATTGTATTCGGTTTTCCTTAGGTTATCGATGTTGTTTGTTTGGTTTCCATCCCTTTGTCTGTCCTTTTGCATTGCGCTATGTACGTTGTCGGGGTGTTTACAACCGACTGTATCTGCATTTTGGAGATGCGTAGTCGTGGGTGTGCTGTTGCTGTCGACTTGTTTTTTATTCCACCCTAAGCACGTGGTTTTTTTTATTGCAGGTAGCACTTCTATTAACTTGTTTGTTATCTAGTTTATTGCTAGTTACGTATGTGTCGCCGGGGCTGGCAATAAATTGAAATATTATTGTGCGGGTGGGTTCTGTTTACATAGACGCGCGCGGGATATTGATTCGAGCGATGCTGTTACATTTCACACATTGAATCTTGTTTGTTAGAAGAATTTTCAAGATGTCATGAATTTATTACATCATTCTTGCAAGGGACTGCTAGAGAAACGAATGTGGTCAGATTGTAACAGGGTTTTTTTTTATCGAATTTTGATGTTACAATGCAAATTTCGTTGTTATTGCGGGTTTTAATTGAAATCTCAAAGATGTCTGAATAATTTCTTTGAATTAGCTTTGCAAAATGTTTAGACATATGTTAATATCTATTATTCAGAAAACTTCATCTTTTGAAATCACTCTTCTCTTCATTTAATCCAGACCATGCTGCAGAATAATTTCTGTATCAAATTTTGATGTTATCTTTTTACTTCCTATGTTCTTAAATTTTACATGTTAAAATTTTCCAGGACAATAAATGAAAACATATAATATCAATGCATTCAGTTTTAATACTACTTCTTTTCTTACAAAAAAAAACTTCCTTTATATTTGTATATGTTATGTTCTAAAATAATTGGATTTTATTTTTAGAATATTTTTACCTACATAGCATTATCATTTCTGCAGTAAAAGAAGCCAATTATTGGTTTAATCTCCCTTTGGTTTGTAGAAAATATTCGATTGTTCTGAAAGAATTCAGTTAGTTTTTAATATTTTACCAACCAAAAAAAATATATCTCTTTCTGCACAACATCAGCAACTTGAGTTCTTTTGTCTCATCATATGAACAACAAAATTCTACACTTGCCCTCCAACCGACCACAAACGCACCGCCACCGCGCTCCACACTCCGCGTTGGGCTCCTTTTGCGCATCTTTGGGTTTCAGCATGGACTTCTTAGATAGCTATCAACTTCTGAACTTATCTCAACTTCTCTCAACTCCTAGAATTAGCGATGTTTCTGATGGAATGTTATAGTAAACTCATAATGCACGCCCATTGATTAGTTCTTAACGTTTGCACGTTTGACTGTCCACCGCCCCTCATCACCGCCACTGAAACTAACCTCATGCGCAATGTTGTAGGTGCTCTCTCGGTCGGCATGGCGGCGCCGTTCAACACCAACGGCGTGAAGATGGCCGACGCGCCGACCACACCGGAGGACACCAGTGGCGGCGACTCTGGCGCGCAGGACCAGCTCAAGATGAACTCGCAGGTGACACTCGATCCTTCCACCGGGCAGTGCTTCACCTCCGCCATCAAGCAACCGATGTTCTAGTACACGGAGGCGGTGGCCAGACGCAGTGTCGTCTTGAAGAGACAGTGGTTGGATATAGGGATGAATCGGAATTTTATCAAGCCAGAGGTGAATTTGTTATTTATCGGAGGTGGACGTGGTTTGCATTTTATTAACCAACTCAACCTACATATCAGCCAGTATTCATCTCAGTTGAGGGGCATGTTAATAGCCCTAAACTATGAATTAACATTTACGCATGCGCAGTGCACGTCAAGCATAAATGTTAATTACTCCGAATGGACCTTAAGGACAAGAGCTAATTCTCTTCGAATGCTGGCGCGACATGCCGTCTTCATTATGCGCCATGAATTATTTCTGGATAGCTCGCGTTCCTGACTCAAATTCCTGACTGCAATTGCCGTAGGACGGCGCCACGTGTACACATCTGAGGTAATCATCATACAAAACATCTAGCTTATGATTATCATTTGCACGTAAATTTATTCCATATGGGTTGGGATCCTCTGTGTTATAAGGCTGATAACTACCCAATTTTGTTCGTCGCGAAAGGAGGTTATGATCACTTAATCTTTATTGGTTTCCTCTTAAATTCGTTGGAATCATGTTGCACTGTGTGCAAATGAATATAAACGTATTGCGAAATTTGGCTAACAGTGCAAGTTACAGCGCGACGGGGGCGGCTTGTGATGAAACGTGTTGTTGTGTGCGCCACCCCTCTTACCTGCGCTGTGGATGCCCTCCATTTAGCCCACCGCTCGGTTGCCATTTTAATCCGAGTGGAATAATTCTGGTTCATTAAGGGGTTTTCTATGAATTAGCAGTGCTAGCGGACTCATTTTAGTATCACGGAGATTAGACGCCACCGCCGCCTGCCGCAAAAATGTAAAAGTTGTGCGCAAATGTTGCATGTGCGACATACTGTGATCAATATATTGGCCGGAGCTGCGACGTATTAGTTACGAAGGAGCGCGTTGGAAATCCAGACGTCGGAAAAGGGTGAACACTGAAAAAAGGGCTTTGAGTGCGATGGATCTCACGAAGATAGTTGTCATTCAACATTCACAAAGCGCCAGCGTAGACATGGAGGTCTCTTTTTACGATAATTGATGGCTTCCTGGGCGATATTTCAGCAATTTTGGAAAAACAGGAAAATCCAATATTGTCAAACTCGATAATATATTACTAATTGTTTTCATTACATGCCAATTAGGAGGCAGAGAGCTTTGATATTCATATGTCAATGTATCTACACTTTTCATTTCCACGCGTTGAAGAATGATTTGAGGGTTTATACCATTTTAGTATCATAACTAATTCAATTTTAACCCAAAGCATGCCATATTAATTCCTAAGAAAAATCCACCTTTTTATCAATGGGTATAATGGATCTTGTCATCTCGCATGAGATTCTATTTGAGATTTTGCCGGCACATTTTCCGTGTCCGCAGCGGCGTCGGCCACTTTTTTATTGCCGTTTCGCGCGCGCGCGTCTCTTTTCCGGCGTATCGATCTTAGTGCCACCACCACCGCCGCCGCCGCCGCCGTCGACGCAACGTGCCGCACGAAGTCTAAGTGCCTACGTACGGCGCCGCCGCTTACCAGCAGCGCTCTAGAGCCGTAGTTGAATTCGAATACTCGTATTAATTCGTAAACAAATTGCGTATAACGTATCCATTTCGGGTGGCCGCCTACCGCCGCCATCTACACCTACCAGAGCCGTGAAGTGACGGCAGAATTACGATGCAAATTTCTCTAATTACGCTGTCGATTCACGACTAATTTCTGTGGACGTCGTGGAGAAATATCATTTTCTTTATTTTCAAAGCGTGATTAAAACCAAATCCTCCACAACAAAGTCCAAAGTTAAACAAGTGGGCGCGCTTATAAGTTAGATACGAATTTTTTTTCGATTTACAAATGTAATTCAGTGGCTGTCATCGATTTTCCTAATTTTTCTGCATCTTGCATCGGCAATGTACTCTTTAATAATCGCAGTTAGCATGCGCGTCATGCGTTTGCCACGTCCACATTCGATAAAGCCACCGTAAATAAACATCGATATTGTGTCCTCGGCATTTTCATTCAACGAGAACAAGATGCGAGAAATTGGAATAGTGACGGATGTTCATTAATGATCAATCAGTACCAACGGAATGATAACATCTTCTGTTTAGATTCTGTTCTGAGTTTTATGTTAGTTTGAAACATTTTACTCGTTTTTTCAATTTCGAAAACAAGTACATGAACAAGCGAGATAATCGATGTAATGAGTACAGGAGATAAAGCATTTTAGGTTAGTTAACTGGCAGTTAAAACTTTTATTTATGAGTTTCATATTGTTTTACGTACACCATATGCATGACATAAAAACCAATCGTTTTCTTGTATTGACATGAGTTTACTTTGACTCTTACTGAATATATGATGTGTTAACAATGTTTTCGGCATGTTGCCTTCTTATTAGTTTTCGGCGTACTTTATTTAACCAGTGATATGTACAATCAGTATTGTATTCATTGCATTGGTTCTTATAAGAGTTAAGGTTTTACTAGCGTTGTTAAATTGGATTTCTTCAATGGAGTTTATTTGCATATTAACCCATATTAACGAAGATGTTGCTTGCTTATTACTACTTGGGGAACCTGTGGTGTTGAGTTGGATTTAGTATTAGAGCTCAGTGATTCTAATAGATGTTGCTTGTGCGGTGGTGGAGTGTCGACTGTCATACAGTTTCCAGGATTCGTAGCCATTAGACCACCGTGGCTTTGTGGCGCTCGCGACAGACACGCGAAGGTCGCGAATTATCGTGCGACCTCGCGGATTTCGCGAGTGCGCACATCACTTGTGATGGCCGCACCACCACCGTAGATGTTGCGTACTAAACTAAATTAAAAGCGCACAGCTAACAAGCTGCCAACTGTTTTGTAACCTCAAATATTCAGTAAGTGTCAAGGTAAACATCACACATTTTGTAACAAAGTTCATCGCAACACCAAATCATTGAAATTAAATCAGATGAAATGAAAAATTTTATTTGTCCATGAACAACTGCTCTTTGCAGAGTATTTTGTTTTCTCAGTTATAGTTTCTAATTTTTTGGCTCAGTAAGTTGGCATCACTGTCCAAGTGTAACACATTTTTTTAAATATTTCATTTGCCAGTTGTTTTAGTTTCTGAATTAATAAAATTCTGTCATTATTCCAATAGAATATTGTTTCATGCAATGAGCAAGATGAAACAAATAAAAAGCCACAATAACTAATGAACTCGACGCATTAAATTAGCACAAAACTCCAGTTTCGTTGTGCCTAACGTGTACTTTTATAACCCGAGTGAAAAATCATCGCAATTACACTTAAGCTATTTGAATAATTACAAAGTTTGCATCATAGAATAAATGCGCATGTGCGAATGAATGTTTAACTCTTCCAAAGTTCGCAGTTTGCTTAACTCATTTTCAAGTCGAACAAGTGAAGAGGGGGTAGTTGAAGAATGTACTGCCATTAGGAAATACTACGTGTAACTATTGTACGTACGCAGAGTAAACAAATATCGTCATTATTACCACTAGCTGGTACGGTTTTAAGCGTCTTTCGTCTTGTAGAAAGTCCAACCACTATGGGCGCTGGCGGTGTTGTCCCTGTTTGCCTTTCCCAAAAACGCGCTCAACAATGAGCATTATTTATTTACCATTCGAAAATTGCGTGTCACGTGAGACTTGATAGATTTAATAATGATAAAATACGCCAAGCTGACCTAGAAAATGAACGCGGTGCAATTTGCCGCCTTCAAATAGAGTACCCTTCCAGAGCTGGGGGGGGGGGGGAGCGCTGAGGGCGCCACGTTCACTTGTCGTCGGGACCAAACTGATGGACACAGAAGGTAGTCTGTTCAGACGCAGAATGTATTCCTGCTGTTTTTTGTTGCCGGTTGTTGCCGGTTGTTGCCGTCATGTGATGAGTTGGTGATTGGATCTGATGATGGGATGGAATATTCATAGGGCGTTGAGGAGGGTCGGCCGCACACGTGTACATACCATATTTCCCCGACTTGCATCCAGACTAATGTCGATTTTCGAGTGTCATCGCAAGTGACAATAAGAGAAGCACATTGGCATTGATCTCTCCATCAGCTGCTCAAGCTATCAGCGTTGTCGGGCTTTACCCGCAGTTGTCGTCATTTTGCTACCAGCGCCAGCAGGACAGCATTCAGAAATCGCCGTGTCGCACCGTGGAATCGCCGCTATCTCGCATTCGACATCTCTGTGTTCCAAATCGTATTTGAAATTCGCGCGCAGGCGCATGCGTACGAGGGAGGCGGCATACCGCCGCCCCTACCGCTGTTACATCTATATATAAATAGAATCATATATTCATAATGTAGGCAACACTCTATTTAAGTCTAGTTTAATGTAAACCGCTAATTGTAAATAAATACATATCGAATTTTTCCGAATATATACATAAATCTATAGGAAATAACATTACATACTATATAGTTACAATACACATATAAATAATTAGTAACTGTGTCGCTAAGCATAGAATACGACATATATAATTTATATATGTATACATGAGAACAAATTTATGAATTAACTCTAAACAAATGCAAATCAATATTGTGAACGAATAGTAGAAGAAAAATCAAGTTTCCGAGGCGTGATACAAACGATGTCCAAACACTATGGGCTGTAATATTTTTGTTAGTGTATTGTTTGAGGTTTTACCAGAACGGGGTGTTGGAAGCTCTGGGAAATTGCTTGGGAAATCCTATTAAAATACCTGCGAGACAATTTTGTTTTGCGAGACAAAAATTAGACTTGAGCAAATATTTCTATCGGTCAAAATCATAAAGAAGCCAACCAAAACTAATTATCTTTTTGGGTTATTTGATTTCTACTAAATCGGAAAATTAGTAACAACTAATTTTCCAAAGCTTACTTTCTAAATTCCAACCAGTTTTAGTTGTTTAAAGCGTCATTTAGTCCAAAAAAATCATATGTGATTCTACTGCGTTGACCAGGAAAAAGTCGAATATCTCGAGAAAAACTCAAAGAAATGGAAGTAAACAAACTATTGTTTATTAAGTATCAATCAGACTTTTCATTTTGGAAAAGAATTTTTCTCCATTTGCCTTGGATTCTAAAAAAATTGCCTTTTAAAGTGAACATTTATGTTGAAAATGTTGTTATCTTCGGCAATAGGTTTTTTTGGATTTCAATGACAGATTTATGTAATCAAATGTTTTCTTCTAAGTAACCTGTGATTTGCAAATATTAATTCATTGAGCACTTTCCTCCAAGCTGCCAATTTGCCAGAGTGGAAGAATCGATTGTTAATACTGATGAGGACGCACGTTGAGCATGTTGGCGACAACAGCGTAGACTTGAGGTTGAGACATTGTATACCAAGATGCTATTGTTAAATTGGTTGCAAAACACTCTGTATAAAAACGCTTTAAGTTTGCGCGTGCGTTTGGCGAAGACCGGAATCGCCAATGTCGTCAGCTTACAAATTGCACGTGTAACGCTAAAAATGTTACTGTAAATTAAATTATCGTAACGTGTGTAATGAGTTAAGTAATGAGACAGCGTTTTGTTTCGTACTTGAATCTTAAACATATTGTACACGTACTTGCGTATACACATTTACATTTGTAAGGAACTCTAAGAGAAAAACCGCAAACCTATTGCATAAATAAAACGTTTCCAAAAAATCGTTTCGGACCAATGAATGTAAACATAAAACAAGATAACTAAAAATTTTACTTATATTGATTACGGATATATTTCGATTATTACCCAGGTTATTGTTATGATTAATTCATTGATTATATAATGTAATGTTTACTGAATTCTAATTAAGAGGAGATAAACACATACATATGTAAGAAAGTATAAATAATATAATGTTATTATTGCGTAATTTGCATTAAATAAAGATAAATCAAAAGTCGCTTTATATTTATTGCATTTGAACACATTTCAGGTAATGTTTACCCGGCGACTATAAGGAGTTGACTGTGCAAAGCACGCTGGTGGCAGAACTTTTAAAGCAATATCGGTGGTAAGGGTTAAAGTGTGACGCTCATCCGTACACGTATGGAATCAAGTGCAGTCCTAGTAATATGAAAATAAAAAAAAAATTAATAAATCAAAGTGTTCACTATACCGAGTACTCTCATCGCTTATCCCTGAAGAAATGCTATTCCCCTGGCAATGCCAACTCTAAAATCCCATTCAACTCAGGACTTGGATTTCAGGTTCAAACAATCTTTGCATCTCCTCCATTACATCAAGTGTAAACCCACAAGGAATAAAATCAGAATGAACAATCTGATAAAGCAAAAGACGTTTCAATTTTCTTGGTTTTATCACCTCACTGAAGATATTTACCTGTTGGTAACATGGTTGAGTATAGCAACATCCATGTTTGTGTGGTAAACGATAAATTGAGTCATTTTCACCACATATTAAATTATGTTATCCCACAAACCGTTGATTGTGCGCTGCTATACATTGTACCCGCTCACCGTTTAAACAAATATTAGGGCTAGAATAATCAACACACATATACTTAAGCCTCTAGCCACTCATTACTACCCCGCCCTACTCCAGTAAAACAAGCATTACATTCAGAAATAGATGCGCAAGTAGTTCAACAGTTTATTGCCAAACAAACAGCAGTGCCACAAAATACCTGATTCCATCTTGCCTTTATTTCCTGAGAAAAATCAAATCCCTACTCCTTTACAGTACAGTCTGATCAGCTATTGTATTTGGTCTCCAAACAGTGCCTACACCAAGAAAAATATCCAACTTTTGGAATGGTTTGTCTTTACATTAAATGTTTTTTTAGATTAATTGTCGCTTGAAAAATAGATCTCTGAACAGCCAACTTTTTCATACATAGCCTAGCAAAAATACATAACCAGCTTGAAATTCCCTTTGATACAAGCAGACAAAGAAAATCCGTTCAGTCCTAGTCTTCATACGCCAACATGCGAGCAATGTGTAAACATGTTTTTATCAAATCAGTTTTTGTAGACAATAAAAAATACTTGTGACTATAGTGCGGAATTAGATAGCAGCTGCGATTAATTTAGTCAGGAACATTTGACCAGCAGAGTGTCCCACATCATATAACAATTATAAAACTATATCTTGTACTTTAGACACAATTTACTTATGGAATGTGCTCGTCTAGTGAAATTTGCTAATACAAGCATGCATCCGTACAGAATTGTACTTGACTACCTCGACCTGGTTTACAATACACATTATTATAATCTTGGACCATTGGACTTGGACATGTTGACGCCTCGAGACATCAACATTTTCCACTCCACTGTAATATTGAAACCTACACTTTGGGAATTGGTGTGAAACCAAATTTCATACGTAATTGCTCAAGCAACAGGAATGTGAGGATCGTATGCGGGCCAAGTCGAACGAATGCTGGTATGTAGCCTTTGTAGAAACCAAGCGGACCCAATTTAGCTGTGTATTTAACTGCATCCCAGATGCCCGCAAATTCGCCGGGTTTGCTGTTCATCATGCGGGTCTTAATCACGTCCAATGGTTGCGTTAAGGTAGTTGCAATCAAACCCTAAAGAAATATTCTGAGATAATCACATGGTACTAAGTGTTAATTGTTTACGTACAGCGGTCAAACTTGCTAAGAAGTGAGTTGCGCTGTTATCCTTAAATGAACCACTTTGCAACAGTTGCTTCTTTACCAAGTCATAGAAAGCCAGTTGACCAATGGTCATGAACACGGCCCTGGTAGTGGCTGCAGTGGCACCGTTGAATAATTTGAGAGCACCTTCATCCTTTATAACACGAATTAATCCATCAATGGCGTTCTGGTAGCTATAAAAAAATCCTTTTTTAAATTGCCAACTCATTGTTATCAATGCGGAGTTATCAATAAGTGCAATGCAATGTGTAACACAATTTCCAGAGGCCAAGGACGTTAGAAAGCTATAAACGGATTTTATGAGCACAAGCATGACGACTGATTTCTTTCAAGTCATAGTTACAA
Organism: Ecitoglossa quadriceps; assembly: GCA_027574925.1. NCBI lineage: Eukaryota > Metazoa > Arthropoda > Insecta > Coleoptera > Staphylinidae > Ecitoglossa > Ecitoglossa quadriceps. The sequence continues at coordinate 4,783,209 of JAODGC010000001.1, read as the reverse complement.
CATTATGAATTACTACTATTGTAATCAACCACTTCCATGCATATTGCTTGATAACTTACTTCCGCCTTTGTTCCGGTGATAGTTTCATATCATTCTGCATACGAACGTTGATCATATCAGCAGGAGTGCCCACAAAACCGCCGGTAGCACCCGCCAAACCCGCCATAATGATGGCTGTGCCAAAGGATGGTTGATTTGTGCCCACACTTTGCTTGGCCACTTCGTAAATGCCGAATCGTGTGGTTGAATAGGTCAGTTGTCGCAGAAGGGAGGCGGAAATTCCATTATACAAAGCCAGGATTCCTTAAAATTGTGTTTTCGGATTTATAATGGTTCTGTTCGTTGTATGGAAATGCATTTGGGGATTTATGGTGGTTCAGGTTGGTTAAACCATGATATTTTCGATAACAAATCATTATTACGTGATACTAACTACTTTTTAGTGTTTTGCTAAGAAATGTCTAAGCATTGTGGCATCAAAATATATAAAGCATTGAAATACGTTGTGAATACCTGGTGAAACTCTCCCAAACTGAATAATTTTACATAAACATTCAAACACAAGTAAAGTTTTGTCTGAGTTCCTAGAGTTTTTAACACTCGAATAGGTAGAAACGAGAACTACTTTCTACCTTAGTTTTGAACTTAGGTATTTCTATTTTTCTTCTGATTAATGAGTGAACAAAAAAGTCTCCGCCTTACCATCACGCTTCACGACCTTCATGGTTGTTTGAACAATTCCCAGCTTCTCCGTCTGTTGCGTTTGAAGATGTACTTTGATCAAATCAATCGGATGAGTAATGCAAGCAGCTCCAGCTGAAGACAACCCTCCGAAATACCATCGAGAGACCTTCTTCACCTCTGTCATCTTAGGGCTGATTGTTTCTGCAAAAGAAACTTTTTCAAATGACACCAAAAGTCAACCAACTACCAACTAGAGTTTACTAAGTGCACTTATTCAACTGCATCAATACCGACACCACACTGAATTTCCAACTCCGAATCCAAGTTGGCATTGAAAAGAAGACTCGCACACTCAGTGGGAAGGGCCGTCGATAACCTCGGCACTATCGCCAAACGGGCACTAATGAATGCATAAATTACTGGGCAAACACACGACTTATCCACGCGCACGCTGTGGACGCAACGAATTAACACACTGGAATACTTTCATTCGCGTACGGGACGCTGATTTGGATTAAGCTGAAGCGCGATCATGGTTGGTAGTATTAAAGCAAAAATTTAGATTTAAATGAAATGCGGACGGCAGCTATCCGAAGATCACACCACACTTCCAATTTGTCATTATCGATAAAAGGCCCGCGTCAATTGATTGAGTGTCGCGCAGTGATTAGTTATGCAATTGTTTGCATTACGTATTTACTACTGCTACCCAGCGATGCAACACTTGAAAGTTCACCGAATCAGCTTCCATAGCTTCCAATTCCAACCATTCTCATGCCACAAACGGACTGAATAGCAACTAATACCCACTTAAAATTGCCTTAAACTGAGTTGATTGCGTTGTTACTTGCGTGTTTGGAGTAGAAACTACGATAGAAATTCCTCAACTATGCACACTTGGAATACTTTCACATAACAATCAACTTTGCTAATTAACACGATTTACAAATCAAAAAATCATTTTCAGCCTTAGCTAGCATGTTGGAGTAGAAACTAGTTGCAACTGTTTCTGATTCATACACTGATGAATTTTATGCCATTAAATTCCACTCAGCAACGAGAAACTGCAAGTAATCATTTTATCACAACGTGGTGTGATTTGCCTTGAATCGCGCTCAATGCCACAGCACTTGTATTATTTAATGACTGAAATCAACTGTATGGGTTTTCAACGTTTTTAATTCACACCTGTTGAGTACGAACTTGCAAAACTTATATAACATAACTGTAGTTTCAGTATGCCTAATCGCTGGATGGCTTAGGAGGTGATACATGAGTACTTATGTATAATTGCATTGCTAAATTAAATCCACTAAGAACATTCATTGAACATGTCTTCGTGTTGGGAAAAACTAGCTTTACGCTCATAATACTAAGTATGTAATGACGTAAGTTAAGTACATTTCAGATAATATTTTTATTGTAAGATTATCTACGTGATTTTATCACCATTTGCAACCGTTTTTTACATTACTGTAGACCAGTAAATGTTTAAGGAGAAAACTCCTTAATGTATAGTAAGTAATTCCTAGTAGTTCACTGTAATAGTAGACTTGTAAACCTCATCGAATTAGAGTAAGTTCACGTTTTAATTGAGCATTTCTTCGAATTCGTACAAGATCTCACTTGATCTTTTCACTAAACGATAGAATTCTCTACATCTGTTAATAAAGTTGAAATAAGTTATGATATTATTTAATGTAAAAAAATATTTTATTATGAGCTATTTTAATGTCACATTATTAAATTATGCTGGGATTACAATCTATTGGAATTGTCATACTTTCTTAATTTTTGCAGTGATTTTATATTGAATTTATATTTGTTATCGTGGAATTAGTTTTAATTAATTGCTTATTTTCAAAATATATTTCAAATTGTTACTTCCATTCCGTACTTATAGAAGACGCTGTTGGTAACACTGCAGCGTATTTTGCCCAGGTTATGAACAGTTTTCCTACCAAACTCGAAGCGTTACTCGTTTTGTTGCTGCATCTTGAAAATCTTGTTTAAACTAATGAACAGTACGACAAGTAATTGACAACTCATCGAAACTATATTTTAATTCATCAATTAAACAAGGAATGCTAATAAAAACGTGTAAAACTAGCCACATATAGCCATATATAAATTATTAATCAAAAAGTCAAGGTGAGTTCCCAACACAGTTTGCACTGCTTACTGCATTTTTTTGCAATTTCAACATAAACGATCATAACTTTCGTGACATGAACTCCCAAATAAATATTATGCCATTATTTTCTTCTTCGCTTCACTGCTGCCTAAGATGTTATTGAATTAAAAGTGATACTTACCTTGACCCACTTGTTGCCCCAATCTTGGTACGCTCATATTAATTGACGTCATGATGAATTATTTCAATTACCACTGCGTTCACACCGTTGGCGATTGTGCGAATTGAGTGAGCACCTTGAAATTGATAAGAAACCTGTTAGGTTATCAACGCTATCACATGCTGCTTGTTGCTCTCACACTGACACTACATCCCTTAATTTATTGATTTTCTCCCTTCTCTTAACTACTCTCCCATTTTAGGCAGTTGCTAGAAACTTATTCGTTGTTAACTATGTTCCATTACAGTGCCTACATGAGATGGATTCAAGGCAATGTTATGAAGCTTTCGGATGTGAACCAACTGATAAATTAATCATCATCAAGGAACAACATCTGGCTGATTCCAATTTTGTCTTTGGTTATCTTCTGAAACAAGCATTGTATGAACATCATCATCAAGTGGTCTTGGTGCTGACTCACAATACTCAAGCACATTATGAATGCATTGCAAAGAAGATTGGGTATAATTTAGCAAAGGCAATTGAAGCTCATATTGTTGAAGTTGTGAGTTTGAATGATTACATTCGAGGTCTGTTCCTTAGTAAGGATATGTCAGTTTCTTGTTCAGATGTTTTAAATCATATGCAGGAATTAATCAAGGAAAGTATTTTTAAATCTAACGCCAAGAATGCTACAAAAAGGAAATGTTTTGTATTTATTGATGACTTTTCACATGTTCAAGAACTCTTGGGTAGTGTGGATGAAAGTATTAACTATTTAAACTCTTTGTTGAGCTTTTACAATGATGCCAACATTGCATATGTTGTTGGACTACATATAGGAGATAAAGAAAATCAGGTTGTTAGTAGAGATTTGGAGTATTCAGCTGACTGTATTGTGGATATTTCATTAATAAAGACTGGCCATAGTAATGACATTTCGGGAGTGTTGAAGGTTGTGAGGAATAGGAAGTTAAAAGTGTATCATTATAAATTGAAGGAATATGGGGTAGAAATTATTCCACATGGGAGTTTTTTGATGCACTAGAAATGTTTTACTCCTAGAGAAGATGTTTTTTGTATGTATGGATTTGAATTAAAGTTCTCATAAGGATACCATATGTTAATCTGTTATAACGCTAATGTTTCGTGAGAATTTTATGCTATTCATTTAATTCAGAGAATCTCGCTTTGTTTGTTAAAAACGAACTGTTTTCTATTAATACGGTTTTAAGTCTATTTAGTTATATTATATTTAACTGGATAGTCTTCAAATAATTATTTTCACCTTTTTTGTCTTCAAAATCTATTATATACTTGTATTTTATCTTTGGGCTGGTGTGTGCTAGCAGTATTCATACCTCGCCAACTATTAAAAAAACTTTGACAATGGATGAATGTGTACATAGTTACAACAACTACAAATTGCAATGTGTTTTGTCATGACTTTCGGAAGGAGGATTTAATACCTTAGTTTTCATACATTTCCATTACATTATGAGTAAAGAATGGACTTATTATAAAATGCCAAATTTGGCAAACAAAAAACTTTTGTAAATGAGAATTTTGAGAATTGGTACACTTGGTACTGGTAGAATTGTCGCTTGAAGAATTGTTTACATGTGTTGTGAGGTATGATGCGTTATCTGCAATACGAGTCAGATATATTCCATGTTTATTGTTTTTTCGGAAGGTCATAGTTCCTTCGGTAGGAATGTAGAGAGAGACCATTGGCTACATCTTCATTGAGTTCTCTTAAACAACACAACTCTAGTAGAAAGCAGCGGTAAAAGTAACAGCGGGAGTCGCAAGTACCTAATCGAATTAAAATTTTTTAATTATTTTCTTTATAAATAGTATTGTACGCCATATCAGAAATTGGATAATCCGACGCTACTGTTCCGCATTTCAGCACGAATTAGACAAGGTTGCGAGAGGATTGCCTCTTAAGAGTTTTAAAAGTCTAGAACAAGTGTTGATTGCTATGTGCACAGCATCATATTCTCTCCGACCAAAAAATACTTCTGATTGCAAACGTAAGTAATGCTTTATTTAACTAGAGAAATGCAAACATTGTTAAAAGTAGGTACATAAATTCTAATGCAAATACATAGTTGCAGAGTTGATTTATGGTGACGCCTTTCCAGTAAAGAAATAAACAAAACGCTTACGTTTTGTAAGAGATGAATTAAGTATCTCATTACACCTCAACTCTCTAAACTTTTTGTATTCTTCTCTGCGACATAGATCAGCAGGTCCCCACTCTGTGCAATTGAAAGACTTGGAAAAGATTTTTCGAAAAGTTCCTTCATTTCTGTTTAGAATCAAGGTTTTCACCACAAAATAGAATAGTTGGGCTATAGCAACACCAAGGATCATCCAACCAAATACTGAAATCATAGTAAAAATCATTAATATAATAATTTATATAATGGATATGTAGGATCCTTGTTACCTAATGCAATGGTAGGATAATCTTGACCTGCATACTGCAATGTCGGCAAAGTAAGCAAGAAGTATACAAAGATTACAGTTAAGAGTACTGGAGTCAACACACCCCAGCACACTCTCCAATATATCCCAACCTTCTGCTTGATCATGAATTCAATATCGATGCAGAAATTATCCATCCCGTACCACCACATAACGACAATCATCTCGATGATAGTAAGCAGAAAGACAATGAAGGTCCCACCAAAATGATCAACCATATTAAGCATGAATTGTCCTCCTGGGGTGACATAGATCAGACCAAGGAAGAATCCTAATATGGCCGTACCCAAGCTAACGCGCCATTTCTGCCATTTCGGGAACGTATCGGTTATTACAGTGATGATACATCCATGAAGAGCAACCAAACTTCCAATTCCAAGCACGAAGAGCATGACGAAGAACAAAATTGCAAATAACTGCAAGGAAAGGGTAGATAATTGAAGCTCACTTTAAAATTTTTGCTTGTTTTGGGCATTACCCATGGAACAGTCTCAAACTTAGCAATTGCTTCAGGATAGGATATGAAAGCCAATCCAGAACCACCGGAATTTATCACTTCATCCACATCAGTTTTTAATTCATGAGCTAAATTTCCAAGTATACCAAAGATGGTTGTGCCGGCCAGAACAGAAGTGAAAGTGTCCAATGTGGTAACGACGAAGGCATCCCTAATCAATGAAAACCAATGAAATATTTTTGCATGGTGTTTTTTGAAAGGTGTTTAAATATCCGTACCGATTGATGTTATGGTCAAACTGATTGTAAGAAGAGTACATTACAATCGTCCCAAATCCAACATTCAAAGAAAAGAAACACTGTGTTACTGCTGCATACCATACATTTGCTTCCAAAAGACGCTCCCATTTCGGTTGGATAAAGAAGAGAATACCTTCAGCTGCACCTTCTAATGTGCAAGCTCGGATGAGAAGAGTAATCATGACTACATAGGGAAACACAGCCAAAAAATACGCAGCCTTTCCAGAACTTTGAACTCCTTTCCTTGAAACATAGAAAGTACAAGCCCACGCTGCAAGGAGAAGTAAGGATAGTCTCCATTCTGGATTCCCAATTCCATTTTCAATTGAAGGTATTTCTTTGAGAACCTCTTTCCTGTAAACATTTACTTGGTTTTTAATGACAGCATCCCTTGTAGAAAAAAGTCTTACGTGAAATACAACTCAGAAGAACTCCTACTATTCGTCGTAACGATCCGATGCTTATCCCTGGACGAAATACAAGTAACATTGTACCTCGCAAGCTCTTGCGTCCATTCCGGTCTACAATCTGCCCAAGGCAAGTTACTAGTGAAAGAGTTAATAAAATAAAAAAGCGTGACGGCCATCAATGAACAGTAATAAGTCGCGACGCAGACGCAGCTAAAGACTTGGCCATAACCCACTCCTGAAAACAATCAGGTTACCAAAAACAGCAGAATAGTGTGTTCAATTATAACAACCTTTTAAGGCAGGTGCCAAAGAAGCAAACATGTGTACATTTCCGCGACTTGTAAACTGCCCCAGCGCCATTTCCATGTAATAAATGGGCCGTCCAATGATTACAAGGACAATGATGTATGGAATCAAGAAGGCACCCCCTCCATTCTCATACGCAGTAAAGGGGAACCTCCAGATATTCCCCAATCCCACCGACATGGCAATGCAAGACATGAGGAACTCGACGCTGCTGCCCCATTGTGCACGCTCCGTCTCGATGATCACCTTCTGGAAATGAGATCATTGCGTTGTCTAGGCAGCACGGCAGACTGTGTCAAGTATTATTAGTGTTATTCATGGTATTTACTTGTTACAGCAACAATTCCTTGAGCAAACAGGAGTGTCCTTGTAAATAGAGTAATTGTGGTATTTATTTAAAGCACCTTTCTCATGGCAGATGAGATGTTTTACAACTGCTAATCTCACCTAAGCAAAGCAAATACAAAATTTGCAACAAGTGCTGTTATTACAGCAATAAGGAACAATGTATGTGGTTTCCACAACTCGGTCAATGCATGTCAGGTGACAACAAGTGCTTTTAATCCAGTCATCCATTTACATGCAGATTTACATTGTTTGCCGATTTTCTTGTTTATTTGAGATAAGGCAATTACTATGGACGGATTCGGCATGTATGGACCGTCGCAGATCATGTGAACAAAACGTGAACCACCGGATTAAGTGTTAAAACTTATGTAACATAAACGACACCGGTACGAATAGAATAATTATCTTATAAGCGGTTTGCGTGTTGGGAATTTTGCTAAATCTCACGTTTGCTAGTCAATTAAACCAACAACTTACCGTCTCGGTCGCACTTGGAGGAGGAGTACCATTGTGAGCAACTTGGTTTCTGTTGGTGGTGTCCATATCACTCTGGAATCCTGCATTCTCGCAACCTGTACTGCTGTCTACCTATGAGAACAAATACCTTTGGCTTACGACAACAATTTTTTAATTGGACAGGTTGATTTCCAATTAAATATACTTGTAATTAAAAACCGCACCCAACAAGCTCTTCTGAATCAGTAGCATGAGGAAAATTTGGCTTGATTTATATTTATCAAATATGCTCGGAAAACGCAAATCAAACTACTTAATGAGATGTTTAACTCATTGCTCAATTGAATGAAATAAACATTTAATGGTTTTCAATTGTGTTGAGCAAGATCATTAAAACCTGTACACATAACAAAGATTAGAAAACTACTTACCTTCATGCTTTTCAGATTTTCAACTTCAAACCAGTGGTGCAAAATGAATAATTTATGAACGAGTAGCTTATCACAAACTTTTAGACACTTTGCAAAACTTCTTAAAACAGAAACCTATCAGTGTCTATGTTGACTTGCACGATGGCAAATTCAGCATTTTCACATGACTCTTAAAATTTTTGTTGCGGACAAACATTTAGAACTGAACCACAAGTGGAAATTACAAATCGAAGCACTGATTAATTAGTATTAGTATTTACCGCCCGCTAGACTTGTGTACGCAATGCGATAACGTGCAAGTGGTAAAACTGCTTAATACCTGGATTCGCAGAAAGCGGCTCAACTACGATTGCGCCAGACAATACGCGATTATTGCCTTTTTATAATCATACCCAGCGAAGTCGTGTTTGCTCAACTCCCACTCACGGGCATTGTTTTCCCTATCAAACTACTTAGCATTGGCCAAAAAATGCTCAAAACGTACAGGAATTTCAATCTTTTACATCTGTAATTATGGATGTTTTGGGGAGGAATCGCATAAATATTGATAAAAATATCGAGATGTGCATTAAATACAAATTGTTTAAATGAGCGTCGTATAGTGTCGTTTATGAGATGATGATGGATTTGAAGATAATAAAATATGAATGAAATCATCTTTTAAATAAGTGACTGGCTTTGCGGTTGCGGAAATTTATTATGAATAAAAATTGATAGTCTTTCTACTTATTTGTGTAATTGTATATGTTACATTTTATTACTTAGTTAAATCTTTTCTAAAAATAACTGAATTTGTGCGCCACCGCTATTTCAGACAATTTACAAATTCATAGCGATAGAAAGCGTGTTATATTTTTTGCTGCTGTAGCATCTAGAGCTTTTCCACTTCGAAAGCTACTCCTAAAATTCAAAATGAATGTTATGAATCAGGTGCGCCTTGCTTTATGTCACACAGGTATCTGCCATCAATACTAATTTGGCACTCGCATGAGTAGCATCAAAATTTTCGTACGCAACCTTATTCTGCACTTTGCAATATACGCTCTGCCAACATGGTTAATCTCAATCATTGCTGCTGTTCTGAACAACATCCAATCGTCCCAAAAACCACACCATCCATACCAGTACCTTACGTCGGCAGCAATTGTCCGTGCTCGCAGAAATGCTCGTCCTGTCACCGACCTATCGGCGTGCACCACGCGGTACATCATCAACCTAACGTGGAGAACAGCGTCCACCAATACCTTGGCCCAGTGAATCCTCTGCCATGCCAAACTCGTGTTGGTCATCCCCAACCATTGTACCTTAGCGTGGAAGGTTTTCCGCTGGCTTGCCCGCACTGGCAGAATCGACATTGAACGAATTTGAGGAAATACAGAGGAATTATTCTGCGTATACTGCGAGCAATGTATAATAAATAAATAGTCTGCAGTATACTTTTATTGCAAAATGAGTTTACATTTAATCATCATGCTTAATCAATATGCATTGAATTCTTGAACTTGGCTGACAATGATTGTTGAATTCTTGATTTTTTTCACATTCACATTTTGCTTATCTCGCTCCAGAGCAATTCTGGAGGAGGTCCACTGATAGGCTCGATATTGCCGTTTACAATCATAAAAGGTTGCACGTTGGCTGAACTTGGCACATGTTGTGTGGCGAACGCCATTTGTGAATGATACGGATAGCCGGTGGGTCCAATAACTGGAAACTGCGGAGTCATTGGCATAGCTGCTGACTGAATCATCGACTGCATTATTGTCTGCGGAGTGTTGACTCCGTAAGATTGAGCCATTCCAGTCATCGAAATGGTCGGGTCTGGTCCATTCGGGGCATACGAAGCAGTACCAGTGTATCCCAATGGAACATATTGCTGGTACGATATTTCCGGCACGTAATACTGCGGATAGACAAAAGGCTGTACCGGCGTCGTGTGGTGCGACGATTGCTGTGCCGGCATCGAAGCCTTACATTTGGCCTGTGTTTGTCTCTTTTTGCTCAATTTAGGCATGATGGATGATCGGAAACTGGAAATTTAGAATTATCGTTGTAAACGTTGTGGGTGCTATCGCGAAAATGACACTTTGCTTGTCAATTTGGCAATCGTGAATTTTGAATATTTGGCGCTGCAGCGGGTGGCAGCCCAGTTTCAATCAACGGGTGATGCCTGCCAGACTTGACACACTGGCACTGCAGAACGGCTCGCCCATTTGCGATTCGCCTTTTGTGCCGATAACAGCTCGAACGCGTTCTCTTCGCGCCTAACTAGACTAACGAGCAAATTATACCCAGCATGAACTTCTTTAATTTTATCAATCCGGACGATAGTCTTCCCGATGACGCTTTAAATGATGATGTGGGCAGGCAAACGATCAACCACTGGGCTTGGCTCTGGTCGGAAAGACTTGATGAAAGGAATATACAGAGGCTGGTTCCGCAGGCACCCCTCGACCGCGTGCCGCTATACCTCCGCAATTATGAGCCGCATGGCATTCGGAACGTATGGCGCGAGAACATTGTGGAGGAATTTACAATCATAAAGGAGGTATGTATTTAACAAAATTTTACGTTTTACGAATTCGTGCAGTTCACGCAATACGTGCTTCAGATTGTAAAGGACTATCGGTACATCGCGATGGACACAGAATTTCCTGGTGTCGTGGCTCGTCCAAGTGGTGATTATGACAATCATCTGTTATACGAATATGAGACATTGCGATGCAACGTAGATGTATTAAAGTTGATACAGATCGGCCTTACGTTCATGAACGTAGATGGAAGGCTGCCCCCCGGTCCTTGTCACACGTGGCAATTCAACTTATATTTCGATGTGCGGTACGTTGAATATTGTCACGTACTTATTGCATGCCCAAAACGAACATCTGCTGATTTTCGAATTTGCTATCGGTGCGCTCGTCCGTGCACACGACATATTTGTTATTCTTACATTACTGCGCCTCCAGCTTGCGGGAACGCTTTTATCATGCATGAGGCCTACAAACGAATTCTAGAGCTAGACAAATTTCCAGGAATTGGATATTCATCTCTTGAATGTTCAATGTTGTAATTTCTGCTTTCTAGATCACTTGAGTCCATGACTAATCATTTTCATTGCTGATAACAACAATTTTTTCCAAATTTAGGATAGACATGCATGCACAGGACTCCATTGAGCTACTTCGCCAATCTGGCATTAGTTTTGATCAACATATCGTTCGCGGGATTCCGCATGCCCAATTTGCTCAACTCATATTTTCATCCGGCTGCATATTTTCGAACCATATAACATGGTTGACATTCCACTCCAGCTATGATTTCGCTTATCTGCTTAAAATGTTCATTCGCGTATCATTGCCGGCGACGGAATCGGAGTTTCTTGATCTGCTGAAGAAATACTTTCCTCATTTTTATGACTTGAAGGTATGCATGTTACTATTTGATTTCATTAAGATCTCGTGGTTTTACTGATTCATATTTTTGGTGTTAGCACGTTATGTCTTCCTGCCGCATCCGAGGCGGATTGCAAGATCTCAGCAATCATTTGGGGGTGGAGCGCATGGGCATGCAACACCAAGCTGGGTCCGATGCTTTAGTCACAGGACGTGCATATTTCAAGCTGCGTGACGTAAGACCAACTATAGTTAGATTAAACTTATAGCAATATATTACCATGTTGGCTTTCAGCGGTACTTCAATGGAGTTATGAATGCCAGCTTTTGTGGCATCCTTTATGGTTTCAGTCCATTGGACGCCGCCATTGCTGCTGAAACCGCAGCGAATTCTGCTGCTGGATCCTCCGCGAGTTCAGCTTCAGGGTCTTCTGTACCTTACAGGTGCCCCACACCGCCTGGCTTCCACTAAGGACTGCTAATACGCACTCGTTTTGTTCATCGCATGCCGTTACCACTTGTTATTTATCTAATGCCGATCATCCCGTTGGATGACTTTATTAATCCGTTCACCCGTTGATAATTTTATACTCTAGTCCTTGGGTTTAATAAAAGCATGCGTGAGGGAAGATTTAAATAAGCCAATGATGAATATTAACACGCCTTTATTACTTCAGCGATATTCAAAGTCCATACAATAAATACAACTAGTTTAACTTAAAAACATTTTGTCGCATCATTATGTTAATGATCAATAAAATGTACAATTACAAGAAAATCATTATCAAGACCAGAATACATTATCGATTGCAATATTTATAAATTAAGACAAAACGATGTTACGTATTATATTTACAAAGAAAAACACTTTTTACTTATAAACGAATGAAGCAAGCACTATTAAACTCGAGTGATTCGGTTCAATCTGGGACGACAAAGAAGTTTAATTGCGCTTGACATTTCATCATCTATGGCCGATTTTTTGGGGATACTTAACAAGTACACAACATTACATACAATTTGTTAAATCGATTATTAAGGCACATAAATTTACAACCATCAGTCATGGGCTGATCGCTACAAGGACTCAAAGCCAGATATATCGCTGCCCTGAAAAACCTCAGTTAGATTTTCTGCCTCGTTACTTATTACTAATTAAAAAATTATTTTAGTTTACCCTATCTGGCTTATAGAGGTGGGTGTGTGGAAGCAAAAACGTCGATCCCAAGTCCCTCTCCGCCATCGTATTGGCCTCCTGTAGCAAAAATTACATGGAAATCTCGGCAAATGCTTAGAAAGTAGGTAGCATTATCAACTCACGTCATGGTTGTGCTGCGACGATTTAGTGTCATAGTCATGTTTGAACGACTTCATAGGCACTTGAATTGTAGTCTCGTCATAGGAGCGCGACTCCGAAATGGTCCTAAAATTATTTCCATCAATGCATGATTAATACCACGTACTTAAAACACAATCAAGTAGTATTTACGGAATTCGAGGTGTGATATCCAGCCAGTTTTCTACAACATCCTCATCGGTATCAACGGTATCTGCGATGGATTTGCCCAACGTGTTGAACTGCGAATGGGTATCAGCCAGGGAACGCTGCTCTGCGCTGATCTTGTGAATCAGAGTAGCATTCTCACTGCGATCTGCTTCTGTACCGCAGGTTGTAGCAATTGTTGCCAAGGTACCCATGTTGTTGACACCAACTGTTGCCGACACTTCAAAACCTGCGGATACCAATGCACCTGAGGTCTTCCTTGAGCTTGGTCCTTCCCTATAGCAAATATCACTGCTTTTATTGATTTTCCTTTGGTCAACTTTATTTGGGGTTGGTCCTGCGTCAAGGTAACTCAGCAATTTTGCTTCGTTGCTACTAGCTGCAGAGGTTTTACGTTTATCAAATGTGGCCAAGTTATTACTAGATCCACCATACTGAGTGTTGCTGGGAGCAGGATGGTATTTTGCTCTTGGAATCATTACAGTCAAAGATCGGTCTTTTTGGTCAGGGTAAACAATTGTTGATTCACGATCATCTTTAACCCGACTTACATTTCCTTTTGCGGATTTCCTGTTGGCCTTCTTTACCACATACGGCAAGGTATCCGAACCTGATTCAGAACTAGTGTCTTGGATCATAGCCCTCCGATCAATTGTGCCATGTCTAGGCTGAGGAAGGAACGCCATTCCACTGCCAGGTGCAGCATGTTGCGGTCTTTTACGTGCACAAGTTACAATGATACAAATCAAAAGTAAAGTAAAGAGAACAGTTCCAAGTGTGACCAATCCAATAAGAAGTACCTTCAGGTTCACTTGGCAGTTCTCTCCAGCATACCATTGGAAGCACTCACAGAGGATCTTATCATCACTACGAGTGTAGCAAGTACCATGATAGTGACACTTTGAACAACCAACTAATTCCGCTGAGCAGATTCTTCCAGGATACAAGATATTCTCAGATAAATCGGCATAACCCTCTTTGCAACTGCACGTATACGTTCCACGTAGATTGAAGCATTGGGCAAATTCAGAGCAGTCATGGTAATGCACATTGGAACATTCGTTGAAATCATCAGCATCTAATCTTTCTATCACTCCTCTCGAAGCGTATAATTCAGTACCACCCAAACTATAGTTGTTGTTTCTGAGGTACTTCTTAAATACCTCTTTGAGTCTGGTTTCATCTGTGTTATCTGATAATTGGAGATTGAATGTATTGTAAACGCCTTGGAGATCTTCCTCGATTGGTTCAAACGATTGAATTGCAACACCATGGTAGATATCACGGAGATCAGACTGCATCAAAAGTCGATCTAGACCTTCGTGCGTTAGCCTAGCTAGTTTAGTAAAGGCAGCAGTAGTGTCGTTTGACAAGGAGTCGTTGTAATTAAGATGGTTGTTACCATGACGGTCCAGACCAATTTTTAAGGTGTACGTGTAAGTAGCTACAAGATATAAGCAAAATCAGCAAATTTCGCAACAGTTTCATAAACGTATTAACTCTTTTTGTACTCACGTTTGCAAGGACGATCTGGGAACATTCGAGCAAATCCAGGACGGCATAAACATCTCATTAAACCATCAACACGCTGGCACAGCTCATTCCTAGATGGTTTACATTCAGGAGCGCATTTATCAGGCAAGATTTCCAAGCTTGGTGGTGGTTGGATGAGTATACCACCGAGTAGAACTCGGTTTACTTCATTGGTGTTGATCATTTCATCACGCTGTTGGGTTTCTCTGTTAGTATCCTCCTTGGAATTGCTATTGGACTGCTGTTTAGGTATTTTAATGACACTTCCTTGGTTCTTATCGTTCATCACAACAAAGAAGGTATCCCCATCCTGGTCCTGTTCACTCTGATTATTCTTATTACTTTGAGTGGCATGTAGTACTTCAATCTCATGATCATCAATAATAAAGTCTTCCAGGCTATCATCAATGGTATCTGTATTAGTTCCATCGACAATAACAATAGTGGGCTCAATTTCACTTGAATGTACTAATGTTGGCATGATAGGATACTTTTCCTGATAATCATGATCCTGAATACCAGCAGTGTGCAGGACAGTAGTAGGACTTACAGTCACTGTTTCGGCAATGGTTGTCGGTTTGAGCAAAGTATGCACTTCGGTTACAGTGTCTACAATAGTTAATTTTTCGGTTTTCGTGACAAGTATAGTCATGGTGGAAGGAGGACCATCTTGGGAATGTACAATGGTGGTTTTTGTTATAGTAACCGTAGCTGTTTTCGTATGGGTCACATGCCGAGTTGGAAACAGGATGGTGGCAGTTCCATTTCTACGAATTGGCCGTTTGAAAATAGACGTGACCACTCGGCGTCTAAGAGTAGTCGTAGTGGGATCAATAATCTTCACTTCATTACCTGCATGGTGAGTTTGGTGTGGGGCGAGAGGCATAGTTGTGTGCCCGGTGAGTTCCAGTTCCACACTCTCCACTGTACCTGTTGGCAGTGGAGGGGTGTGGTCTTGAACATCTAAGTCCACAGGTACACCTGTTTCTTGAGAGTCCAAATCATTTACATTAGATTCGGTTGTAATTTCTGGAGTGGTTGCAGATGTAGTGCTTGGCACTTCTGTTTTACGTCGTATTTCAAAATACGTTGACGTGTCTCTAGATACTAGTACACCATTAGAAGTAGTACGTTCGGTGGATGTTGTCGTGCTTGTAGAGGACCGCCGTCGGTCAATATCAAAATAGTTTATTCTGTTTGTACCATAAACGTAATTAGTGCCAACTGTTACAATTGAGGGATTCGATGTTGTTGTATCCTTGACAAGGTCTGATCCTTTATTTCCCACATTGTTTCCCAAAGGAGTAATGTCAGTACCACTTCTCATTGTAGTTGTTTTCCTATTATAAGGTCTTCTAGTAAAGGGTCTGCGCTGCCTAGGAGATTGTGTAGTTGGTGGGAGCTCAAAAATGTATGTTGTTGGTTTAGATGTTCCCCGACTTGGTGCAATATTAGGCATGTCAATCTCCATGGAATAGATTGGTTTATTGGTAGGTTTGTACGTTACATTTTGATAAATGATTGTTGTTGCTGTGGATGATGCAGGTGGCAGTTGATTTTTTAGTATATGTGATGCGGTAACGACAACTGGTGGTGGACTCATACCCATGACAATTTCATTATTTGGAGAGAATGTAGTTCGTTTTGTTTGTGAAGTTGCCGTTGGCGGGATTCTAACAACGGGTATTTTAGGCGGGTTCAATTCAGTGTCAGGAACCTTAGCAGGAGCTTCTAGACCAACGATTGGCTCTTCAGTTGGAGCTTTCATAATTTCAATATCAAATGGTTTCTTGACCTTTGTAATATTTGCCACACCATGTGAGTAAGTTGATAATAAGTTAAAGTCAGTGTTTATTTTTTGTATTTCTCCAATGTTTAGTTGAAGGCCCTCCTTGTTAACCATACGTTTAGGTGTAGTTGAAGGAATTGGGGACGTCGTCGTCGTAGTTGTTGTTGTACTTGTTGTACTAGTTGTGGTTGAAGTAGTAGTCCTATGTCTGCGCGGGATATCGTGTGAGTCAAAAGTGAATACTCCGGTTGGTTTTGATTCCACATTGGGTTTTTTGTAGGGTTCTTCCGTTTGCGAAGTTGGTCTAGTTTGAACATGAACATTTGGGTGGAATGTTCCAGTGCTGATTCGTTGTTTATGTTCAATTGGTAGTGACGTAACTCTGGGCATCAATGTAAATCTGTGGTTAATCCTATTTAGGTACTCACTTCCTTCTGTAGTTGATGCAACATAGACAGGGCCATTGTTTGTATGAGGTCGTTGGTGAACCAAACGGTGTTGAGTATGTAGATTGTGTTGATCACTTCCAAATACATTCGTAAATATATTAGGACTTCCCAACTGAGCAATCATATTTGACTCTTGATGGTTTATCTGGTTGGATTGCTGATTCTCCGGGCGCACAACTGGGTTATCAAATGGTCTTGGTTGCTTTATGTGTGGTCTATAAGCAAGGATTTCATTCTCATGCGGAATATGATTGTAATTAACTTTAGAACCATGTGAGGAGTGTGTAGGGCCCTTGACATTAGATGTGTTTTCTTTAATGACTTCAAATGGTACCTGACCTGGCGTAAGTGGTCTGCTATTTGACTCTTGAATAACTTCGCCAGCATCACTAATGTAATCCTCGTTACTTTCAAGTTCAATTTGATTTAATTGTGGTTTTTCATGCTTTTTTACAGGTGGTGGACTCATGTACTCTGGAGGTGGAGATGGTCTACTTTGATTAGCTCCCACATGTCGATGGATTGTAGGCCTTTGTGGATACTGTGGTCTTGTTGAATGACGGAAATCATTCGGGCTGATATTTTGATGCTGGTGGCTGAAAACTTGCGGTGGTTCCAGTGCAGGCCTGGGTTGATGAACAATATGTTCGTGGGGTTTAATAGGATGTCGACGATTTTCTGTAGGCCTACTTGGTCGAGATGGTTCGTGACGTACATTATGTTCAGATGGACGTGGATGTTCATGTGGTCTATGCGGTAATTGTTGCTCAATTGGTCTGAGATGTTCTACGGGACGTTGATGGTCGCCATAAGGACGGTGAGGAGCTCTTGGGACATCTGGTCTTGGGTTAAAGTCAGGATTATTATGTTCAATAGGACGTGGATTTTGTGGTCTCCTATCAGGAACATTAATAGTACCTTCGTGTTTAATTATGTGAGCATTGAATTCATTACCCTGCTGAACCATTCCAAAAGAAATTGGTGGAACATTAACATTTATATCATGATGGTTGACTTGAGAATCTACATGAACACCATTTACATAATCCAAGTTTGGTTTAGATGGTTTGATATCAATTTGTCGAAAGTCCAAAGGTATTGAATGTGGTTTGATATTGATCGCGTGTGTACCCACTTTGATTACACCTCCAACTTCTTTATGGCTTGATTGCCCATTATAAACCGATGCAAACTTCGGAACACCATTGCTGAAACTTTCAATAGCTGAAAATTCTGGTTCCGGATAAGGAGACGGATCATCAAAATAGTGTCCGTTTATGTGAGGCTCCGTGGAACCTCCATAAATTAAAGCCGTTGTTCTGTTGTGGGGAATATTTACAAACGCGACTTGGGATGGTTGAATGTTAACCAAAAGTGGTTGACCAGTTGAACGTTCTATCACTTCGGGTAGAACAATCTGTTCATTGTGTGAAGATTGCAAAGCAAAATTTGGAACATTCCCAATCGAGGATGCAACAATCAAACCATCTTTAGTATAACGGTTACCATCATCTTCAACTTGGATCTCAAAACGTTGTTTTGGTTGATTGGTGTGCAAATAGAACTGTTCATTGATTGGAATCGTAATTTGCTCTCTACCAGCATCATGTTTGTTAAGCCTAACTGCATTCTGTCCACGCACTGGGATTTTCTGTACTGGTGGTGGAGGAGGTCCAACATAGTCATCTTTGTTCGGAACGTGAATTATTGGATGACTAGCACCAGAAATATGCTGATCGCTTTGCCGTTTAGGCCAGTTTTTTGCTGGCGCAGGTGGTGGTTTCATTCCCTCGATGTCGTGAGGTAAAGCAGTGGATAAATCAGGGTGGTTTAATGGAATTGCTGGAATTCTAGGCCCCACTCTGCCTGGTTTCCCAACAATGACATCGGAATTGGCGGTGATAATCTCGCCGGGGCTAATTGGAATGCCTCCGTTTAAAATAGGACTTTCATGTGATGGTTTGCCCACCACACCTACCTTCTCTTCTTCCCAGTGATTCAATGCTGGGATATTTTGGCTCTCTGCTGTTTCGATATCGGCAAGACCTCCTACAGGAATGTAAATCGGCGATCTATTCTGCACTTCGTTGGAAGACTCAGATTCAGCTGGGATTGGCTTATTTGCTGAGTCACTTGCTTTACTCTTCAGATTATTCTGAATTAGTCCGGCCATTGCGTTCAGCACTGGTCTAAGCGCTTGTATATTGATTGAACCCAACAAATTGGAAACTGGAGATGCAGTTGGCGCTGGACTTGTAAGTTTAACTGGTTTTTTATCATTTTCCTTTTCAGTTTCAGACTGCGGATCTTTTACATTCGAATGTTCTAAAGTGCCACTTGCAATGATTGATTGGGTGGGTTTCGAAGCATTGATCGCTGTTTTCCTTTTCGAATTATTCTTGCGCTTGGAGGTTAACGTAGATGTTGATTTTTTAACGATTTCTGAACTCAGCAGAGAGCTCAACGCGTTTTTTGACTGCGTCTTGCTTGGTTTACTTAAGGCTGGCGTGGTTTGCTTGCTTGGCGCAAAGGGATCATCAAACTCATCAACGAAAATAATTGTAGAGCCAGTTACAACATTTGGCTTCGAACTTTCAATTGATGGTGATGATGGAGACATATCTGGCAATTGGGTCTTCTCAATAGTAGGAAGTACCTTCGATGGTTTAATCTTATCTTTGTCTTTAGTCCCAACAGTAATCTCAATTTTTTGTCCATCACTCAGGGTGGCATTCTTCGTAACAGTACTTCCACCGCTTTCCTTGATCTCCTTCTTCAAGGAATGCAAGTACTTCTTGTCTAATAATGATGGTTCAATGATTTCGGTGACAATATTCTCAACCACCTTGGAATGGGAACTAATTACAGTAGAAGTATCCGTTCCGTCTTCCTGAAGCATAGTAGTAAAATAAGTAAAAGTAGTAAGGTATGTCTTCGTCGCTATGATGTTCAAGTTAGCAAGATCAGACTCCAGTTTATTCTTCTTTTTGTTATTATCTTTACTAATTGGAGATGTGTTAATAACACTTGGCTTTGCTTTCTTTTTGGGATGAAGGAACAACTTTTCAGTGACTACATCCTTAGAAGTTGACACATTGGTATTGACAACTGTAGCTGTACCATCAACCAAGGTATTGTAATACGTGTATGTAACAAAATAAGTTTTCACGACGTCAGTAGTCGTATATTCGTTAGTCTTCTCATCGGTTTCATCAAAATCCAAAGCGATATAGGAGGTCATCACGGAAGTTCCTTTAGGTGGGATAGACTCAGTGATAACCACTTGAGTGACCACTTCATTGGTCCTAATTACTTTCGATACTTTGCCTTCGTACAAGGTCTTTTCGAGAGCAATCGTGCTGTAATAAGTATTAGTATCCTTCACTGCAGATGCCTTGTCGCTGAGTTGGAAAAGGGACAGATAATCATCAGGTGCGGTGACGGTATTCGATACTACTCGTTTTGAAGTGACTACTAATGGTTGCTCGCCATCAAGGATTGTGTTTAGGTACGTGTAAGTTGTAACAAATGTACCAATTGCCAAATTTGGATACTAAAATTAAACCTTGCTAGTAGTATCATTGAGAAGTTTTGTTTTAATTTATGAATCATTACCTGAGTAAGTGTGATTCCCATTGCTGGTGTCGGCAGGATTTTTCCAGTATTTCCGGTGTTTCGTTCTTCAGTAGCGACGTTCGATACAACCTGCTCGTGACTAGATACTGCAGTGGTACCATTTTCCAAGTATGTTGTGAGGTATGTAAAGGTGGTGAGACACGTTTTGGTCACAAACTGATTTGGATACAATGATGATGATAGACTTTCAATCTAAGGACATTTATTTTAACGATTTACTTCCCAGGAGGTTACCTATTTTGCAATAAGTTGTATCATTTACCTTAGATGCTTCTTGAGGTATCATCATCATCATATTATTCGTCAGTGTACTGGGTTTCAGCGTGACTGCCTTGTAAATTGAGCTAGGTAGCACCCGTTTTACATCTGGTTCCCCAGGCAGTGTTGTTTTATCCCCGGCCACAATTACTTCGACTCCGTTGGACATAACGCGTGTTGCTAAATTGTACCTAGCTTCTTCCATACCTCTCCCTGCTATTTATCCAAAATACAGAAAACATAATGAATTGATGTTGAATTACGAGGTTCACTAGTGGACAGTGTATATATTGCTAATAAGACGCAACAAAGACTCTATTTACAAATATGTACACAATGTACATCTGTACAAGACTACATTAAATATGAAATATTGGTAAACTATGCACAAATAATATACAAATGGCTTGGTTCACACGAATGTGGGACTCACCTGGGTAAGACTCGAGATGTGGGGATGCCGTCGAGGAAGGGTTTAGTTGAGTCATTGGTAAAAAAGGTAACAGCGATTCAGTCGCGTCCAGGTCCAGGAGCGTCAGAGTCGTGTAACGGGTAGTCGTGTCTGTCATAGTCAGCGTCTTGGTGTGAGGTTTCACTTCGGTCGTGGAAGTGACAATTTGCTCATCGCCATTAACGCGTGTGACAACGAACGTGTACGTACGCATCTTACTAGACAAGGTCGTCGTTGTAAGAGTTTCAATTGTTGACAGAACAGTGGTCTTAAGAAGTAAAATGGGAGCATCTAGAGATTCGGATAGTTCAGGAAAAAAAGGTTCATAGTCAGGCAATGGCTGGCTAGTTACTTCATCATACATCTCAACTGCTTCCTCACGATCTTCTTCTACAGTTTTTGCAAAGTCAGAAAGATTCTCCTCGTTTATACTCATATCGGGCAGAAAACCTTCCAATTGGACCTTAGTTGATGTTATTGTGTTCTCACTGGAGGTTTCCTCGTACTGGTCAGTAGGGTCTTTATTCTGGACCTCAGATTCATTCAGTACTTGCAACAGGTCTGGTTTCAATACATGTTTAATCTTTTTAACCCGTATTCTTCTTGTGGTTTTTACAGGTTCTTCGGTGGAGGTGATAGTTGGATTGACGCGTCTTTTCTTCGTTATCACGATGCGTTTCCGAGGTGGTGTTACCTCATGAGTTTCTGTTGTGCTAGCTTGCTTCCGCTTTTTCTTGATAACACGTTTTCGGTGAAAATTCTTCGGAATACCGTTTTTTTGGAATTCTGCTTGCAAATCCAATTCCGGCGTTGACTTAATATTCACCGAAGAGGGAGCTCCCAGGTATTCGTCATTACTATCAATATACTTTCCCAGATTTAACTTGATATAATCGTTGGGATTATAATAGTTAGTACTTTGGATATAAATGCTTTCATTATAAATAGGCTCTATTCTAATCAACTTCTTAACAAACTTTCTCGTGTTCGGTGTGTTAGCGTTAGTATTCGTCTGTCTCTTATTCCTAATTAATTTTAGACCCAATGTATTATTTAATATTTTTGTAGCTTCTGTGCTAGGTCGATCTAGCATGGAGTTGAGTGTATAAAAAATTTCGGAACGCCAATTTTCATTGCCCCGGTGAATAAAAATTTCAGACGTCTCCGGTTTGACCTTTGGCATGAGCGGGGCATACCCATCAAGGTCTATAACGCTAAAAAATTACCGTGCGATTTATCATCCCCGGCTTTCTCGTACTTCAGCATATATTTCTTAGAAGCCAAGCTTCCGTGTTTTGCAGGTTTTGTGACAAACACAGGTGTATCTGTAACCATTTTCTTGCTAACATCGCCAAGAATGCTTTCTAGACTTTCAGTTGGTGCATTGTACGTTGGCTCTGATTGGTCCAACGTAACATCACCCATTGCAGGCATAACATAGGTGTCCACATATTCCAAAGTACTAATTACTAAATCATCCAGAATTTTTGAAGGTTGTACAGGAATGTAGGTAGCTTCACGTTTCTTTTTGTTGTCTTCTCCAACTACAACTGTGGATAGCACAGTGCTGAATTCACCAGGTGTACGCCCGGAAACATACAAGGTGATGACACTGGTTTCAGGAGCAGCGGGTTTCTTAGGTTTAGATGGTTTGTTGGCACGCTGGGGTTTCTTTGGAGCTTCAGTAGCATCATCAACATTTTGATAATCTTCATTCAAGTCACCTTCTTCATCCAGAGCCAAATTTTGTTTTGTTTGTTCAGAATCCTGAAAGAGGGCTTTTTTAAACAACTCCTCGTTGGCATTAGCATTAATTACCCCAGCTGGGCTTTGCAATAACTGCTGCTGTTGGAACAGAGGGTTGATTTGTTGTTGTTGCTGCTGTTGTTGAAGCAACAAAGGTACCAGTAAGCTGTTCAATTGTTGATTCTGTTGTAAAACGGGTGTAGGTGTTACTACAACCGTATCTGTGATAAATTCCGTTGCAGTGACCACATTTGTGTTACTATCAATGATGGTAGTGAGAATTTCCTTTCCTCTAAATGTGAGAGGAATTACTGTTGATGTTTCTGAGGTAACAGTAGTGACATAAGTTGTCGTGCGTGTTTTGAACTCAGTTGTGGGTGTTCCAGGTACAGCTCCTGGTTGTTGGAGGCCAAGAAGAGGATTTGCTTGTTGCTGACCCAGTAGTAATTGCGACAAAAGGATATTTGCTAAAGGTGCTTGTGGTATTGCGGGAGTGATTGTATTAACAATAGGGTCAACAATATACACTGTACTAGGAATCACATGGCTGAAAGAAGTCTTCCTTCCTCTGATATAAGTAGGAGTGAAGATAACTGTTGTAGTTGGGCTTTCATTCAGCGTAAATTTAGTTACTTGTTGGGCACCATTAGCAGCAAAGCCAGTTGATTCACTCAACAGAACTGTGATATCCTTTCCGAATGGATTTGTTGTGGTTGAGTATTGTTTAGGTCCCAAAATTTCAGTACTCAACTTAGCAGTTACAATATTCTTATATTCTGTAATTTTACCATTTACTACAGGAATGGTAACCTCAGTTGGAATCTGATGCGTCACTGTAATGGTACCATCAGATCCAGGAAGCACGTAGTTACTATCAATATCAGTAACCTTTCCACGAGTAGATCCCCGACGTCTGGAATTTGATTTTCTGGATTTATTAATGTTATTACTGTTTGGTCTCTCCGTATTCGCATTCCTCAACAATGATGATTGGCGCGAGGAAGAAGGGCGAGAGGTTGGTTTGCGCAGATTAGAACTTACAGTTGAAGGTCTTCTGAAATTACTACGAGAATTGCTTGAATCTCTCAATGTAAATTGACTCCTTGAGCTTGGTTTTGAAGGTACAATTCTTGGAGCTGGTGTTGTTCTGCTTCGACTATTGTATCCTGTGTAGCGACTACGTGTGCGTGGGGGTTCAGTCTCGGGTTCTTCTTCAATCGGGGCCAAAGTGGTGCGACTGGTTGGTCTACGAAAGCGGGAGAAGTTAGTCTGTCTCTTAGTTCGTTTACGGATGAAGGGTTTGATCAGAACAGAATTTGCCCGCGATCTACGTTCAATTGGAGATGGTACTTTCTCAGTCTGAGTCTTGGTATCAGTGCCCTCAAACTCTGTATCCTCATTACCATTGTTCTCTGGTTCATCTAATTCCCCTTCTAGATCTTCTTCATCAGCCTCAGGCTCTGGAGTCGTCGTCGTTGTAAATAAATTTCTTCTTGGAAATAGTGAATTGGCAGGACGTGCTCTTGAAGAAATGGCATTATTTCTTGGTGGTATTTTTGTTGTCTTGGGCTGTGCAGTTGACGGTAAACGTCCATTTCTGCCACTTGTACTGCGACTTGCAGTACCTCCAGTTGACCTCGGAGTAGTCGTACGAGGAGCGGATGTAGGTCTAGAAAGTGGAGGTCTACGGAAACGCAATAAAGGATTAGCATTTCGTCTAGTAGAGGTTGCTTCCAGTGCAGCAGTCGTGGTCTCATTTTCATCGACATTTGTAGGTTCATCGGTAACTTGTGTAGTTAAATCATTTTCCTCATCTGGTTGAGTAGACGGCAATGTTACTGAATTCACATTTCTATTAGCATTGAATGTTGCAGTCGGGCGTGGACGAGCAAAGCGGTTATTAGCATTGAATGAGGAAGATGGGCGAATTGGAGCAGAAGAAATACCAGAAGATCTGAACCCACCAGTTCTTCTTGTGCTTGATCCAAAGACAGATGCAGTCGGTTGGATTCTTCCAGAGCTACGTCCTCTATTCGGAACGAATGTTGATGAAGGTCCTCCTGAAGCAGCAGTGCTTGAACTGCGTGGTCTGGAGAATCTACGACTACCGGATGCAGTGGGTAAGATAATAGACAGCGAACTACTCTTCCTTGCACCACCAAACCTATTGCCTGATTTTGTTGCTGGTATGGCAGTTACGGTCGGAGTAAAATCACTGCGTGTAATAGTGGTTGCACTTCCAGCTTTGCTACCTTTGCGTTTAGGTGCAAATGTTGGTTTGGCTCTAGAGGCAAAAGGTCTAATAACAGGTGTGAAAGTCCTCTTTCTAGATTGAAAGGTGAGTCTAGATTTTACACGTCCATCTGAATCTTCTGTAGAATTCTCATCATCTTCATCAGGATTTTCGGTACTGTCGTCCAAATCAGCTGAATCTGTAATAGACCCTTCTATAACAACCGGAGAGGGCGAAATTGAAGCTGTTGGTATGACTTCAATAACATGAGTAGCGGTTGGGGAAAGTGTTGGTTCAATAATAAAACTGGAAGTGCTCTCAATGATTTGAGCATATCTTCCTTCAATAACAGTACCGAGGACCTTGCTCTGGTAAACAGTGGTTGTGTGAAAATGCACAATAGACCCCTCGATCAATCTGACTAACCCAGTACGATGAGCAGGTGGTTGTTCAGTCTGTGCTGCCTTCTTTTCTTCATCTACTTTGAAACTGCTAGTGCTTTCGATAACTTGAGCATACAAGTTATCAATATAGGTACCAACCGCTTTTGTGGTATAGAACAGTGTACTGATACCATCAGCATCAACAATCTGCCCTTGATTAATTGAAACAATTCCGGTAGGTTTTAGTTTTTCTTCAACTTTAGAAGAACTGATTGAGGCGGATGTAGAGGAAGAAGATTCCGTCTGTGTGGATGGTTCCTTTTCGTTGTCCTCAATCGGAGCGGTAACAATAATTGAAGTGCTCTCTAAGACCTTGGCATAAAGTCCATCAATATAAGTTCCGTAAACGTCTGTTGAGAGAACAGTTTGGATACCAGAGTTATCAACAGTAGAAGCAATCGTAGACAAAAGCCCAGTTGGTTTGAACTCTTTAACAACGTCTTTACCAGAATCGATGGTGTTGAGAATACCTTGACCAATGGCTCTGCCAATGGCATTATCCAATTCTGCTGTTTTATTAACAACATTCGTGACTGTCTCTAATCTACTGTTCAAAATAGTCGAATTGCCAACATAGGAAGTGGTGTAATAGGTGTAGGTGGTGTAATAAGTAGTCTGATCATCGTCCCCATCAAAACCTTTAGTTGGCTCCACAAATGACTCAATTCTTTCACTAGAATCCAATGGGATAATTGGATTAACACTTTCCAATATTGGTACTTGAGTGGTTTCCAGGTCAATGGGAGCTACACTTGTAGCTTGGATTTCTGGTACTGCCGTTGGGACAATATTATCTCCTGGTGTAGGAGTTACCACGTTGGATACAGTTTCCTCCCGGCTGGTGACTTTAGTAGTACCTTCCTTGTATAAGGTAGTCCAGTAAGTAAAAGTGGTGAAATAAGTGATAGGGAGACTTAAATCTTCCACACTCAAGGTGTGGGTAGGCGTTAGGGTCTCCGTGACCACGTTGGTAACAGTTTCCAGACGGCTTACAATGTTGCTGGAGGTGGTACCTTGGTACATTGTGGTGAAATAAGTGAAGGTAGTGTAACTAGTTTGAAGGAGAAGAGTAGGTGATGGGATAATTTCAGATTCATTGTTTGATTCACTCACAATTTGATCATCTAACAACACATTTCGTTTATCATTATCAAGAATTCGTTTTTCTCCTCGGGATGTTGAACTGCGTACATCTGTAACCATCGTAGAAATTGTCTCGTATTCAGCGAGATCCAACAGATCGTTTTCAGATGATTCGTTGGGGATTATAGATTTTGATTGGAGTCTGATTTCGTTGGCAATTACAGAAGTTGCTAAGATATCATTTTCAATATTGTTATCAATTGATTTAAGACGATTAACTGTACTGTTGTAATTTCCAGAACCAAGATCTAATGCCATTATTTTACTCTTTATGCCACCCTCATCAAGAGCAATTGTTGCAGTAGCTGCAATTTCTTCAGGAGATGTAGTAGGTGTCACATAATTTGTGTATACCTCTGTTCTGCTGGAAATTTCAGTCTCCCCATCAACAAAGATTGTAGTAAAATAAGTATAAGTTGTATAATATGTCTTAATAGCATGCGCTGTATTTTGTAGGTTTTTCTCAGAAAGTGCAGGGGTTGCTTTGCCTGCTTCAGAAAGTGCCCCGTCGAAATCCTCAAGTTTCGCTACCGGCGTTCCATCGGGAAGCGCAGTTGGACGTCCGATACCTATACCACTTGGTGCAATCTCAGCGAAGTCCTCGAATGTAACAGGTTTTGACTTGAAATCTTTGTTGATAAGACCAGCAATTGCATCCTCAGAAGCTGATGCAGATGGATCTAAAGTAGATGTAATCACATTGGTAATGACTTCCTTTCTGCTTGCAACAGACGAGGTGGATTCTTGGAAGTAGGTAGTCAAGTATGTGTATGTCGTGTACAATGTTTTAAAGAGTAATTCAACCTCCTCTCCATTTTCTGTTGTCATTTCTGTTGTTTCCGGTTCGGATTCTGTAACATGACGCCTTTCAGTTGTGATCTCATTTGGGATGTTTTCAGTGGTATGTGCTTCCAAGTCCTTTTCATTTTCTTCATCATCTCCTTCCTCGGAATCTATAGTGGTAGTTACTGGAATTTCAGTAGTTGTACTGTCGGATTCTTGTGCTTCTGTAATCTGCTCTGTGGTAATTTCAGAGGCTTCAGTTGTAGTAATTTCAGTTGCAGCAATAGTTTCAACAGTTGGTGTAGCTGCAATACAAGCATGAGTCTCTCGCTTCACTTCAGTGCTCACAACTTGATTGGATTTTATGGAAGTTGATGTTTCGCCATCATCGCCAGGAATGAAGAAAGTGGTCAAATAAGTCAAGGTTTTATAAGATGTAGTTGGAACAATGTTCAAACCATCTTTACAATCCTCAGAATCAACATCCTCTTGGTTTAAAGTGGTGGTTTCAGGTTGTTGTTCAGTTGTAAGCGCTTCCTGCTCTGTTGTTGTTTGAAGAATTTCATTAGTACTAGTTTCAGCTTTGAAAGTAGTGTTAATAATATTTTCAGTAGTTTGTTTCTCTAATGACTCTTCGGTTTCCTCAGTGGAAGATTCTTCATCCTTAACGTCTGAAACGCTTGGTGTAGTCGTCAAAACAGCAGTTGGTTGAATGGGAGCCCGTATTTCAGTAGATTCATCATCATCGAAGAAAATAGTTGTAGCTCCACCCAAAGTCTTTTCAGTGGTCGTTGTAGTGGCATCCTCAAAAAAGATAGTTGAGAGGGTATTCAAAGGTTCAGTTGCTTGTTGTGCAGCTTTAGCTTGTAAAGAAGCAAAAATCTTAGCAATATCTTCATCAGATGGTGTAGACAACATCGGAATGTATGATTCTGAAGGTTCAATCGAACCAGGAGCAAAGATAATTGTACTTCCACTAGTAGTAAGTTTTGCTTCTGGTGTTGGAAGTTTAGGTGTTTCCTGTTTAGCAACAGGATGCTCCGGTAATTCTTGTTGTTTCGGAGTACGCGAAGTGCTATCGACAACCATTGTGGGCAAAGCCTTTTGCATTGTTAATTTATGTCCTTCTACTGTTTCCGTTGCTAGACCTGGCTCATGATTTAAGAATGTTTTTACCCTGGTAGCAATGGGTGGTTCATTAAGAGTAGTAGTGGATCTTATCATCTGAGAGGTTTCCTTTGCTGGAATAGCAGTTTGTGGAGTAAAGACAATGACAGTATCTCCAACAGTCGTTGTAAAATCAGCAAAACCAGTGTAGGTAACCGTTTTCAGATCCTGTTTGTTAGGAATACCACCTTTGAAGAGCAATTTAGCCCTACGTTCAGCAGCTGTAGTCTGTTTACTCCGTTCTGTGTTGATATCGAAATCAGGGAGATCTCCCAAAAAGGAGAACCCACTTGGAGAAAACTCATTTCTAACAGTAAACGTGGGTAAGTTATCCCATTCTCGAACTTTGGAAGGTCCCAACTCATCTTTCCGAATGACATCGTTCTCTTCATTATCATGAACGGATCTTGGTTGGTGCAAGTCAATATGGCGATGTTGGGCATTAATCTGGAAGACTTTAACGTTATTATTCCCTGTTCCACTGCTTACACTAAAAGTGCGGCTTTCTTTCTGGGCTTCCTCAAAAGGTATTCGTGGATTATTAGAGGGCTCCTGTAGTAATTCTTCATCGGAAAAATCCTTAGACTCTTCTTTAAAAGCAGTGAATGGTAGCGACGTAGGAAACACTACGAAAGGACTATCTACTCTATTCGGAGACACAAAATCAGTGTTCTTTACGAAAATCCCCTTGCCTGCAAGATTCGATTCAAAGTGCCACTTTTTGGGAGAGGAACTAGGTTCGAAGTTTGGGGCACGCGTCTGCGCGTCGTTGTCATAGAGCACTCGGGAGCTCTTCGTCAGTAAGTGCGCATACAACCGTCCGTTGTCGAGCGTGGTGCCAACCACCTGAGTGGCGTACTCAGTGGTAACGCCCTCCTGGATGAAGGTACGGGCCGTAGATGTCAATACGCCAACATCAGGCTTAACGTTGAGGAAACGTCCAAACTGCGAGCGACCGTGACTGTCCACCAGCAGAACAGTGGTCACATCTGCGTGATGCCAGGGTTGGGGTTTGCGGATGGCAATAAGAGTGGTAGAAGAAGACGTCGAAGAAGTGACGTGTACA
Source organism: Ecitoglossa quadriceps (assembly GCA_027574925.1). NCBI lineage: Eukaryota > Metazoa > Arthropoda > Insecta > Coleoptera > Staphylinidae > Ecitoglossa > Ecitoglossa quadriceps. Next base: position 4,753,438 of record JAODGC010000001.1, on the reverse strand, counting down.
TACAACGAGTTGTAAAACAAACAAGTGTCAGTTATAACAGTGGCTATTGTACATAAAACATGATTATTTCATTGTTAATAATTTCAGTGAGAATGGAGATTTTATCCACCACCTTCTAGGTGTTAAATTACTGACTGCAAAATGCGAATAAGGCATAGGTTTTGCTTCGTAATGAAACTTAGTGAGTAATTAATATTCGTATATACATACTAGCGTAGTGCAAGAAATGCGAAAACACATTATACAAAAATCTACATATTGAAAGGTGAAATGTTCATCATCAGCATACGATTTATTTCCATCGCCGTATTTACTAATTTATACAACTAATGTTAAATATTTATTAGACATCATTTACGAGTTGGTAAAAAATAAACTACTGCGCCTAAAGCAAATTCTAGCCTTGACATTTTGTACAATTTTTTTTTGTAATAAAAAGATGAATGTTCTATCCAGGAAAGAATCATTCATTTACTTAATAGACTAATTAAATATTACTAAACAACAATAGAATTACCGGCCCTAAGGAAAAATGTAGGTTTTAAGCTTAAATTGTTAGTTTTATACAAAAACTCCAATCGTAAAAATTCGCTATCTTACCTTCGCCATCCTGCCTTCTTCTCCTCGGAGATGTATTTATCCTCTCGCCTGAAACAAACAGAAATGTATCTTAGCTGTGGCCGTTGAAAAATAACAGAAATGGTAGTTATCTTCGTCAAATGCTGGCCCATAGGTGTATCGCGTTGTTATTTTCTCTTCGTACGAGCAAGACTTCCGAACGAGGTCATGATGGTTGATGCCAATCGACCAACGTCCGATTCGAATTCGGTTTCAGATTCGCGATCGCATTCTGGGTCTCTCCGTCATGTAATCCAAACCGGCAAGTGTTGTGCCTCAGCATCCTTCGTCGGCTTCTTGTCTCTCTGACACACACGTACCGCACACTCTTCGTATGACATGCCGCGTAATGATCAAGTTTTGCTTGGGGCCACAACCGCCTGACCGACTATCGGTCGACCTACATAGCCCGGCACTGGCGCGCCGATGAGCGACCTGCGGATTGCAAATAATTCCCATGATCTCACTGCGTACAGATATATGCAGCTACGTGATGATATTACCAGAACAATGCAAACAAGTGGATGTGGTACACATTGGAATTAAATCATTCTGAGCAGGTTTAATCAAAGGTAGATTGATTATTTGAATAAATCTAGTTTCCGGTAGTGACATACCAATCCAAATTTGGATAAATTGGCAATAGTACAGTTGATTAATTACAGTAACACCAGTACATGTGCTACAAATCAATTTTGTAATTTGGCAAAACAAGGTGTTGATTTTCTCATTGACCTTTAGTGTCAGCTGTGATATTCTCATGTGAACCATATAAATCTTCATGTTTTCTAGCATTTATCGCAGTATTTAAGCAGTAATTTAATTTACAATGCCAAAAAATGCAGTATGAATACGAATTCCACTCAGTATCCACAGAAACAACTCCAAGTCAGTGCGGAGAAGTCTTGAATAGTGATGAAATCGCGGTTAAAAGTGAAAGATGCTTTAGTATTTGGTGTGCCAATCCATGCAATGCATTAAAAACTTGTTATCTCCGTAATTCACAATCTAGCACAACGTAATTGTAAGCAATTCTTTACATTAGAATACGCCAATTTAATCAAATCCTTACAGAAAGATTTACGAGCATGACAGTGCCATCATTTCCTGCATTTCAAGCGATTTGGTTCTTCAAAAATGAATGACTTTCTGTGACAATTGCACCAGTTCACATGGTCTCAACCTTGTCCATCCACCAATCAATGAACCAGGCTCATTGCTTCTTATAACTGCACCAAGCGACTTTCCCTTATTAAATTTATTACAGTATTATTATGTCGTTCGGGTCTGGCTACTGATCGGTTTTGTTTCTGGAGTTTTTGCGCCGCTGATAAAAAGCGTAATCTCCTCACTTAGAAAGTGAAGAAATCATCTCAACAGCCGGCAGCTTTTCCCTCGTGTGTTTAACTATGTTTTAATTGTTAATTGAGTGTTATTGGCATTACAGAGGCATGAAAAGAGGAGAAACTGATGGTTTTGTTATTGCCTTTAATACGGAAATGTTTACAGAGTCTGGAATTGTAAATTAGCAATTTGGCGAATTGTGAGGTTGCGACACACCCAGTGAACTTTTACCCAATAACACACTTGTTCTGAGTTTCTGAAGCTGGTGTCTGCGGGCATTGCGTGTGAAGACTTAACCAACTTATGTATACTGGTGGATACTTCTTGCCCAGTTGTTTGTTTCATCTCACCTTTCGCTCCCGACAGCGAAACGATTGCAACTTTTATGTGCATGAATCGATTAGCTCAGTCATATTTAGGTTTACAGCTAGATACAGAATATTGAACATACTGACTAATCTAGTGGAAGCAAACCAAGGAGTGGGAGAAAACGAAATTAACATTTATAGGTCTTCTATTAAACTTGAACGACTCCAATCGAACCAATGAGATGGGTTTTTCGTCAGTGAGGAAGTTTTGATGGAAATGATGAAATAAATCGGTACTCCATCACCTCCATTTCTCTGATTGGTATAATTTTTTGGGAGTTAGCCAGGTCTCAATAAAAATGATCCAGAAGTCAATAGTTTCAGAACTATGATTGAAATTAAGTGTCTTGTTTTAAAATGTCTTTTGTCAATTGCTTGGGTTACGGTAAAGTCAGTGACTTATTTTCTGCTGTACTGATTATAATTACCCTTTTGCTGTTGAACTGATGGTTGCGTACCTGCATTATACTTGCAGAATTTATGATTTCATTCCGCTGGGCTGCACCGACATGTAACCGATTTGTTCATGCGCTTCAGCGTGACGCAATTGATTAACACACTGTACAACCGCAACAGTTAATGATTACGGCAGCGTGATCATCAAAGCACGCAAATCGTCAGGAACCATATACATGATTGTTTAGTTTATACCATAACACTGCCTAGTGCTAGTAGTAAATTTAGCAGTTGTAATAACAGTTCAATATTTATTTTAATTTCCTCCAGCTGCCATTTATGTTGCATCAGCAAAATATTATACTTGTGGTGTTGGCAAGTTAGCCTGCCAACTGAAAGTAACCGAATAAGCAGCAATTAAATTGCAACTTCTTTTGAAGGATCACATTGTGCGTGTCGTTCCTACGTGCCAGGTGAATAAAGCACGTTATTTTGTAAACATCCTCGTAGAAATCTTATCAAAAATTCAACTGAAAATCTCATCAAAATATTACCATGCTCAAAAACACTGAAAAGGAAAGGACAGGAGTTTTAATTTAATTAGCACTAAATTATTTCTTAGCAACTGCGACTTTGCTTTCTTTCAAGCCAACACGGGTGACTTGGTTCGAGTGCGAAGTTATTCACGCAGAAAATGAAATCTTAATGCGATTCAAATTAACGATAGCCAGGAATTTCAAATGTGGAGAGTGCGTTTGAAGGCTGTCGCGAGAATGGAACGGGGCGTGAAAAAAGTCCACGTCACGTGAAAGTCTGTCACATGTGAGAAGTATGTCTAGAAATGCTGAAGAGAGTGTTTTATGCAGGAGGAGTTGGAATTGAATTATGTTACTCCTACCCCCCAGGTGTACTTGTCCTGTTTAGTGGACTGGAACAAGAAGACTGTGCAGAGATTCAGAGAGGAATGAACGCGTGAGATTGTTTTCAATTGCCTATTTTGCAAGAATTTCGAGTGTAGATCTACGGCTGCGGCCGCTCCTCGCTGCGGGGAGAGGATAAAAGAGATAACACTTTCTCTTCAGGCTTCGATCTCTTCGGCGCGGCATCGACCGTCTAAGAGACACGAGGTTGGTGCAACAAAATGTGCGAACAATATTCATTTATAATGCATAAATCATCACTATAACTAGTGGCAGGACAAACAGAAAGTTGGATATTATCGATGCATATTCATACTGATAGTCTCCCTATTGAATTCGGAATAACCAAAACTCTAGGATTACTGGTTGTAAGCACTGAAATTTGGTAATTCCTTGCACTTTAAGTTTCAAACGGCAAACAGAAAGTTGGACGCTATGCCGAAAAATCATTTAGATGCAGAATAAAAACCAAAAATTTATTTTGACACAAAACTTAAAAATTACCAGTCTTCTATAAAAATTCTTCTCAAACAAAATCTGAAAAAATCCTATCCGTTCGTAATTTATAACAAAAATAATCTTCTCTTGAAACGGCACATCAACAGAACCGCTGCTTCTTGCATCTTGCAACACATCTTCTGTTTCAGTTTCCATCATTTACATACGTTTATAATGTGTTTGCGCTTAATCTGAGGATAATACCGTAATCCTTGGTTCTCGCTACAGAAACAGTTTCTTCTTGAATAGTACCTCCACCTATTTCATATATGAATTCATGTGATTTATATTGTTTAACACCTGATTTGTCTGTTTAAAAAATGTAAAAAAAAAATGATTTGTTGCATAATCAACATTTCGATTCTTGGACGTCTCACTGACGCCGCCTTGGTTTCCTCTGTCTCATATATCGTAGCTATTGTTGTCGGTTTTGCAATAACACACCGCACATGTACGGATGTTCGTACTGTATCCGTTGTTCATGAGTATCCATCAGCGACGGCTAGTATTTGATTCGTCCGAATGTGAGATCGACACATATTGTATGTGGACTTTCTCTTTGTGCTTTTTTATCTCCGGATTGCTTGCCTCGAAAGTTTGAATATCGTGACAAATCCGGGCTTCCTGATAACATCACCCAAAGCAAGCCTAATTGCATGATGTGTTGTTTGTGAAGGAAGGCTTGGAAAGTCAACAATCAACCTGAAAAAATGTTGATGTTCTAAGTTAAACAGCACGCCGATTAATTAGCAAAACAATGAGTACTTCATGTCTTCCCTGTCTAAATTACATCCTTCGTTTGTAACAATACATGTGTGAATTTGCACTCCATGTCGGTTGGAGGAAGAAAGCCAGCGGCACCCGGGCAAGGTGCGATGAAAAATTGTGCGTGAAAACAACAGAGCCGGTCGAACGATCAAGAAACGGGCTCTTGTAATTAGACATTAGTCGAAACAATGTACATGCATTCCTCGAGAGCGTGCAGTCCGGCAACTTTCTTCGGCACTCTAGTGCTTTGGGAGAGTCAACCTGCGTGCGGACAAAACAGAAAATCACGAGACGACTTTTCAATCGCCACGCCGTAGAATGCTCTCGCGAAAACGCAGATGCCGAGTGAAAATAACTTTCGATTGATTGAACGCTTAATCTATTCCAGCGCTTATTATATCTAACGTACGCAAATTAAACATTGCTCATGCATAACTAGGCGGTTTTCAAAGATCACTTGCGAGACACAAAACAAGCCGCTTGTCATGACACCTAGATACAATAAAACCAGTGCAAGACTACCGAATCAGTAACTAAATTAGATTACGCCGTGACATTTTCATTTAGAGTAAGAGGTGCGGCAGGTTTTTGTGATCTTACTTTTTATTTATGGATCAAGGTCTCTGCGAAATCACATCGAAATTTACTGGTTCTATTGTTTCCTTTGCTTTTTCAGGATCATCATGTTGAAAAATCAAGTCAAATTCAGATTATCCCAATTACTCCCTCAATGATTTTTTATTTCCTCGTTTTTTTGTGATTGCCATTGTTAAATCAGAATATTCTTTTTGTATTGCAATCGATTCTAGATTTTGAAAAGTTTTTGAGATACCCCTTATATATCTCACAGATTTGTTCTCTTGTGCCATGGCATTCTAAATCAACACTCCCTGAGGAGGAGGTGCAACATTTCTTGAAATCATTTTTGACTTGGCAATTTATGGATTTATCAATGGAAAACCACTTAATTAGTGTGCAACTAGTTCAATGTCACCTGCAGCACGTTCATCAATAAACCCATTTTGTTTCTTAACCACTTTTTAAAATTAAAAATGTCTAAGCTACAGAATTCTTAGTTGCATGATGTAATGCTACACAATTGAAGCAATCCGCAATTGCACACGTATCGTTATTTCATTAGAAGATGCAATAGATCGTCAAATGGAAAGCGAAGGAAAGCGAGATAATAGATATTTAGAATATGCGCATAATAATAGTACACCAGGTGTAGTAATAAGTAATAGCACCGTATCAGAAAAGCAATAAATAAGTGCGATAGTCGTCGGTTAAAAATTGACCAGAGCGCCTTGAAACTCGTGGAAAACTTGCATCAACTTGATGGGAGTTGAAGCAGTAAGTCCAGAGAGACAACATCTCAACAGATTCGAAAGAGTAAAGGTGAACAATGCAGTAAGACCACGATGGGCAAGTAGAGATCATCAAGGAAACTGTGTGTGGAGTCTTCTAAATCGTCTCAATTGCTTCAACACGCTTGCATGTTTGCAAACAGCATCAACGGCTTGCAATCTCATTGGAATACAAACGAAGCGACTTTGCAAAGTTGAGAGTCGCGAGGAAACGTGAAAGGTTAAGGCGTTACAAAGCAGAAGAGGAACTTTCAAAGGGTACTACTTTTTAAGTTGAACAAATTGTTTTAGTTTATAGTTTTTCATTTGAAGAAATTGATAGATTCGGATTCGAATTTTGGGGCTATTTGAAGATGTTATCACGTTATTTGTTCATCATAGTATAATGAATTTTGAAAACTGACACAATTCGATTGTCTTTACCTCCTTTATAAATTTATTTATTTTTATATAAAGACTTCATGAGTTGTCTTAAAAACGAAATAATACAAAAATAAATACTACGTTCGCACCTCTCAAGATCAACGAAATTCATAGCCGAGACTACAGCAAAGAAGAGAAAAAAGAATGATCATTCCAACTAACGCAAAGAAAACAGTTAAATGCAGTTACTGTGACGAGAACAATGTTTACTAGGTTGCTAGACATTTCAGACAACCCATTTGGGATCAACTTGGCTGCGCACGCGGATCTCTTAATCAATTACGCAACCATAAGTGTCGCGATAATCAATAAATCCTCCAGGTTTCACGATATTACCATTAGCATACGTTTGCTGATGGCCATATTTTTGCTTTTTTTTTAATATTACTCAAACCAACCAATTAAGACATTTAAGAAGGCGTGTAGGGGCGTGAAGGTGAATTATTGATCAAATTCTTCTCGGCACCATCGGCATGCATCTTAACTTGATTTTTTTGCGTAAACGGCCAAACGTTTTGAATCTGAATTAAGATGATGTCTTCAGGTGTCATTTTTATATGCGACGTTTTTCACATTAAGATTTACACTCATACATCGCTAGGGTGAGGTTCCCAAGTCTTGCTCACTTGGATATCAGGTACATATACATCAAGTACACCGTACACCATGATTGGAATAGAAAAATGATGATGCATACTTGACTGACGTGCTAATAGATGAGTTACAACCAATACTATCTTATAAATATGTATGAATTGGATGATAGCAGTGGGTCGAGGAAGTCATGGATCGTTCAAATGACCTCCTATCATCAAATTTCGGGTACTCTCACCAAGCACGCCTTTCAATGATCCGAAATAAAATAAAGATAAAGATAAAAACATGAATACGGAGTGGCTTGATTAGAAGCAGCAGTCCAACGGGTGTCAAATCCAACGTGTAGGTGCAATAAACATTGACGACTTTCTTTCAAATGCCAGGATACCAACTGAATATCATTAGCAATCATGGATATCGTTTAAATGCTGATTTTTTATGTTTATTATTGTGTTTGCTTTGCCGTTCGTTTTAAGTTCTTTTTCACTGGATCCTTGTCTACCTTTGAGGAATTCTCTAAATTTATGTTATGTTTATTTATTAACCAGCATGATTTAAAAAGGAAGTTGTTGGAATAGTTTGAGAGTAGTTGGCAGTTGGTGTTTCCAGTTTCCACATCGGCAGCGATGGCATACCGACATTACTCATGCAGCGATGAATTCGACGAAGACAAACTTGCTCGACACAGCTTACAGGTAGATTAATTATTGGCGAATACGGATGTTGTAATTTAGAAGTAGTGACCTACTTGCGCTGGTCACAGTGTCTCGCAGTATGGTTTTGTTGACATGCGTTACTGAGAACATTATTTGATGAGAGAGGTTTGATATATTGATCTCGGGATATTTGAATTTGTTAAAAGTAAAATTAAATTTGTGGTATAACAAGATCTTGAAGATTAAATTTAAAGAAGGCGTCTTGAATGTGTCATATTTCTAGGATACCATCAAATTTAACATGTTTTCTTTGTCTCCTTGCGGTTTAACTTTTGTGGTTTCATTGAGAGAGAAAAAGATGAAGATAATTTTAGTTATACTTTGATTGCTGACCCGTTGTAGTTGCAATGCTTCTATGGAACCATCATTTTTTTGCTTGCAATATCTTCGTATGATGTCTACCACAAATGGATAACTGCAAGTTTTTGAGTTAAGTTTTAATAGATTTGATACTTTAGGACCTAACAATTTAACGGTGACAATTTCCTTTGGAAATACTATGTTTTTATCTAGGGTAGCATTAAGTCTTTAGAAATCTTTAGACAATGCCTACCTATACATAACACTAATTTCATACTCTCTCAGTGTTTGTCATCTCTAATGCACCTTTTTGCCTCTTTGTCTCCTCAACATGGTCTCCTCTGCCGTAGTTCATAATATTTGTGTCTTGAAATCGTTACCTGGTAAGCTGGTGCTATCCTCTTGCCCATTATACTTAAATCGTTGCATTTATAACTGTGCTCTCCATTTGCATCACAATTATAAAATTAGGTGGAGCACCATCACGATAAATAGAGTAGTCTCCACACATATGGTATCTTAGGCCCAACTACTGTTGGCCACCATATGTCATGCCAGCCATCAATGTGGTAGGTCCGGTTGAAATAAAAGAAACCCGCATCGAATATTGACACAGTCGTCAGTGCACGACCTTCCGTTAGTCGGCGCGAGCCACCAAGAGGCCGACGCGTCGCAGAAGGTTTGCAGTGTGGGTCATCAAGCTCCGTTCGACGTCGCAGCGTCTCCTCGGCATCGACGGGCAGCCGGCGCGTAGCGGTATCATCGTCTGTAGGTCGCTCCGAATGTGTGCTACGCAGGCATCGGGTAGGGTTAAGCGACGGCCGCGTGGCCCGGTGCCGTGGGTGTCCGCAGACCCTACTGACACACTAATCAAGAATGCCGCATGCACACGAGGCCCACAATGTGCACCAATGCGCAAAAAGGCTGCTAGGTTGGATATTGACGATTTCAATTAACGTGAATGACTCATGTACCTCAAAGAGATTATGAATTTAGTCAAGCTGGGAATGCTTTGAATATCTCACGAGCAACGACACGCATTGCACGAACCATGCAGATATTGCCAATCCCTGAAATATTCTTGTTCTTTAGTCATCACCGATGTGAAACACGTTTTCATTTTGATACATATCCAGGCCATGTTGATAGCACCGAAAAGGGTAAAAGTCATCTGAATCTAGTAGATATGTTCTTCAATTAAGTAGGTAATTATCTTCGATCAAATTCCACCTAGACTGGGTTTTCGTGTGGGTCACTTACTCATCCGCTTCATCAGCTTTCTTGGTAAACGGCAAGGTTGCACGTTGCGCATCCGCCACACAATCGAATCTAGGACTGCATCATACATCTCCTTCTTCATCTCTTCAACAATGACTACCTTTCCAGGTGAGCACCAACCGCATCTAGGCAGGTTCTTTGGCTCATAGACCATCAAATGAAGCACGGTATTCACTTTATTCTCCTGCATCAGTATGGTATCGGAGATGCAGAAATGGATAATCATTAATATAGAATCTACACTCCATCCATGCAAATCGCAGGAACGTGGTGCAACAATCAAGGCTATATCTTACACAATCATCCTACTCACTTCTGCATGCTTGGAGTGGCCATTCCTCATTGCGACAGGTAGCGGCAATTAGCGACGCATTGTGCGATAATGCCACAGATTATGAAGATTGCGTAATGGCATAATGATGGCGTAAAACATGCGTGGAAAGCATCTTTATCTTAAAGATCTTTATTTTAAAGAAAATGATGTAGGAAATTGTTCGAACATCTTAATTCCTTTAGTAGACGAATATACAATTGGCTTGTGATATAATGTAAATTAGCCCAGTTGGTGATGTGTTGTACTCCGTATTATGAGCGCATCGTAATATTTATAATAAGTTGTCATAAGTAATATAATAGAATAGAATGGCTCCGTGCGTGACTTCAAAGCACCATAATTAATTGTCAGCTGTCTAACAATGACGATAATATTCTCAGGGCTTGTGTTTTTTTTCTGTTGTGGAGTTAGTAGGTTTTGTGTTGGTTGCTTAAAAGGTCCAAAAGGTCCTCCTTAAAAGAGCTATTTTACATTTGTTTGCTTACTTCATTATATAATGTTCTTTCCAGAGCATCCAAAAGGGGGAAACAAAATTTTCAATCATCAATTATTAATTTGCAATTAACATTTAAACAAGCTTTAGCGTTGTAGTTAAGTTTTTGAAATGTCCTCTTTAATTGCAATTGATCAAGATAACGCTTTAATGTCCGACGCTGTGTTTTGCACAAAAAATAATCTTCTGAGTAAATCAAAAATAAAATGAGCACAATAAAAATAATGTGTGTACTTTAAAACTTGGATGGAACGCACTGCGTCTCTTCTTCATTTCTTGGGTGCTAATATTACATTTTTTTTCGTTTCTTCACTATGAATCACTTCTGATTCCTTCTTCTGATATTTCCTTCCTTGTGCCGTTTTTAATATAGGACTGCTCGTTGTGAACTCCATATTGAACTAGAATATGTCCCATGTTGGGTCAAAGTGGAACGAATGAATTCCGTGCCGCGTTCTTGCAACCCATCGGAACAATTGGAATCGACGCGCGAATAACACAGTAATCGCATTTTGGCACACGCTCTGCTTGAATCCATCACACGATGAACAATATTCGTCCAGCGATTACAATCAAATCGCACAGTAATTCATTATATCGTGTGAAATAGGTGAGTGGGGCCAGTGCTGCGCATGGTCTCTCTCCATTTCTTTAACGCACCGAATCCATCATTACGGCTAATTTGCTGCTTCCCAGATTCTAATAAAATCATGCGGTCGCTATTAATAAGTCATATATTAGAGGAACACTCAAAAGCCACTCATACGAAGGGCGATTTGCAAGATGTGAAAAAAATCCGAAACCGTTAGTAACCCACTTAAGGGGAACAAACAAAACTCGACAATTTTGCTTTATATGTGAAAAACACGCAAGGCTTGGAAGTATTCTTACATTTTGGGTTCGGTTTACATGTGCATTTGAAGTACATTTGTATACTTTGGGTGCTCTGCTTTAATGGCATGAGGTTGTGGAGGTGAAGAAGTTGCGTAAGTTGGCTACAAGTTGACCAGTGGACTATGTGATTTGGAATGCTCATTTGTTTTATGAAGCTTAACTTCTTCTACCTAATGACAATTATGAACAAGTTGCGGTGATATTTCACGGTTCATCAGCATATGCACGGAATGGAGCAGAAAAATGCGTCGATAGTTGTAAACACAAATAGAAATACGGTGCTCAGCAGGTATAGGAAACGGTGTAACGGGGCTTAATGTTAATCAGTTGGTCATTCGTGTTTGCGTTCGCATTTCATTGGTATTCTCATTCAAATTTCACACGTCCTACCGGTGGATGTCTTTTTTCAAAGAGAAAGATGGAGAAATTTGATTTCTAATCTTTAGTGATTAACAGTAGTATCTCACGGATTAAATAAAAATGGTAAAACTCAATGGTTGTATAACCTAAAATAACCTATTTAGATTATGACACCCTAAGGAAATATTTGAGCAGAAAAATTATATTAAAGGCGGATTTCACTAATTTACAGCAAACTGGTGAAACTCCAGATTGTGAAGAGAAATGTATTAATTCTCTTCTCAATCTGGAGTTTCAACAGCTTATTACTTCAGGATGTTATTACAGAATCTCCAAAAATGTTAACATCTCAGGATTGGATCATTTCAAAATACCATCACGTCCACAAAAAAGTCTCTTGATTAATTTGATCAATCTGGGAAGCAACTGAAATGTGTTAAGGGTTCCAAAACATTTAATTACATTTCCCACTACTTTAAGCGTTTAACTATTTGTATAAGCACTAAATCCTTACAGAAATATGAAAACCGAGTTTCAAGAATTTCATTCTTCTTGGCTGTATTTTTCATTGAAAATGATGACAGTATCTGAACAAAAACAATTTCCACAACCTGTCATCACGTAGAAAAACGGTACCTATCCAGCTATCTATCACATCACAATTCCAATGACTGCGCAAAATTGCATCAAGCTCTTTGATCAGCTTCACCGGTGGAGAAATAGAAAGCACCAACGCGACAATACACACGCCATATTTCCATTTGTGCAACGAATCAAATCAGCATCGCATCACTGTGACTCTAATTCTCATTACAACGAAAATCCACGTCCTAATAAAATAATTCCAAGTAACAACCGGCACACAAAAAAGCTCTTATGTGTCTAGCGGTTTGGTACTGTCGCTTGATTACCTCGCTTGTTACATTCCGCAATGCGCGTCATTCGAATCCGTCGATATTTACGTCTATTTGGAACTGATCAAGCACAGCCACGCTCAAGTGAAGCGGAAGCCAGTGAAGATGAAACTTACGTAATTCATAATGCACGGACTGTGGATTTTCTCTGCCGCCTTTGAATTTCACTCGGATATTCGAACGATTTGACCTTTGAACAGCTGCATTGACTTGATGTTTTTTTCATGTTGTTTATTTACGAAAGGAAAAAAGAAAGACAGTAATTTAAATTCAATTTCAGATCCTAAGATGTGATTAATGGATTTATTGTCAATGACAATATCTTTGTTCATTGTATGATAATAACATAAGATTATGAAATTTTAAAATTTCAATTCAATTATCACGAAGCACTGTTAATTGTTTGAATTGTTTAACTGTATGAAATACAATTGTTTAAGGTTACACTTTACCGTTTAGATATTAATATTCAGTTGGTTTTATTTGAAGTGTCAAGGTTTGAATGTTGGAATTGCCGAATTTGTCTCCACTTCTCCGAAGTGACTGTATTTTTTACTTACTTGTTATGAGTTTCAACAATATAGATAAGTTTACTTCTTGATTTCTGCCAACAAGTTTTAATGCCTACATTAAAAATACCAGTTTTATGAATTTAGCAATTTACATTTCTATTTTTTAAAATATTCACCAAGAACCTAATTTACACTCAAATAGATCAGAGTTGAGACATCTGTTTATAACGCTGTTAAAAAAAGAAATTGTTTCATCTTTTCTCTTTTGGGTTTTCTTCTTGCAGGTAAAAATTAGTAGTAACAATCCACGAACGGTATAATTTTCAGCTCTGTATGTAACGATTTGGATAAGAAATCAGAAAAATTTGGATTTTCTGATATCCGTCTCAATCAAGTCAACATGAGTTTTTCTATGATTCTTTTTTAATGTTCGGTTTTGTTTGCGTTCAAAACGTTAATTTATTAATTGTTATGTCTTTGAAGAATAAAATATGTTCATGTAACGAAGCAACCTGTAACTTAGCAACAACCTTAAGATCAAAGGTAAATACCTCGAAAATACCTCTTATTGGAGTTGCACTTCACAGAATTTCTGTATCTATTAAGAAGTCAACAAGTACATCAACCAATTGTACAGTCATTATGCAGTTGCATGCATTTGTCGACGAGGTCGAAGCAGTCGTACATATTGGTTGTTCCTTTTTGTGCCTTTGAAAACGTACATTCTAAAGTCCACCTCGGGCTATGACTACCAGCAACTACTTAGCGGTTGTCACCGCCTGTTAAATGACGGTAGTCAAATACGTGTGGTAATTGTCAAGATAAAGAAGCGACATGGGACAAGAGACGTGAGTGCGTTCCAATGTGCATCTAGTTGACTAGTTGCTAGTTCCTGTAATATAATTTACTTCAGCTAAGTGCAGATCTTCTCGAACATTTCTTTGATATACTATTGCAATTACGACATTATCTGTTTTATATTACTTACAGTCACGTTAAAATTGTTTTTTTTAGTTGGCACATTTTTGTGGTACTATCCCATTTAGCCCATTTAACGGGCGTTCGATAAGTAATAGAGTTAATTTCCTGTTGGGAGGGATGAGGCAGTCATGGGACGGCAAAAACAAAACGTACAAATGAGGATTCCGCATAACTCCTCTATATATTTTATCTATAGATTGTTATGAAGAAACCAAGCAGTAGATGTTGGGTAACCACGTAAAGAGCACAAATCATCGTCGCAAAGCAAAAAGAGACGGTGGCAACCGCAGCATAAAGTTGAAAAACCTCTTCTACTTCTTCTAAATATTTACTCTTTATATTTTGCTCTTTTACTACTAACCTAGAAGACCTAGATTGTGGATGCTAATCGCAATCGTTAAGAAATATTCTCAGTTCTCCGTTGGAATTATTACAGTGCCGCTGGAAGTGATGGGGTGGCCATAGGGCGGCAAAAGTTCAATATACACGTCGAAAATTTACTGAATATCTAAAGATAATATTTGTCTCACACCAATTGGAAAGTATAGCTCCAGCTCCAGGGTATAATTGTAACGAGCATTAACAAACCAGCAACATGAAACCGCAATCACCGCAACCGCAGCTTAATGTTGTAGAATAACACTTTCCTAAATCAAAATATTTACTACTCCAAACGATTGCTGGTCCAAACAAAGCCGTACTTCAAACACAAGTCCATATCGTATGTCCGCATACGATAACCGCGATAACATTTATGTGTTATGCGTGAATCACGCTCGCTTTCAGTTCAATTGTAGTACTAGTTGCTTCAGTGGCTTCGTCTGCAGAGCACATATGACATTACAAGCATAAACAAAAGCGTTATTAAGTGATCAAAGAAATTCGAGCAACAAATATTGCGTGCCATGATCTTCAATACCATGTGGATATCCATCTACGTCAAGGTATTCGGGATATGGTTTATCCTTATGCGAACCGTCATCGGCTTAACCCATTCCGAGGAAACAACTCTGTCCGATTACTGGAAACAACGCGGGCAGGTCTTGGAAGGTGAACGAAGATTGTGTTTGGGCAGTGACCTTGTACTGGATTACAATGAGAAAATAGCCAACCAGAATCTAATTAAGTACCAGAAGATGGAATGGAAACGTGGATTCAAATCACCTGGCGACTACCCTCCCAATCTGCATTTTTTTGAGGGGAAATCTTTGATGGAAAACTCGACCGTGTTTAAAATCATTCAACGCATGCCGAAAGGAGTTTTATTGCATGTACACGACTTTGGAATGGTCTCATTGGACTATCTACTCAATTTAACCTACACACCGAGTTTATACATTTGCTTAATGAAAGCAGAGGAAGTAACGTTCGAGTTCTCAAAGGAAAGACCAGTTTCTCCGTGTGCGAATGGATGGAATTTGCTGGCGAGTATCAGAAAAACTCCAACAGGAGAAAGGAAAATCAATGCACGTATTCGGAAGGCCCTTAGCTTGGTAGTGAAGGAACCTTTCAAGGTTTACAAGTGCATAGATGATGTCTGGACTAGGTTTCAGAGTATATTTATAGTGGTAGCACCTCTTCTTACCTACAAACCAGTATTTGAACAGTATTTCTACCAAGCCTTCCTAGAGCACCTAGAGGATGGCATCATGTTTATTCAGGTAAGAACCACTCTTCCTGACCTATACGATCTTGATGGCAACACATACCAAGACGTGGAGGTGGTGAAAGCATTAAAAACCGTTTCTGAGAAATTCAAAACCAACAATCCACACTTTTACGGTGCTAGGATGATTTACGCACCACCTAGGCATGTTACCAATGAAACCATGTCACAGTATGTGGCTACTTTTTTGAAAATCAAGAAAGTTTACAAAGATTTCGTGCTGGGTTTTGATCTGGTTGGGCAGGAAGATAAAGGTCTACCACTCAAACATTTCATTGATCGTTTACTCCCACTGAGGGACAACTACAAGTTCTATTTCCATGCCGGAGAAACTGATTGGTATGGGTCGGACACGGATGAGAACCTTTTAGATGCTATTTTATTGGGTACTAGGCGGATTGGCCATGGCTACGCCATCATGAAGCATCCGCTCTTGATGAAGAAGGTTAAGGAAGCAGGTATTGCATTAGAAGTGTCTCCTATTAGTAACCAAGTATTGAAGTTGGTTGATGATATTCGGAATCATCCTGGTGCTGTGTTTGGTAGCATGTCCATTCCGATGGTTATCACGAATGATGATCCCACTTTCTGGGATGCTAAAGGTGTAAGCTATGATTGGTATATGGCTTATATGGGAATGGCTAGTAAAAATGCGGATTTGAGATATCTCAAGAAGTTGGCATTAAATTCGATTGACTACAGTGATTTGGATACTGATGAGAGGGAAGATTTGAGAAAGAGATGGAATGAGGCTTGGGAGCAATATGTTAACCACCTGGCACATAATTATATTAATTGAAATTGGTATAAAGGAATAAAAGAATTTCTTAATTTATTTAAAGACTGGAAATGTTTAACTCCTTAACGCATCCGATTCTAGTACAATTGATCTTATATTTAATGTTTGCTCACAATATTAATCTTTTCATTGTGATATCTAAAATGACTTATCAATCACCACACCCAATCACAAACGAGGCGGTGGCAACCGCAGCTTAAAGTGGCAACACTATTAAGATTTTCAAAAGACTTATGAGATTTATGTTGGCATTAAAGCTTGTTGAGT
This sequence comes from Ecitoglossa quadriceps, assembly GCA_027574925.1. Classification (NCBI taxonomy): domain Eukaryota; kingdom Metazoa; phylum Arthropoda; class Insecta; order Coleoptera; family Staphylinidae; genus Ecitoglossa; species Ecitoglossa quadriceps. The sequence goes on along the minus strand of JAODGC010000001.1, from coordinate 4,736,625 downwards.
TGGTAATAAGCTACTTAGCGTATTTAGTCCTTTCTTCTTGTATTTGGCAAACAATTAAAAGTCCCACCATTTTTTTGACGTTCCCGCGCCGCTGGAGAAATGTTGGTAAGTAACATGTCGTGCTTATTACACGCGCATTGTGTGCGCATCTTCTGACTTAACTTAATAGATGTGCGAGCGGGCAAATGTGAGAAAAATGGCAATTTTTACGTAATTGGATTACGTTCATGCGCCGTTCGACGACTTTTTCCATCGCCACGCCACAGCATCCGTGATTCTCAGCGCCTGGCGCAAAAGAAAAGACACCATTGTTGCTCTGGTTTCCTTTCGCATTTTATTTGCTTATTTGTAAATGGGATAATGCTAATCATCTGCCTAAGAATTCGTTTTCCCACTTGCGAGCGTAATTGCATTGTGTGCAATATTTTTAGTGGTAATTTTCGAGTCCAAGTCGGCGGTTTAAGGTTTTCAAGAATTGCGTTCTTCACATCACTGACAAATTATCCGCAGTGTATATAAAATAGTATAATACGTTGGAGATTGCATAATATTTTTACTTTCAGTGATGCACTTGATCACACAAAAGCCAGAAATGTAATTTACTGTGAAAGTTGATTACGTGGTGATTGCCGACGTTAATTACGTGATTTCTTAATTTTTAGCATCTTTGCATATCTCCACGAAGCTCGCGCTATACACATTCAACCTACAATCACTCAGCATCAATCATTCTTCACTTGTACGATGATCGTCAATTGACTTACCGCTTTACCAAGACTTAAAAGACGATGCAAACTCAGCCTGACGATATGCATGCATGACTTTTGAATTTACTATTGTATTTTTCAAAGATTGACGAGGTCGTTTGTAAAGGAATATATCAATTGCAGTTATGTCTTAACAGCATGCCTGATTGAATCTTCATTCAAATCTTCATTGTGTTTCTCCAGGTTTCAGCACACCTGAATGCACACAGTATTTAGATTTTTCACTTTTGCACGTTTCATCTCCACCAATCTCGGTTTTCTGAATCGAATAAAAATTATGTTGAATGCATGATTTACCGAAAATACGTTAAAGTGAATTCGGATTTTGGTGGAGATTTCAATCAAATTTGTTCGGTTTCTGCAAATATTATTATCAATGCAATTTCAAGTGCTGTTAAGGCTTTATTTTGTTATGAAACTTCCTCAATCTTTCAAGATCTTTCAAAACACTGCGCGATTTTTAAGACACATTCTCGTTAATCCATCAAATAATCAGTTCGTTCTGATTGATGATTCGACTCAGTGAGGACGAGATTCGTGGAGATATGTCCATAAGAATTAAAATTGGAATACTACCCGACCGAATTTTACACAATTAGGACTTGTGCACCTATACCCTTACCTTTTCTGGCGTTTTATCCGAGAATTATATAAAACTTCAGCATACCTGCAAAGAAAACAAAGTGTAATTAGTCAAATATGCTAATTTCGGTGGTATTTACATCATAATTATGGTGTCTTAAAGGACAGGAAGTCCAACTATCAACCTTCCATCCAACACAACCAGCCATCGTGTTGAACACATGAAAAACACATTACATTCCAATGCGTGGGTGTAGCAAGGCTAAAATGCGTGCAACTGCTTGTGCAACTGCCAATGTGATACGCGACGTTCCGGCGCGAAGAATTCTTATCACTGGAGATAAGTGAATTCCGGATGATGGTAAGTTGCGCATGGAATCTAATGAAAAAATAATGAGCGCCGACATTAGCCAAGCAGCGATTTTTACAGTTATTGCAGAAATGCGCAGGTGTTCGTTCGTTGCGCCGCATGACTACGCGTAATAAGAATAATCATGAAACAGAAAAACGAAGATTTCCGCGCGGAGATTACGCCGCGATTTGGTGAGTTCCGAGTTCACTTTCAAGCTGCTTGTAAAGACGATGTGCGGAGATTTTATGCCTTGTATGAATCGTAAATTTGTGCTACGTGCCGCTATGTAGCGAGTACCTGTACATAGGACGTGGTTAAACGTTGTTCTAATGTGGCAGGTAGTTAGTGCAATTCCATAGAGATATAAAGTCATAAAACCGTTGAGAAATAGGCTGGCGACTTTTAGTATGCTGATGGAAAACTGATGTGATGCTTTGAGTGTTTATTTTTACGAAAATGAGTGAAAATGGTAGGAAAAATGTATAAAAATCTTCCTGCCAAAATTGTATCTTTCAATGCGACTTATCCCGTTGAATTGCCTTTTACTTTGATCTTTTATAGTACAAGAGATTATATTAGATTATTAGGAAAACGTATTCAGTAGATGTGGTTGCTATCCCTCGCTATTTTTTTATAACTGTAAAGCTATTACTGCCTTTAGATGCTTGGAATTTAAACACAAACAAGATTGCAACGCTTTTTGTGCGTTGGGTTGTTATTTTCCTTGTAAATCATTAAATAAATACACAATGCATTGTTAAATAAGCAAAAATATGTAATATTTATGAAGTAGAATGTTCCGGCAGCGTAAACTTGTTGCTACCTTCTCTTCTGCCACCTCCTCGGCGCCGTCACAATAAATTACCCGCCGGTGCACTTGCAGTCAGAGATTTTGCGATGCAATACGAGTAATGCCAATTATTTCTACCGCTGTTACACTTCACAACTTTGTGTTCATCCATAAACTTAACTGCAGTCTTCACACTTGACTTTCAGTCATTTCCGAAGGTTGCCTTATCGTTGTTCTAAAACCAAAGTGAAACCTTTGATTCAACTAGTTTTTAGCTGGAATATCAGCTTTCAAATCGTGTAAACGCTTTGTTAATTAGGTAACTAAGTATATGTATACATATGCTAAGTGCAATCGTTGAACCTCATGTTCCGTGTGATGCGTTTACAAACCTGGACAAATTAACAATTAACACCTCCACTTGCTGTTTAGTGAATTTTCCGCTTTGTGGTTTTTACTTTTATGTTATGACAACTTTCATCCATACATTCTAGTTTTAATTAGCTAATAATTAAGTTTTTTGCGGATTGCACTGTTAGCAAATAAGTTATTGCAGTGATTGACAGATTTAAATACAGTTTGACGTACGCAGTAGGCTTATCTATCTTGCAAGCAAGATCTTCAAGATTTAGAATTGCAAATTGCAAATTGCTTCTAGTGCTGCTCAGTGCGATGGACGTCAGTAATATGCAGGCAGTGAACAGAAGTAAGAGTAAAAGAATATCAAAGGCCTTGCTAGGTCACACCTCATTTGCTCCGGCATACCGGAGTTCAATTTTATTGCGGCAAGAAGCAAATTAAGTTACTTTGAGAGTTTCAGATACATAGATACATAGTATATTCATGTCGAAGGTTTCATCAAACGTTGCTCATTCATCAAAAGTTAGCTACTTTTGTGTGCAGAATTTCCAATTTGAATCGGAGACAAAGATTCTTCAGCTTCTTCGTTGAATTATTCTGGCATGAAATAAACGAATTTACTTTGTTCCATTCCTTGGGAATTCAATTTAAGCCATGGTTTCTTTAAGATGGTGTTTTTATGAGGTGATCTTGAGATTTCGTAGCTAAAGTAGCAAGATTGCGATTACTTACACTTATAATACTTTTTATTTCTGCTTTTTTTCCAGATTCAAAGCGGTTTCAACTTGAAAGACTTAAAATATCATGTAATAAAATTCAGATCAAAAGTGACCAAGCAACATTTCGCTTTCGTTTTTTAGCAGACTCAAAAAATGTTCAAGATATAACTATGGATTTTAGAATTCCTGCGATATTTCTCTTATAATATCCATCCGAGCCGACCAGCTTTAGCAACATGCTTAAGTCAAATAAATGTATATCTCATCGACTTTATAGCTGCAGATAATTTAAAATGCAAAAATTCGTTGTAAATTTCATTTCTTTACAAAACTTGAGTCATAAAATTTTTATACTCGCAACTCAACAAAAGCACAATTCCAATCATCACTATTTATAGTTTTTTGTTAGACTTCCTTTCTTTGCCCAATTGAATTGCACTCCGCTATAGATCATTAACGTAACTAGCGACAATCATAGTGAAGGTCGCTATGTATACAAACAACTATCCAAAAATGACTTAATTAATTTCATCCGTTATCGGTCGGCTGGAAACGTCCATAATTTAATGAGTGAAAGTCCATAAACGAATTAATATTTAATTAGAATACGTTAACAAAGTATTCACTCTAGATGAGTCTGCCAATTTCGAATCGATTTCTCACACATCATACTTTTTGCTTAGAACACCAACTCATTACTTAACAATTAACTAAATTTAGAAGAGAAAATCTCTCTGTTGCTTGATCACATATACTAGAATCCAGATTTGAATACAAATTACGTGAAAATTGTCTGAAGTAAACGGTTATTGTGAATTATTTCTGGGCAGGCAGTCAAGTAGAAAGCATTTTACGTAATTGGACTTCAACTGAGTGGCATCTAATCCACCACATATTTAAGTAAACGCATTAAATCATAACTAACTTAGTTCCATTTAAACCATTTAGAAAATATGATAATTTGACAGTTAAATGAACTTGTAACTTCTCCGGCAACGTAATTGAACTTGGAATGAACTGGTTGTAATTAATGCAGATTCTTATTTTCTGTAGGTTTATAGAGAATAACAAATGGCAAATAAATAGATGCAAACGCGAAGAGAAGAAAGATGTAACCGTTAGGTTTGTGCATTTAGGAGTTGCGCGTCAAATCGACGAAGCGGTTTAACTACAAGTTAAATGCCAAGAGACCTGCTGCGAAATAGAAGCGGAACCGTGATTAGCAAAGATCTATCCTGACTTTGACAAGAGACACATTGATAAATGCATTAGACGCCAGATTATTGTTGGAAAATATGATTACTTATTTGTTATGAATTGAGTCTGGCTTTGTTTTCAATGACTTTGCTTCTTTCCTTTGCCGATGGTCAGAACCAATCAATCGTGAAATTCCTCTACCTTTTACTTTTTTCGTCACAGCAGGTGATCGATTGATTGAATTTTTTCAATGACACCTCTTTGACATTTTGCAATGATTTGCATTCCATGGCAAAACGTCATAAAGTTATTTATTAATTTGTAATTAACTACTGGCTTCATTGCGGAAAATCATTTGCAGCGCTTTCAGCATCAAGCGGTATTATAGAAAGTATTTTTGTGTGTTTCACCGCCTCCGGGCGTCTCATACGCGGATATGCTAGTAAGACGAATAATTAATTCATATACGAGCAAATTTTGGCGTTTTCTGCTTTTAGTGGCGACGTATTCTGTTCTGGGCAGTTCAAATGGATTACAAGGAATTTCCTGGTGTCGGAAGTATGCCTGCGAAGAGGAACTAAGCAAGCTGGTTAACTGTAATCACAAGTGTTTGCGGTTTTTTTCGCTTTAATAACAACGCGAGAAAAATCGTCTGCTCGTCTGCCAGCCGTCCGCTTATCGCGAATCGCCGTAAACTTGCAGCGAATTGTAAAGAATTCAATCACCGCTTACAAAGTTCCATAACATTGCATTCAAAAACCAACAAACCAGCAATGTGTTTAACAAAGTTTTTCAGTTACCTGAGAGTGCATCTGTGAGCAGGAGAAGAGTGACGGCGATGTGTAGGAAGTTCAGATTCGGGAAATCCCAACTCCAGACGCCCATACTCCTTCGGGCCTTCGGCTGCCCCATCTTTCACGCGTTTATCGTGATAGAATCCCGGCAAACTTATTTACTTTATTCGTGCTTTAGGTTGTTGGAGTAAAAAAGAAAATCCGACACTAAATGCTTTATGTACTGTTTGCTTTTGTCTCCGATCGTCTCCGACGTCACTTGAATTTAGTTTAATCCAGGCAGCCACATTATAATCCTTTCCGTGGGTCTCGCGCTTGCACGGCTATTGAAGTCGCTCTTCGTCTTCGCAGGATGCAAGCACTGGCACTTAGGAGGCGCGCTTTCGAACTGAGCGACGGCCGTGTGGTCGGTCGCGCGACTTCATTTCCTTTGCCCGCTCCTTGCGCTGCAGCTCTTCGTCGACGGTCCTCACGCCGCTCACTTCTGCCACTCTTCAGCGCCGCAGCCGCTCTCTTAGTGGCGGTGGGTGCGCTCATTCGCAGGCAAGAATGTTGCCAATGCAACAAAATGTCGTCTAGGCTGGAAGCACACGACATCTTCAGCATTTGCCACTCTAACAAGGCCAATCTCCGTAAGGACCATACCCTTACACAGCAGTAGATCCTGTTCGAGAAAGACATCAACTTAGTAACAAATGTAAACGCATGAAAAAACCTAGAAACCCTGTGTTCAGATCCGTGTCTGCATACGCAAGTCTTTATTACTTCCTGCGAGGATTGTAAGTCAAGATTCAAATTCGGATTTCAAATGCCCGCATTGTTTTGAAACAACAGCTTCACGCTTGGTGCGCCTTACAACAAGCGCCAGCAAAACCACTGCAAGAATGTGCTAAACATTGCGCATTGTCGCAGTGACCTTGCGCGATAATGGAAATGCATGACGGCTAAATGTGCTTTAAATTGGTGAAGTACATAATAATGACCGCGTATTGGGATAGCGATCAATTACAGTAAAACTGGCGCGAATGGAAAGTTCGCGAGCGTTACTGCAGAAATCGGCATTCCATTCGATTTAATGAACTGTGTGGGTATTTTGTATATTTGTCCTCAAGAGACTGTATTACTTGCTGGTTTATGAATCAGAATAACAATAAAAACATGATATAAGAACAGGCATAATTTGTTAATCGGTATGGAATGGTATGCAATGGAATGCAATAGTTTTAAACAAAAAGAGCGCAAGTACGTAATTCATTGAAATTCTTGGATTTATATAAGTTAATGAAAGTTTAAACTTAAATTAAAATTAAAGGATGTAAGTAGTTACTATTTAAGTACTAATGGATCAGAAATTTGAAATGAACTTGTTTGACACTAGTTTAATAAGAAATCTACGACTTGTTAGTGTTCGTTAGTGTGTTAGTGTACACTAACGAGTCGTAGAAAATGAGAAAACCTATTTTTCGATTATTTCGGAATAACTAAACTACGGTACTATTAAAATTGATAGTTTTCTGACCTATTTTGCAAATGATAGAAGTATCTAAATATTTTTCGAAACATAGAGAAATGATCCTTTTCTAATATATTAAATGTTCTGATTTTTTAAAAATATTTACCCAAATACGATCACTTTTTTGGAATCTTTCATAAATTCTACATCAACTATATGTGACGTTTAATTTCTATATTATTCTAAAGCCTATTGTGACAAATTAAAAAAAATGTATATTTAGCTCCACAGATAATTGATTTCTTGCAAAGATGTAGGATCTATTTGCCAAGTTATAGATTTCTATTTTTAATGTAGGAACATTTGACATTCTTGTTATCTCTTTAAATTATTACTATATAATGTGCGGAATCTGTACAAAGAATTGATTTTTGATTCCTTCACAATCAACTTTACTTTCAATCGTCCTCACACCTTCGATTATTTCAATCAAATTTCACCAAAAACACGTTTTTCGGGTCAAGAGAAATTCAAATCTCTACCATCTGGAACGCAAATCCAAATCGCCCTGAGCGTCAACTTGACGTTCAAATAGCTTTGTAGGTTTTCCATTTCCACCGCTCATCTGCATACACCCAAGGTGCTTGCTTACTTATTTAACTAGTGCCTACTTAATGCACACTTTTTTGTCTCTACTCTCAGTACTGAAAAAAAGTCTACTTGCAACTACTTACTAGTAATCTTGCGCGCCCTCCTTTATGTATTATTCATTACATTTTATACCACATCCGAGTCAGTAATTAAGTTCGCATGATTGTAGTGTCTCCGAGGAAAGTTTAACGAGTATTTAGCGTTTTTGTTAGTGTGTCAATTTCGTGCCTACATTCCCAATGGGTCACTTCAAAGCATTATCGACACTCTCCTTTTAAATGAACTTTTTATCAGAGCTGACATAGTCTCCAAATTCTTAATCATCTCGATTTGATTTGATATGATTTTGTTGTTGTGGTCAAAGTTTATGTAATTATGTTCGTCGTACGGAATTGCTCGAAATCTTTTCTTTGCACAATTGCTTTACAGTCGCGAACGTTACGGAATGCGTTTTGTCGACAGGTTGGTAATAATGAAGTGGAACTGCGGTTTCGCATTTTTTATAGTTAGCCAATGATGTGAATAAATAAAGTGACTGCATAAATATTATTCTGTTTTGAATTACATGCCACTGTAAGGAAAATTAGCATTTCGCTTGCGGATTAATTAACAAATAACCGAGATTAGTTTTGTATGCACATTCTTTTCATAGAAATCTAGCACTGATTTCTTCTCAATATTTAAATATACCAAATTGTATTCGTTAATATTTTTAGATTAACTAAGAACTGATCTTTATTTTTAAGTCATTCTTGATTGATTTAAACATTCAAAAAGACTGTTATTTCAATTTATAGTTTGCATGCTTGATGCAGTTACATTGTTAGATTAGTATATCAAAGTTTGCACATTTATTAAGTCACAGAGTTAAACATAAACTTTATTTAGGTAATTACTTAGGTAAACATTATTTCGTTACTCATTTCATTATTCAATTCGGTTTGAAAGACTATGAGAAAATTAAGAAGAATGCGACCGTTGAACGTTGCTCTGCACAATTCATTCACATTTTGCTCAAACGTATTACACCAGATACCTAGCTGATTTGTTAGCATACAAAACTAAATTCTGGGAAACCTTTTTGGTCATAATAAATTAACTAAAATTGTATCAATGTCTTTCACGCTTTTCAATTTCACAGCTTCCAATATTTGACGCCTTCTGAAACGGTACTTTAGTTTAGAATGCATATAATTGAAATAATTTTTGCAATAATCCTAGACTAAAGTTAAAATAAATAAACACTATAGACAAAATGTATAAATTAACATATTTCTCTTCAACTCGGAAGGAGCTCGCCTTTGTACTAAAATAAATGCGAAGCGTAAATTTTTTTAAATTGAACATAGTAGTAGTAAAATGTAGTCAAGTAGATATGTATCCGAAGAAACAGGTTCTCCGAATTCGAAACAATCTTCGATCAGAATTCGACATTTGACATAGATAGAAGCCAAGTGTTCGGTATACAACCGGCACACTTTTTCCAATTCAAATTTGCGTTTCTTTTTGTGGTTCCGTTAATTAAAGATTGTATGTCATTTTATTTCTACTGACCACCGTTATACTCGTGCTATAAATCAATTTATTGCATCACAGGAATTTGCAGTTTTAGCTTGTTCTTGTTTTCCACAAATGAGCAACGTTTAATTAGCAAATGGCAAAAAATAATGAACAAATTAATATTTTGTTCAATGAAATATAAGTGATTGCTTTCTTTTCATTTCTCCATAATCAGAATGTGTTTTAATTTGTGCATTTGTTTGTACAATTTGTTTACTACTTGATAACTTTTCCTAAACCAACTTTGCATAATTAATGTTTGCAAAATTGAAAGCATTGCATTCAGCTTAATTATATAAACAATTTAAAAATGCCTTAAAATTTGCGCTATTTGAAAACACGTTGTAGGAAATTATAATTTGCGAGTGTTTAGTTGCGTTCGATTTGAATTTTATATTCATCACTTGATATTTTAAGAGTTGTCTTCCTACTATTTAAATTCTAAATATTTAACTAATTTGGGATTGTTTTAAATTTTACCCCAATATTTATTATTTTCGAATAGATTTTGGTCGGAAAATCAGCTCAAATTTATATATATAACGGCGCTCTCTAACATCCAATTTTGGCGTGAGTACAAAAGAGTAGCGAGATAGACGGTGAAAACTCTTAGTAGTATTAGTAAGATTTAAATTAGTTCACTCCCGATTCCACTTTAACTATTCTGGCGCTAGCTATATCGTTTATGGTGCGACCTCTACCAATCAAAGTCTAGAGTGTTCATTTGAGTAGTAACACAGAGCGTCAAAACCCGAATGTAGGACTAACAAATTTTTGATTAGTTGAGACCGATACCATATTAAATATTTTGGCGCCAGCTACATCGTTTATATTGCGTCCTCTATCATTCAAAGTCTTCATTAGTTTATTAGAGTAGTGTCACAGAGCATAAAAACCCACAAGTAAGACAAACAAATTTCAAATTAGTTCAAACTGATACCAACAAGAAATGATTTGGCTGTGGCTGTCCTTTTGCATTCCTTGCATTTCTTTAAAAAAGAGAACAGAATAACATTTGCACCATTCTAGGCCAGTTTTGGAAAAACATTTATAAATATCACGTTTCACGGACTTTAAGTCTGGTTGAATGCTCGCTTATAGAAGGTAGCACAGGTATCGAGCGAAATGTCCGGTTTGTTATTCATAATTCACAATGACACCGATACATTTTGCACTGAAAAGTTTTTTCCGCAGTTGCAATTCACCCGTGAGAAGATGCACGTGCATCTCTTCGTCTTTAATTCTCTCTATTCTTTCTATTAAACATATATCGGCAAACGTCCCGCGACATAATTCAATTAATTTATGGAGTTTTCTATGCGCGAACCAGAGGAAAAGTTTTCCGCAGTGTCCCTCGTTCGAATTAAAGATTATAATCTAGTGCAATTTTGGATTAATCAATATAGTCTGCATTGAACCAAGAATTTCTTCTTTAGAGCAAAAATTTGAAGGCAGACTAGAAGGCTTACTTGCTGTAGAATTTATATGTAAAATTAACACTTGTAACAATAATAACACGAGAGAGGTCGAGAGTTATTCTTGTGATCAGCATGTTTATTAACGAATGCACTAAGCAAAATACCAGATTAGTAATATCGATATATACTATATATAGAAATATAGCTAGTGCGGTAATAGAATTATTTGGTAGGTATTCCATAGGATTATCAACATGAACGCGGGAGTTAAGTTTATTAATATGGTTGGAACGTGGGCTGCTCGGTGGCTGCAGTGCTACGGTCATATCCGTCATATCCATCCCGGGGAGCCTCTTGGTGTACGGAATCAAAAGGCACTAGACTCGATACAGGGTAACGTTCATGCACGAAGAATGTTTCTGGACGTCTTATGCGCAGGTAACTAAATCGGTAAACCGATTAACTATATTAAGCTTGGTATTTCATTTCTCGCAAAATATCACTCGCGTATTCGGTTTACTGGACTACTGTACTCTCAGGACAACTACTTTTTACTTTTGCGGTATCTTTCTAAACTGTGGCACTCATATTTATAGTGCTTGCTAGACAATAGTTCTTCACAACAAAAACCGGAAAGGCAAATTTTTTAGAGAAAATTAACATGTTCTATAAAATCCAAAATGTTAGATTTGGAACAATGATCCTTTGTTCGCAGTGCAATAAACGTATGAACGCATTGAGTAATATTAATGTGGCGCATCGATAATTAACAATCCGACTCGGGCAGTGAGGTGTTCTTCTTCTTCAAGTCGCTGCAGGTCTAATCCAATACGTAAAAGTAGGATGGTCCAGCAAGATTGAAGAGGGGTGGATATTTGCACTATCCATTGATTACCTCTCAGATTAGGTATACTTCTAATACCCTACTAAATATTGCAGCCTTTCTACAGTGCTTTAAGGCCATTTTCGCGCATACCTTAGCAAGAAATAATCTGAAATTGGTAAAATAATGACCAAGAATGTTGGTATACATGCTCTGGTATACTATATACATAATCTTGAGGATATTAGATTGTTGAAGAGGCACTGCGTAGAGAAATCATATTCTATGCAAAATGGATGATGGACCCATCTTGTATCTTAGATGCACCATTCGTGAATGCAAATCGCAAGTGGTATGGGCCAGGAAGATTGGACATAGCTACATGCAATAAATTTTGCGGCATTTCAATGCAATGTAGGTATGTGAGGCAGTAGAATGCAGAGCCTTCTTAGAAAAATAAAGCGCAAATATAAATGTTGGGTGTAATATTCTAGTTTAACTTGTCTTAGCCATCCTTGTTGCTAGTAATCCCACCTACTCCTACACCAAATCAAGCACTCCTAACTTATCCCAACAATCAACCAATGACAAATAGAATGTCGGTTTGTGATTGGCTGCAGAGCAATGCATACCCGCTTAAGCTCAGTTCTTGAGGACCATTTACGGGATGTCACCCAATTTAGTATCAAATTCAACGGAATGGAAAGAATACCAAGCACAGTTTACCTTAGTTGTAATGGTCTACTATTGGATCTGCTAGATCCAATGATCCAAGCTACATCTATCACAGAACTTTCCAGTTAGAAGATATGGTCATCACAAATATACATATCGTTTTTACTCATGTACATCACCAGATCAATCTCTCCCATGTTATTATTGTTGCAAGTGTTAACTTTGCATATAAAATCTAAAGTTCAACAATTGGAAATCTTATCTCTATTTAGGTATAAATGCTGGCCTTGTTTGACTTAGGTTCTTACATGTGAAGTGGGTTGGACCCATCGCCACCTCCCAACAATAAGATCTCTCTGTTGCTGAACTTTAGATTTTAAAATGCTTGACGCAATTGATGCAACAATAACACGAGACACGAGGATACAACAATTCTTTAATTATTGCATGTGCAGTTACGGAGAACCTTTCTTAGATCTCAAGGTAGTGTTCTACTAGTAGCACTTAGTGTGAGTTGGACCTTCTACAGCGTTAGTTCTGCAGCGCGCTAGTCATATCAGCAGATAACAATTGAAATGCGGTGAATTGAATAACACTATCACACCGCACGGCTTACACGTTTGTTTACACGAATAGAATTTCGATAGTAAAAAATTATGTCACCGCATCATAACTAATCTTGTGTTTTGGTTGCTTTTGTTTTGTTTGAAGGAATACTGTGGGAATCCGTAGAGTTTAATGCAAAGCATTTTTATGGAATTCTCAAGGGACGCCATTGTAAATTAGCTGCATCTTTGACTGTCTGGGATTTAAATTTCAACACATCAACTGGGTGATGCTTTCTTGTCTGCTGTGAAATAAAATATGGTGCAGCTTTAATGCACTCATATTTAATTAAGCAACTGTTAGCCGCAGTGGATTTTTGACCTGTGGTCCCAAAAAAGACCAAATTTGTCCGAGCGTTACACCTACACCAAAATTCTATTTCCGTCTTTGTTTTGTTTACAGGTTTGCGATATCCCAAAACATTTTTATGTTTTACATTTAACAAGTTTAAGCTAGCAATTATGATTCACAAGACGTTAACACAATACTGCTAATCTCAATTGTTTAAACCGATAAATTTGGCAACATACAATAAATCAATTCTTCCTCTATATATATATAAAATACGTGCAGACAATTATTTCCTTATCAGATATTTATAATCCCACTCGTATAATGCCTATTTGAATAAATCAGTAGATAAGCAATGCTGGGTTTGCATTTCGAGGTATATGTTATTAAAATTAATTGATCCATCTGCTGATTGATTATTTATCACTGTTTTGATAAGTACGGTCGTCAGAAGAACCAGTTATTTGTGATACCTCTTGCAAAACCTCGCAAAACAGTACGTGGGCAATGGAGTGTGATAGTTTATTGTCAAATTGCACATTTACTGCATCAATTGTTTATTATATACATGCTAATAATAATTCTGCACCAAGACCAGTAAGACCTAAATTAATTGCATCGAATAGAATGTTCAAATAATCAATTGCACGTTGCAGGAAAATTCCAGCTTCATAAGTTTAATATGGATCATAACACAACCCTCCGAAATTATAATAAAAACATCGGTTTTCCTGCCAGTGGTCATCTGGGGTATTGGATGTAATCTTGCTCTGATTTACGTGATCATACAAAATAGGCACTTGCGTTCTCCAACAAACTTACTTGTTGGAAATATGGCTGTGGCAGATTTACTATCATTGCTTGTGCACCCTTGGGTCTTTTTAGTGTATGATTTCTTCCAGAATTATCAACTTGGCGTTGTTGGGTGTAGACTTGAAGGAGCATTGGAATGTAATTAAAACTCAAAGATGTCCCATATTCCTTCTTATCTGATTTAGTTTCTTTCAAAAGGCTCTTTGCTGCTGGCCAGTGTAATGAGCTTAACAGCTATTAGCTATGATCGCTTAACAGCTATAGTACTTCCCAGAGAAACAAGGTTGACCAGAAACGGGGCCAAAATCGCCATGGCGACTACGTGGATAGCTGGGGTTATCTTTGCTTCACCCTTATTCTTTTATCGGAGTTATACGGTTCTCAAATAATCCCACATCACATAAAAACATGTTTATCACCAAACTTGTATCCTTCATTTCAGGAACGTCAATGGCTGGATTTTACAGAAAAATTTTGCTCTGAAGACCTCGTCATAATAAATATCTACTGGCATGTTATAATCACAATGATGGTTTGGTTCCCTTTGATAACAATGATGATTTGCTACGTTACAATTTTCATCAAGCTGGTGCGATATCAGAGATACATGCAAAGTCAAACGAAGAGTTTGATTCAGGTCAAATACAAAGCAAAAGTTGCAAAGACAATGTTCACAGTGGTTATTGCATTTACCATATGCCATGTACCATTTTCTGCGTTAATATTCTACCGCAACCAATTAATTAAGGAAGGGTATGCCTATTCTGATGATTCAGTCGTTAATCGGGTAGGTTCATGAGTCGTACTCCAATGTATTGGCATTAATAGCGCATTTCTAACATTTGTAGACAAATAAGGTATATCAAGCATTGTGGTTCATATCCAAGCTGTTCCTTTTTGTAAACGCTGGAGTTAATCCAGTAATTTATGGAATAATGAACGAAAAGTTTCGCAAAGTTTTTCGTACAACACCAATAGTAAAGTGGATTTTTATGACTCCCATAAGGAAAATTGAACCTGGCACCAAGGACACAGTCTTGGCCGATTCGAAAGAGAAGCCTCCTAAGGTCTATTCCATATTCCAGCCGTTCCAACCTCGTTCACCCACTACAGGAAGAATACCAGTATAAATGCTGTTCTAAGACTACAAGTTCAAACTAAAATCATTCAATGTTATCTGTTGTATTTTATGTTTTCCACGCTGTTTAAAATTGTTTATATTATCATCGTATTTACAATATATATGCTTTCTTCCATCCATGCATCCAACCAACATTTAATTCATTTAAATTATTTATACAACAATAATCAGTAATGTATAATTTAATAATTGTTTACTTGTTTTGTTATCTTTATCGTTAAATGCACGTCCTGAATTGCGGCGAGCGGGCAAAATCTGCCAAGTATGTAATATAATTCTGTAAAATGTATGTATATAATCAAAGTCATTGCGATCGCATATCCACTGCATCATCATAATTTAAAAAACATTCTGAATTCGACTCGATGAATGAGTGACTAGTAGACGATTTCCCCCCTGATTATATAAGAGCGCGACGAGTTAAATGTCAAAATGTGCTCCGATGGTGGGCGGCGGCGACGGCTTTTCGACGACGACCGGAATGTCGTTGGTGTTGGTGGTGGAGTATTTGGCACCGGCGAAAAGCATTTCGGAGCCCGGCGGAATGTCGCAGTCGGTAACGAAATAGTTGGCCGATTTGAAGACGTTGCCATTGGTTTTGGACACGGCGTCATTATCAGGAGCGGCAGCTACACCCGCTGCGGCTGCATCTAAATCTGGGTGTACACGTCCACCAGATGGGTTATTATTGTGATTAGGAGAAGGCGGCAAGCGCGCATCGAGTTGAGCAGGACTCCGAAATGTATTGTTGTCGGGAAAGTTGTAGGGATTGTTAGTGAACTCGGCGTAGATTGATTGCGGAGCGGATGCATGGGGGATATCGACGGCGATAGCCGGTTGTCCGCCAGGAAAGGACGAGGAGTACAACACTGGGAAAGTATGCGTTGGTTGGAAAGATTGCGTGGCGGTAGGACTTATGGATATAGCCGCCTGGGGTTGTTGTGTGAGAGTCGGAAGCGGTGGTAGCACTTGCGGTTGTGGTAGTGGGCCAACTGCTGGCGCCGAGGTGGTGGAGTCAGTAACGACTGTGGGTGGCCCGATAGGCGTAGATACCATCTACCGAACAACTAACAATTTACAACAGAAGCCTGAATAGACTTAATCGTAACGTACCTGACCCAAGTGCGCAAAAAGTGGTGAATTGATGCTGTGTGAAGTTGGCGGTTGTAGAATAACACTGGAACGCGTGGCGTTTTCTATATTATGTTGTGCAACCTGTATAGTGCTACGAGGAAACTCCGCAGATCCTTCGGCAGGTTCATATTGCTGGGGAATAAGCGCGAGTGTTTCTTTGGCCGTTTGTACATCCTTCGCTTCCTTCTCTTTGAACAACTCATCTTTCATTCCTGGAAGGAACTTATTAATACGTTCCCAAGTAGAGCACCATAAAGCAGGCGAGTTTTGAAAAACCCCCGCTGATTCCATCACCAGCAACATATTCTTCAACGACTCAGGAATAGCTTCCGCAAGAAGATCGCTTTTATCTGCATTCATATAGCGATCCATATACTCTAGTATGGTAAGCCACAGCTGTGCAAACGTTTCCAAGGAGAGCAGCGGCGTCAAATGGTGTAAGAACACTTTCGAAAGGACGGTTGCGGCACGCATTCGAGTTTCCTCCATGGCAGCTAAGTCTTTCACATTGATAACTGGCTGCAGAAGCTGATTCAATAACGGGAAGAGGACTCGGTTGAAACAAGCTGCCCATTCAGGGCCTGTTAGGGTTTGCAGATCATGAACCAACAATGCCCGTTGAAGGTATGTGATTGCATGCATGCGAACCTAAAAACCAACAATGGGCAATCACAGAAGTCAAGCATATAAAATTATCGTACCTCTTTGCGTGGGTCACAGCATAATCTGGCAATACCCTGAAGCAACGGACACCATCCCTGTGTCCACAAACAAATCTCCTGCGCTAATTCACCACCTTCTTCTGCCCACCACTTGAAGATCTGCGCCGTGCGCGTGTGTAGCGTATGCATTAAATCCAACAATTGAAACGTGACTTGGTGATAAGCACCTGGTAAAACTTCCTCGTCGCTATCGTCTTCGTCAGGACTAGATGCTGGACTACGGTGAGATTTACGTGGATTCTTCTGTCGCATACGTGAATCGTGTTTTCTCCTTTTATCTGACAAACAATCAGCATTAATAACATGCCAAAACACAAAGTGATTAACTTACTGGCATGCAAACTGGCTTCAACAAAAGTCCGAATACAATGCACGCAATTATCGAAATTATACGGTGTGATATGCGCAACATCGCGCACTAAGAACGCCAAACTCTCACAACATTTTACTAATCCATATGGATCATGGGGACCAAGAGGACGGTCCAACGATAAACTGTATTGATGCGCAGGAGGTGTACGTCCTACAACAGGTTGGATTTCTCCCTCATTACCAACCTAGAAATATTTAAACAACATGTTAAACACCTACTTACAAGAAGAAAGAATACATTACCAAAATCCATCCTCCTGAGTTATTCTGTGGAGATCCAATTGGACTAATTGGAACCACCATGGGACTCTGTGAGCGACCTGTATGTACAGGTGATTTCGTAGCGTCTGAATCAGATTGGTATCCACGGTCTGCTGTTTGGGCATCTTCTTCACTGCTAATAGGTTGATCACCCTCTACTTTAGTGCCTGACGAGGAAAAAACATTAGTAAGCTATATAACACCGCCCGACTAGAAACTTAAAAATTACCTTTATCAGCTTGACTTTCATCCACAATAGGCTTTGGTGGTTGTGCACCTGCCCCTACACACTCCAACAAAGTGAAAATAATGGACCAATCAGTACTTGTATGAATATTCTGTGCACTCGTTTTCAGCAACTCATATAATCCAAAAGATATCTGTCGTGATATTCTATATAAAGTAGTGCTTTTTAATATAAGCAGCATTCTGAGAGATTGTAGGACAACAGGACTCATCTCTTCATTCCTCATCAGTCGAATTGCAAGTCGCAGTAGACCAATGACAGAACGTTCCAGTAGAAACTGATAATCGCAATGTGAGGCATTCATAACCAGAGTGTAAAGATGCACCCTGACCATATCCCAGATTGTCATTACCCGATCACGATTTTGCAGCACTACTTTTACTAGTAACTCCAAGAAAAACACAGCAACGTTCTCATTGTAATTATAACCTAGTGATTTCTCCACGTCTGGTCCTCTGGACAACTCAATCAGTGCCTTCACCAAATCAAGTAAAGATCCTTCATGCAAAAACTTTGAATCAGTGATAATTTGCTCTAACCCACAGTCTGAAATACACTCCTTTGCGCGTTTAATCAACTCCTGTTCTTCTTGATTAGGATTCTTCGAGATGTTCTCCGAGGATACCATGTAAGAATACAAACTGCTAAAGAGTCCAGTGTCTTGTTTCTGAAGTTGAACATTTTCAAATACTAAAACAACTCTCCCGCTTTTATCAATAAAGTCCTCAGCTTCAGTGTAACACTTTGGAAGGAGGCTCTGTGCGTAGAGAGTAAGAATAAGATCAAAGAGATTCTTCCACCCTTCTCGGATGTTCTCCCCGTGTTCATGGGCTAGTTCGCAGACCGATTTCAGTACAAGTTGCGCTTTAGGATTCGCTCCGAATTGTACAGTCAAAGTGTTGCTCTTCGGCTGGCCGTTAAGTGTAGTGTATTTGCCAAGAGTAGCCATCAACATGTCTAAATTAGCAGTCATTGAAAAGTGTGAGCTAATGAAAGCACAACGATTGAAACCCCACAACGCGTGTTTGTAAACGGCTGGATCTTCGGATTTATCGAAAACAAAAGAAAGCGCAGCAACGGTTGGTCCCCAGATTAATGAGAACAGATCTTCATCATATGCTCCGTTTGCCACGTGGATATAGGTGCCATCTTTAGAGGCGCCACGACGAAGTAGCACCTTCCAGAGGTAATTTTCTCGAACGATGCCTGTTTGCTCAGCGGGCATAACAATTTCGTCGGTTCTACCGGAGAAAATACTTTAGTAAACATAATTTCGAATGTCATCAAACAAAAGCTATTAAAATACATAACGATTGGTATCAAACTGTTCACAGTAGTTACACGAGTTACATGCATTAATTTCATAAATATTCTTTAATTCGATAATAACAAAAGCATGACAATTGCATTTCATGTTATGACGGAGTTGACATATGCTAATTAACTACTTTCAATTGAAACTAAGCGACCAACACTTTTATCAACTTTGAAAATATAAATTACCCACCTTATGGCGGAATAAATCTCATCCAGCATATCCTGATCAAAGTCATTCCCACCATTCACTTTCTTCAGATTTTTCTTGAAGTCCTCTGCGGTCATGGGATTATTCTGTCGCTTCACATTATGATTATGCTGGTCAACATTAAGCATAATTACAGCATATGCCAATGTGAATGCAGCATCCGCATTGGCAAAAGGCTCTCCATTACACTTGTGCCAATGCTCTGCGAAATGCTCCATTAGCAGAGAAATTAAAGGTGCTTCACCCGGCAGTCTGAATGTCTCCAAGTACAATCTCAAAGCTTCATCAATCCTTGTATCAGTAAAGTCAAACATTTTAACAAATGCTTGCAGGATGACAGAATTACTACGTCCGCTAATATATTCGCCAATCATCTTCTTATCCAAACTAGGATTTTCGCGTAGAAAAACGCATACCTCATGTGGATCCAGCTCGGATTTAAGCACGCCGTGTTCTTGTAAGAACTGAATGCCTTTCTTTGGCTTGTGGTTGAAATACTCCGTTCCCGTGGGCAGCCACTTCTTGATGTTCTTTATTGCCAGAAGATCATGTCTGGTTGGGACGTTCTCGCTTAATTTCAGCCTGCTTTGATTCCCTTTGCCGATGAAACTCCGAATATTTAAATTCTCAGTCTCGGCGTCGGGGATATTACCCAATAATGTATCATCCATTACAACAATAGTGTGAATGTCAGTGGTGTCACCTGACTTAAAACTACTCTTCTCTTCGCATTGTTTAGCAATGGCATCCACAACGGTAAGAAGCGCATCCAACGACAAGAGATGCGTGTGGTATACTCCTTGGGTAATGGGATACGCGTTCTTCGCCAAAAGCTTCGTCAAATCCTCGTAGAGATTAGAGCAGTACATGTCACAATCATAATTAAGGTACAACTCAGTAGTAAATCCAGGAATTCGCCACAATTGGAGAATATTATCTAAAGCGATTTCCTTATGCTCATAAGTTACTTTCGATGAGTCGCTAACGATGATGTCTACTAATTTAGTGAGATAATACTCGAGTTGGAACTTGAGGTGGGTCCGCAATGCTTCAAACATTAAGAAAGACACTTGCAGATCAGCAGCAAAAACGGACAGACGTTCACTTGTCAGCAAAGAGAACAGATTACGACAGAGTTCGTCCTTGACCAGAGCTAGCAATGAAGAGTACTTGCCAATACTATCAGCACCCACTTCAAAAGCAGTTGTGAGGAGAGTTAAACCAAGGTGGACCATTACCTCAGTGTTTTGTTTGTCGTGTGGGTTACACAAGCTGATCAAGAAACGGAAGAGTTCGTAGACGCAAGCAAGACCATAGGGTATCAGAACCATGTCGTCTGGATGTTGCGGAGTGAATGTAATCCCGCGCTGGTTAACGTATTCCTCTTTTTCTTTTAAGTCGTTATTGGGATTCGCGTCCTCTTCAGGCTTGATTTCATGTTGTTCAATCATGTCACTCGATTCTATCGGTTCGATTGAGGAAGAATCGTCCTTTTTGGAGTGCTCATCCGTGGACAAAGTGTCGCAGGTGATAAGTGTATGCGCTTCGTCACTTGCCGATTGATTCTCGTCAACCTGTTGCGAAGACTGCAGATCGCAGGCTGAAGACTCGAAGAATGCAGAATGTTCTTGAGGATTGGCCTGTGATATAGACCCTTGCATATCAACAATGTTATCTACAGTATGCGCAATTGCAGTTGGTTTGATAACATTTGAATCTTCAACATCTGAAATAGAAACAAAAATTTGATACAACAAATTATGTTGGAATGATGAATGTGAATTTAATTACCTGTCTTCTCAGTACCTTTATTCTTCAATTTATTTGAGCCTTTACTGCGTTTTCTCATCCTAGTTTGTTCTATACTTCCAGGACGCATTTTAAGAAGTTTAAAGTTACCGGTGAACACTTCGGGAAATTGTGGCAGGCGCATAAACACCAATTGTATCATATCTTTAAGGTAGTACTCTGCAGTCCTTCTTAACAATTCTAGCACATAAAAAGTAAAATAAGCATGATGTAAAAAATTAATCATTGCAACTGACCATTTAATCTAGTCTCAAAACAGATCCTAAAGCAGGATAGCATAATATCACACAAGCTCTCATTTGTCAGAGCAGCTCCCTCAGGAGACAATGTCAATGTCTTCAACACCTGCAGAATCTTCATCAAAACCACACCATCTGAAGACTGATCAGTTCCCACAAATCTGGCATGGGTTACAGCATCCGCAATATTGTGTACAGTCAATGGCACTGATGAATGTGTAGGATCTAAATGGAAGACACACACTGGATGTAATACTAGGTTTACTTAAATGAGATAATGTATTTATTTACCAATTAGGCCATATGATAAAAATTTGTTCACAGCTGAAAGGGCTAAGCTAGTGATGGGCCCTGTGGTATCTTCTGAGCGAATGACTTTGAGGAAAGGTGCGAGGTAATCAACCGGGTCAATGAGACGGAGATCCTCCAGAGTATTGAGCAGGTCCTTTAACTCCTGGAACGCTTTGATTAGAGGGTCCTGGTCGTCGTCCTGGTGGTGCGATGACCATCGATTGCCTCGTCGCATCGCGGTGAGGATAATCGAGATCTCGCCCTTAACGACGAAGATACCATTGCCTGGCAGCGACATGGTGCTTTGCTGGCGAAGCGTAAAAATTCACTTCCACAAGCCACCAACCGCCTTCACATGATCGCAAAACAAACTGATGAAAAACACAGCGAGCGACGTCCGCTCCGTTCGGTCCTGCTTGCTGAACTCGTCCACGTCAGGATTGACGTATAGCTTTTATTGTTGCCTACGTATTAAGCTTCACTGCAGGAAGCGCCCACCAACGTTTAAATTCTACACTGTCAACTAAGAGCTACTGAACTTGCCTACATAGTCGACTAATCAGACACAATGAGACAAACGTCAACAAAATGCATTCAGACGTTTACTAATATTTGTTAATGATTCACCATATTTGGTGAAGACGCACATGTTATTGTTGTGTTTTGCTTTCCAGAAACAACACTTCGAAGTGGACGAAACTATTGCTTTTCATTGTCTCTGTATATTTTTTTTTGAAAACTAACATGTTCTGCCTTACTTGTTTTTGGGATAAAAGAGCTTACTCATTCCTTGTTCTCTGCGTCCTGCATTCCAAGTGTGAGATTGTAACACCATAGATAGCCCACATCAGCAAGAACAATATTAGTGAAAGCTATCATCAGCATCATAGACACGCAGCTATTCTCAAACCTGTTAAACTCCGCTAATCATACACTTCGAACATTCTTAACCTTATCGTAGCCCAAAAATGTAAAATTTGCACAATGGATTCCCGCGAGGAAATAATTGGTTTATCAACTAAAGACGCCCTAAATCGCTTGTGCAAGGACATTGAGCATACAGTCCAACAGTACAACGCATCCCATCGTAAGAAGTACGTTTCAGTTTCACCAATAAGTTCATTATTGACAGGTTACACAATCAAGCCCAAAACATAAATACAATTAAACCAATTCCACCCACAAGAATGTTTCTAATGTCATCATTTTCAGGCACATCAAGTCATGGTTACTTCGTGCATGCCATCATTCTAGTCACTATACCAATATCAACTGGATTTCAGTATTCTTCCTTCTGCTATGTGCCTTTTCACTGCTGCTGGTCTACCTCTTTTCTGACAAGCATAACATATTCATCTATGAAGCCACTCTCATTGTAGCACTCCTCACTGTGGCTGTAGCTGTGGAGCTGTATGATAATAAACTAAGGCAACATGAGATTGCCGACACGGTCTTGCTCCTGATCCAGAAAATCCGCACGCAAATTCACTCAATTCAATGGAGAGCCAACAATTATCCAGAACTAGGAACACCTTACTCTCCATGCGTTACGTTGCAATGGACCTACAGGGACAACAAGATAGTAAATCTACCTTGGGCTCTGCTGGTGAGGGATGACATCATAATTGTCAGGCCAGGACAACACAGTCCTGGTTACTGTGAGGCCCTGGATAAGTCAGACATTCCATTGCTGCATGCAAAGGAAGTCTACGGACCGACACTTCAAAATGCCAATGAGATATTTAGCATCCCCAAAGCAAGGAAACCATTAGACAATCGTAAATATCGATTGCTAGAAACCCCTTATCTGGACAATTTGAAACTTGCCCTGGAGCAAGGTGTGGACCGGCCCATTACCCCCCATAACAAACAAAGACATTTGTTGTTGATCAAAGTCATTGAACGAATTTTACTGCCGACCGTTGGCGCGTTGATTCTAACAATTAACTTCATTCGACTTATGTACCTTGAGAGCACTGTGGGAAAAGTGTCTTTCCTCGAGTTGTTCCTGATTGTGCCAACCAGTACCGTGCTACCGTTGCTGCCAATCATCTTTCCAATCGTGTGGAATGTTCTTAATTACATTGGGATGGCGATCTTCAAGTCGCTGTTTGAGGCTAGCATTGATAGCAAGCTGGTGGACTCCACAACCGAACTGTTTGATGACCAAGATGCCAAAATTGATACTCTACCAACCATTAATATTAACTACGAGTCTGTCCTTGATAACTTCGTTGACATCATGCGGGGAAAGTCATCAATCCTTCCCAGAACTGCTAATATTCTACATGTCCTCGGCTCTGTCACGGTATTCAGTTTCCAGACATTAAACATGTAACTTCATGCTAACAAAGACTTATGCTGTAGGCTTTATCATGTGTTGACAAAAAAGGAATTCTATCCTGGCCCAATCCAACCGCAGAAAAAGTCTTTTTTCTACACAACGCCGACAACTCATCCGATACATCAAGCCTCGCGAATCTTAATGACCTTAACAAGGACGGGGACAAAGCGAACGATGCACAGTTCCAAGACGATGCAGGAACTTCCATCGCGGAGGTCCTAGACGTGACGTACAATCCCAAAGATCCTTTTAAATTGCACTTTGACGATATGAGGTGGCACAAACATCTGAACTCATTGAAACCACTGGGTTTAGCCATTTTGTTAAACACCTGTAATACGGAGACACAGAAGACTTACACCCAGTTTTGCTCACACATCACTTGTGAAGCTATGTACAATGAAAATTTGGTGCCGGTTACCAACCGGCGTTGTTTATGCGAACTGGCGAGAGAAATCGGATTCGTTGAACAAGCGCAAAAAATTTTTTCATTGGAGCAGCAATTGTCAACATTTAGACATTTAGTATGTCGCTTTCACTTGTTAGCTTTTAAAAGTACAGTTTATAATGTATGTTCTTCCTTTGCAGCAACCAGAAATGGTGCGGAGGGATAACAAATACGCACGTTCTTTGAGCATGTCCACTAAATTGAAGTTTCCATTCCCGCATATGTTTGCGGTGGTTGTAAAAGAACTGAGCAGTGGTTCTATCCAATTGTTGTCACAAGGAACAGCAGATATTATTTTAGACTCCTGTGTGGACTACTGGGATGGGTATGACTTATGTCCGTTGACTCCAGGGGATCGAAAGAAGATCCAAGATTTCTACCAGAGGTGCAGTTTGACAGCTTACTGTACTGCTTTCGCGTATAGGCCATTGTCCAAAGCTGTTAGTGATAAGCTTAGCCATGTCTACCTGGAATTACCTAGTGATTCTAGGCATTTGTATCAATGCCACCGGAGTCCTACTCCAGTGCATTGGGAGTGCAGGAGTGTGTTAGAACCGAAGATACGGACAGCTTTGGGCCCCTTCTACAGCACTGGTATTTGTAGAAGATTTGTTACAATTTCGGATACTTTAAATATTATATTTTTCAGATTCTCTATTGTATAATGAACCTCCTAATTCTGAAGTCCAGGACGCTGACTCTTGCTTTGATATGCAGTGCAATCAGGTTCTAATTGGAATGGTTACCATGCAGTATCAAGCCCAAGCTGATATGGTCCACCTAATTGAGCAGCTGGAACGCGCCTGCATCCGCTTCGTGCACTTCAGCAAAGAAAACGAGCTGCGGTCGCGTGTCTTTAGTGAGAAGATGGGCCTCGAGAGTGGTTGGAACTGCCACATTTCCCTCCTCAGCGATCGAAATAGGTAAAACCGCACACCACAACCACCCGCACCCACCGGATGCTGCAAGTATATGTACATTCCATTGTGCAAAACTACCCACGCAACATATCGCATGCCTCGCGATAGTCTGCTTATTTGTCGTCATCTCACCCGTTCGCTGTAGTTCTTCTGCTGCGCAAACGCATCTGTTCTGTTCGTTCTGTTTTGTTATGTCTGCCTAGAGTTATCTTCCGCACCCCGTTGACTTCATTGATCGTTGTCTGATTCTCTATGTGTTTCTTTCTTACATTACTAACAACCTCGACCACGTCGTCGGGCAGAGTGGGTGGCGTGAGGAATGCGGCGGATGGCGAATGGCCGCGGCGGCGGGCCGCGCAATTGCGCCGCAAGTCGCAGAGCGACCGTCGCTTGTACTCCATCGACACGCCGACAAACGAATTCAAGAATATTCTTGATAGGTATCCACAACTCTCTAGCTTCCCAAAAATCCCCCCCCCCCAGACACGATTCTTTTGCCTTGCACTTGGATGTTCTATGGACTTGTCGATGATGAGATGAATCCGTTGCCCGAACCCGCATCAACCAATTATCTCTCTTTCGTTGGAGTAAACTTGCGTTGACGTGCGGTATTCATTCGTAGCAACTTGGAGTCATCGAGGACGATGAGCTTTTCAGCACCGAGTGCCATCAACACCGAGCAGACAGTCGTCAAGTTCGACAACGAGGTGCACTCACTTGTACCACCTGAAGATGAGCATTCACCCGAAGAACACGAAGACGATAAAGACGCACATGACTGGCAGAGTTTAAGTTGCTTAACTGACAGCACTGAGCATAGTGCACCGATTAACTTCGATATGAGCAACAGGGTATCATGTTTCAATAACAAATACCTTCGGTGTGTCTGATAACGATCTTTCAATTCTCTAGGCTAAACTTCCAAGGGGCATTGATAAAATTAGGCCTCACATCGAACTTATCGACAACGTTCCCCTTCTTGTCTCTTTGTTCACCGATTGCACACCGTCCAGCACGAAAGAAATGTTGCATATCATGCAGGACTATGGAGAAGTCGTCTGCGTCATGGGGTCTTCCGCAAATAACGAAAACATGGGGATTTTCTTGCAAGCAGATGCAAGGTACGTTCCTGTGACTGCAAACATAACTTAAATCTATAAAATCAATTTTTATTGATAATCTAGCATTGGTGTAGAACCAATTTATCCACAAACTTGCCAAACAATTGAAACATTTGCCTCCACTGAGGATAACATGCTCTCACCACTTGATTTATCACGTTACCTCAACTCCATCGCCTGCTCGCTGTCTTTAAAACGCGAGAATCCTATCTCAATCTTCCACTTGGTGATGGAAGCCAGACACTATATGTGGAACCTGTGGAACACTGCGCAGTTCTGGCTATCCTGCTGCATCTCACTGAGCATCATCCAGGTGACCACAGCACTTTTTATGCTACCTGCAATTCTTACCCCAGGGCACGTGCTGTGGACGATCTGCGTGGTGATACCTCTCCTCAGTGTATCCCTCATGGGTACTAAAACGGATCCAGACATTATGAAAAAGCCGCAGGAGAAAAACCAGATCGTGTTCAACGGGGAAGTTGCAACTTTTGTGCTGTGGTTCTATGGCGCAAAGTTTCTACCGACGATCCTCGCGGTTATTATCACATTCTATAGCATTTTAGCAGCGTATTGTCATGAAGTTTGCGAACAAGAAGGATGTAAGTGTTTGCTCTATTACCTTCCGACGCAAACTGCGAATGCTACATTTGTTGGAGGTTGGGTGGACACAGAGCATAGTTTCACTCTACGATACGCGCAGAATATCTGCGTTCTTGTTGCTGTGCTGCATTTCGGTACGTTTCACGCCAACCCAAGTTATAAGTAAACTAATCTCTACGAAAAATCAACTTTCAGTCGTTGTATCTATGGGGTTTGTTCATCGGGAGCACAATATTTGGTCACGATCACCCCACACCAACGTTATATGGGTAATTGCGATGGTAACGCTAATTATCCTACAAGCTGCGTACAGTCTGATCAACGTGATGGACATTCCAAGCAGAAAACAAAGATATTTTGATCCATTAATATTGATCTTCGCATTTTTGTCGCCCCTTGTAACGTTTGGAATATCTGAACTCGTCAAGAGACAAGAAATTAAGTGAGTTGCTACATAACTTCAATGAAACTCGTAATTAAATTATGTTTTTCTGTCGACAGGGTGAATCTGAGACAACAAAGACGAATACGTCTAGAATTCGGCACCAAACTTGGCATGAACTCTCCTTTCTAAGTGGATTTCGCAACGTAAACTGATTGTGTTCAGTAACAATACAATTGAAACCCAGCTCTATGCATATACATTTTTATAGATGTATGTTTTGCGATAAAGAATAATATTTAAGTACAAAGATGACTACGATGACTTGATGATGTAGGTATAGATGTGACATATTTATATTAGCATATATGTATGCTAACGATCAGGACTGTTATTTTTGATTATTGATTTAAGTTTTAATAAAAACTTCTAAAACGAAATGAAGAATAAATAATAACTCACCAATATGAACAACTAATGAATTATGGCAATCATGAGAATATCCTAATATGCTAACTGAAGAAGTAAACTGATTCGATTACTTCATTAATGTCGAAATCTCCTGTCTTGGGCAGTTTTCGCAGGATACGATTAAGTTTCCTTTTCGTTAATTCCACCACAGATCCATCATTTTGTATTTCACTGCAAAGCACACGAAATTGTAACAAATTGCAACAAACAAAACTCATAAATCATACTAATCATATTAAAATGCACTTACTCATCTTGATAACTATATTTATCAGTCATGAAGTTGGATAAGTCTTCTAGGATTGGCTCGGAGTGCAACGCAACGAATTGTTCACGACACACTTTGTTCATAATATCCACTGTAGATGGATGTGTCCAGTAGCAATCATGTACTGAAACAAAAGTAATTCCTGCTCGTTCACACTTGAGCGACGTCAACATCATATGACTAGAATCCAAGGAGTGGATAAAATTCGGAGGAAACGCGTTCTTCTGCTTCATGATATTTGGCTTTTCATAGGAGTCCATATGGAAATTCTCATACCCAATCCCCAGCTTTTTGTACCTCAGATAAGGCTGCACTACTGGAAGTCCCAGTGGAGTGACCCACTCAACATTCTCCGCGCAAACAGAGGTGATCAACCTGGCACACTCTGTGAACCAATCCTGAATCTCCCTAGTTGAGGTAAACATCGTTCTGAGAGAATCGAAAGTCCTTGCTGTGAGGTAATTCGAACCAGCCCAGACAAATTCCTTTGGAAAGTCATCAATATCTTTCAATTGTTTTGCGATTTGCAGACGGGCACCAAATCTCGTAACACCATAAACAGTAGTCATTACTGTTTGCTTGATAACTTTACGTTTCACGAAGCCTTCTAGGACTTTGGCAATCTCCAGGCCACTTTCAGCATCTTTTTGCCGACGTTCTTCGACGAGAACCACAACTGCACTGTAGACATCCTGTGGGGAGCGAGCAGGAGAGAGGTTTACACTGAATGCACCAGCACTGTCACGTCCTAGAGCCGCGTAGTGTTGCAGCCCATTACAACTTCCATCTTGATGGACTGGAAAATGCGATCTAAATTCTTCAGGATTAGGAGAGCGTATTGCATCGGCTATTTCCATACAACAAGCGAGCGTTTGCCATGGCTCTTCACTCTTAGCCCACCAACGCTTGCCGTCTAAAGGATGATCTGCCGAATCCAATATATCTGGCAGAATAGAAGCAGCAAATTGTAAACGAGTAGAGACTGGGTATCTTTTCTTCAGCCCGGTAAGATTGACGAGGTGTAGTTTAAGCCAATCCAGTCCCTTAGGACCTAGAGGGCGAGCCTCGGCAAAAACCAACATTGATCTTGCTAGATCAGATCCTAAATGGTTAAGATGTGGTGGGATTGGGTATACTCTTCCTCTGAAGTCCATATTATGAGGCAACCAGAAAATACCTTTACGGAACTGCACAAAAACAATCAAAGTTCGTTAGTATACAATTTAGCTACTTTCAACACGACTATAAACATACATGATTTGCCAAGGAAAGTCTATATAAACAATCACACCATAGTGAATGCATCTCCGCTTTCTTCCTACGATACTGCAAGCGTTGTCTAAACAAGGCATGTCTTTGAATCTTGTTCATATCGGGTTGTATAGCAGAAGGCGGTGGAAGTGAAGAAGGCAATTCAGGTATATTCAACTTAGCTGAACCTCCGTTCCTGAATACTTCCAGGATAACATCTAAAATCTTCGTGTTCACCTTCCAAGGAACAGCAGCCAACTGATTGAGGGAATCCAAAGTTGGGAATAACTGGACAGGTGGTGCATCTCGCATTCGTTGCTTTTGAGCGGTAGCTTGACTTGGCAGCCGGACAACCTCACAAGATGCAATAAGGTAACCACCATTTGTTACTGATGTCCACGGGACCGGTGGACACTTCATCGGGAGTTCATAAGCCGCAAATGTGAGAGTTTCAGGTACAGACGCTCGGTACAACTTGGAGAGCACTGGATGTGGTTTGACTTCTTCTTTAATTGTGCGGCCTTGTGAGCGAAAAATTGTGTAAAATGCAGGGAGATAATTTCTAAGCACACAAAGACACATTTCAGATCAAAATTAATGTTTGAATGCAATTTGATTGGCTTAATTAGTGACTTACTTGTGTTTGCTATTGGGCCTTAGTGAATTCACGTCGATCTTTAAGTCGTGCATGATGATATTATAGAGAAACTTGCCGACTGCTAAGAGAGCTGCTGGCGTCCACTCTTGATGATCCATTGCAATCGTTGCACCTTCATGTTTGAAGCTGTATTCTGCCCATTGCCACTTCTGACGACTGTTCAACAACTCAGTTCGTTCCGGTAACGTTCCCAATTTACAATGAGAGTCAGCGTAGTTTTCAACGTATTTCGAATGTACCTTCATTATTTTTTCAAGTATCCCAGTTCTTTGCTTCTTGAGGATTTTATACCGCGCATAAACTTTAGAGCCTAACTCCCTATAGAGAATTGCTGTTGTAGGGCTGTAAGTTTCTGAACCTTGTGCAATTTTCCGGGCTTCGTCCACTAAAAGTGTGATCATATCTTTTGTAGGAATGCTACGCATGTACAAATCGTAGTTTAACGCACTACGTTGGGCAGTCAAGGCAAGTAGATCTCGATTAAAAGCATCTGCAGCTGCTATTTCCCATAATTTGATATGTTCAGTCCATAAATTACGAAAATTAACAATTTCCTCAGTTGGTTCAGGTTTGGCTTCTATACTTTTCACCTATAAAGATTACAAACGTGAAGTTAAATTTAGAAAGTTAAGTTGTTTACGTACAGTAACCATGACATTCCTTTCAATATCAATCTGTTCCCTTATTAAATCAGTCAACATCTCCTTCGAGAAGATCCCAGCTTCACCGTGATGATTTTCCTTGAGTCCTTTGGCCTGCTCCTCATGGTTGAGATCATTCAACAACCTATTCTTGTAATGTATATTTGGTTCCCAATAAGTTGGTTTATAGTTCATATCGTGTGCTTCCATTGCACTGATAACTTTTTCTCGTTGATCATTCAAAAACTTAGCCTCGTTGAGGATCTTATCAAATGTGATATTATTCGCAAAAGCTTCCTTAGTGTACACCCGAATGAACCTAGTGTGGCTGTCGTTGAAATTCACGCGACCAATGCATTCAAAAATAGATGCGTAACTTTGAACATTCAATTTGACGCCCTCTTCTTTGGCAATGTTCAGAATTTCTTGTAGTTTTTTGAAGTCACCTCTCGCTGCGAAACCTTTCAAGAGAGCGTTGTATACGTTGACATTATTGATTGGTGGATAGCGATCATTCTGATTCTTCCCAAGTTTACATCGATGGCGATAAAATGCATATGCATTGAAACCACGATGTGGATTTTTCGATCCGGCACTCACTTCAATGTAAGCTGCAAGAGTCCTAGCAATGACTTCTTCACGCGCATGACGATCACCGGTGCATTTAATGCGTTTCTGTTTATTCTCTTTGAGCATCTGTTCGGGTGTTTCTTCTGGGATTTCCTCCTCGGCGACTTCTGGTGGAAAAGGAATGGTTTTCACACTGCGGGTAATAAAATACAATACATATTAATTAACATTCGCCACAAAAATAAAGACGTACTTATGAAGTAATTGTTCTGTTTGTTCAATTACAGCATCCCTTTTCTCATTGATTTCACGTTCTAGCTTTGGGCGTTCTTCCACATAAGCTTTGGCTACTGGTTCTAATGCTGCACTAACAACTTCTTCTGGTCCAGTATGTATAGGAATATTAGAAAAGTCTGCTAGATTACTGTATGAATGTTCTGTGAGACTATTGTTAAGATTATTCTTTAAAAAGCTTTTAAGTTTGTGTAATTCG
Organism: Ecitoglossa quadriceps; assembly: GCA_027574925.1. Lineage (NCBI taxonomy): Eukaryota > Metazoa > Arthropoda > Insecta > Coleoptera > Staphylinidae > Ecitoglossa > Ecitoglossa quadriceps. The sequence goes on along the minus strand of JAODGC010000001.1, from coordinate 4,704,863 downwards.
TTTAGTTTCAGATTTGTTAGTGCAAGCATTTTTATGTCATTTGGCTTCAGGTTCCTGATTCTGACTTTCACCTCTGAGGCTGATGATTCCTTCACTGCAATAAACAAATATTAAGTCTAAGGTGGACCAATTTGAATTTTAACAGGAAGCAAACTAACCAATTAACATATCTGTGTAGTTCTTCTTAGCAAGCCTCTTCTTTTGTGGTTTCTTTGGTGCTATATGTGGACTTGTATGTGTTGATTGATACAGAACTAAGAAGGGATATAATAATAATAATTGTTACATAACAATCATAGATTTTCCCTATTGAGCGACTATAGTTTACCTTGTGTTCTGTTAGCATTGTGAATCTCTTGACATAGGTTACATGTTCGTTTATCAATTAACGTTGCGTAGGAGAAGGACATGCCACGCAAGGGTTGAATTTTAGTACTGCGGAGCTTTAGGAGTCTATACATTATTATAATTGCTCGTACTTATAGTTTAATTTGTAAGAAATTGTAAAAAAAACGTGCCGGACTGCTGATTCACGTGTTCACGACCTGGCCACCATTGCATAACTGTCAGACGGCATTTGAAGGAATTCCCAGCATTCCCGGAAAAAACTAGATTTAACATTTGAAGGTGGCAAATGCAAAGAATATTTTAAATCAAAACGTTTAGGATGAGAGTAAGTATTGTTTACGTTGTTTTTCCTGGTAGTATCGTTGAAAATCTTATTTTGAAAAGACTTGCCATACATGTTTTTCATGCCACACTTGGTATAGGCAACTTTGAAACAGTTGATTTAACATAGGCAACTCTTAATGTCTAGGATTTGAATATCATAAATTGTGACAATACAATTAGTTGTTTTAATTTAAACATCTTTGCAAATTAAAAGTATACTAGAAACTAGAAAAATAATTTTAAATAGTATAATCCCTATAAATATATTTTTATGTTAAACATGCTAGTTTTATTGGAATAACGAAGAAGTCGTTACTTACATCTTATCACCAATCTATTGATACATGTAATACGAAATGTTATATGATTAATATTTTCCAGCAATTAATTGTGTGTTGAAGACAATTCCTCCTGAGACTTATTTATCGCTCGTGCTTCCAACTACGGTGGCGCGTTTTGATTTGGGCGGCACTAATTAAATTTTATGAAAAGCAATTAGATGAATTTCCATCCGCACCTCATGCAGTACATTACCTTCTTAGCTAGTGACGCCATAAGTCTCACCTTCAGCGAATTTAATTCACGCCACGCGAAACCTGCGCGATCGATAATCATGATTGTAAAGAGCGTATGAAGGAGTCTGCAATATGAAACGCAATTATTGCCCCACGCGTAAATAACAACGGCAAATGTCATTGTGGGGCGCACGCGAGCTGAAAGTGCATAAGTAAGGCGATTAGAATTTAAATTGAATTTGGTGTAATGAGCAAGTTGGGCGTCGCAATTGTGCCTAAGCATTTTAGTTTGGTGTATTAAGTGTGTATACATTCGGTATTAATTGTGCGACTTTGCATCCTGCAAAGGACCTTAGCGTATTGGTTCCATTCCTGGAGCCAGCCTGAGATGGTGGCAGGTTGTAGCGGTAGCGCCATCACCTGCAGACGGGAGCATATGCTAAGGAGCTGGTGAAAGGAGAGCGCTTAGCTCCTAGTAAGTCGCAAAGATAAATATTTGTTGCCCCCGTATTGTTTGCGATCACGCGACCGGAAGCCGACATGCACCGCTTCTCCTGCAAACGGTTCCACCAACAAACATTCATAATAACATTAATTTTGCTATTCTACAAATTTTCGCCTAAGGAAAGTTCTAGAGTTATCAATGTGTACCTAGAGAAAAACATCCTCCTTATGTAGATACCTATGCTTACCATTAGTTTTCATTGTCTCCTGACTCTGCTAACCATTTCTGCTTGAGCTACCGGGTTTGAAGCTGAGTGGAATTTATGAACTCTCAGGTGAAACTTGAATTTGGTACCTGATATTATTCGTTTAGTACTTATTATGATGAAAAACATCGAATATCAGGTACATTCGATCTTTGCTAATAAAACCAAACTTGGTCAGCCTGTCATTTCTGCCTGATTTAGTCAAGGGCGGTTATAAAACTACATTTGTAAAGGTCAGAAGTTCCTCTTGAAGTGTCTTAGGCATTTTCTTTAATCAAAAATCAGTGAAAACAAAATAAAGAGAAGTGTAATTTAATACAAAGAGCTGATTATATTAAGCATAGGATACATTTGATACCTAGACTTTTTAGTTTAGTAGATGTTATCCTTTTAAGTAAAGCAAGATTGTTACAAATTGAAAAATAGTCTGTTTATTGTCCTCAAGCATTAGAGTTCTTCCAGAGCGAAATTTAACCATTGCAAAGTAGATAATAAAACAAACGAAAACGAGGAAGTTAGCTTCACGTTTAATCACATTTTCTTTTTCCGTCTGCCGCCGCCGCCGTGTTTAATTCCCATTTGGCTGATGGCAGCAGACACGACCTGCCTTCTAAAGATGGCTACCTTATCGTTGTCAGTTTGCTTGACGACGAGAGCATTAAACAGCATCTCGAGCGTCGCGACGCGGAGACAACGCAACATAGCTAGGATTATAACTTTTCCTTTCTTAATACCATTTTGTTAGTCGACAATCGCGGACGCTTACTGGCAATCGTTGGTTCGTAGTGAAAGACATATTCTTTCAACAATCGTATTGAGTTTGCCTCCCAAAACTCCAATCCATCGCGGAAAGAACAGTCGCGTACATCTGTCAAATCCTTGACAATAATCCTTACTTTTACACCCAACACTTACACCTGCACTATTCAACTAATTTAATCACAAGGATGAACAATTCGGTGTAAATATATGCCGTTGATTTAAACTCTCCTTGCGTTGTGCATATCTCTGCAGTAAGGAAAAACAAGTTTGTATTTACCGGCGCTTGTAAAACTTAAATTACCAACTAATTTCGAATAAGTTGCGCGTTGTGCGGAGGCGTGCTTTACGTGCTGGGGGGCACAGGCCGCCACACAATCCCCGATCAGAATGAAAGAGTTCACGCTGGGACTTTGCGGCGACAACTTAATCGAATTTCTTGCGCGTTCGACGCCGCCATCGACAGAGGTAGCCGGAGAAGTTCGCGCAGAGCTTTGCAGGTTGTCCGTGGCGATAAGGCATGAATGAGATTACACTAAATGCGCGCTAACTGCAAACTCCGCCGCAACACAAAATTAACATATTCTTGCAAGTACCGAGTTCGGCAGGCAACTTGTTGTTGCGAGACACGCAACTTCCTGACAAGGTGCTGCGATAATTCTGCGGTATATCGAGGTGGTGGGAGGTGGGAAAGAGTTCAACGAAAGGAACCTATGGTTTGGAAGTGAATAAAAAAAGAAGATAAAGTTTTCAGGTGGTTTCATCGAATAATTTTCAGAAAAAATCAGTGAAGGGATGAGAGATGAGTGAATTTCCGTTACCTGTCTTACTCTTACTGCTGAGAGAGTTCTCGTACTTTCTTCAAATGATAATAATTTTTTATGAAAATATTTTCAAAGGTGGCTGGGTAGAAATTAATGAGTATTTGATTTCCTTCTTCAATAATTTCCTTATGGTAATTAACAATTTTTTTTATGCTTTCTTCTCAATAAAAGAGAATTAATACTACTCAAAAAGTCTATTCAAGTCTATTTGCAGCGTTATCGTAAGATATCTAAAAGAAATGTTCACAATTCCACTTAAGGGCACAATTAATGCCGTCGTTATAACAGATGAAGCGCACATCCTCCGGAATAAAATAATACAAGATCCCAATGAAACTAACAGCGACGGCACGCAAACAAAGTTAAAACACATTTAGTACTTCCTTTATTTCGACGACCGTCGTTTTTTCTTCTCTAAACAATTCCCCCGAGAAATTTGCAAGCGAAAACACGCCGCTGCGTAGGAGGAGGAAGCAGACAAAGAAAATATTTTCGCAACATTCAAATGGCAGTAAATTATTCCGGAGTGTGGTGAAAACAAACAACAATCTTGATTATTAACTTAAAATCTGACTAGATAATTTCTTCAATGCTTGAAGTCAAACAAGATGTTTTGCTTTAATCAATTCCTAATCAAGAGTAAAATATTTGAGAAAAAGTCTAGTTGAAATTGTATAAAGCAATTAAATAATTATATGTATATTATAATAAAACATTTTCTGTTCTTTGAAATGACTTCAGCCCAGATAGGAATGCGGTCCTACCTATCCCGTAAAAGGAGCTTAGTTGTCTCTGCATTTGCATGCGATATTTTGTGGAAAACCCCATATCTGAAGAAACTCGGTGTAGGACAGTCGACAGAGAATTAAAACCTGCGTCTTCCGATTGCTAGTTGAAAATCTTACCACTGCATTATCTACCTCAGTCATGTACGTATATTAGTCTATAATTTAATTTTTTTTTCTCTGTGGAAATACTTCATCGGTAGTAAATAACTCTTTTAAATGAAGTGCAAATGAAGTTTTATTTCAGTTTGTATGTATATTTTTCAGTAATTTATATTTCTATTTTTCCGTGATATCTCAAGAAATTGCAATAAAAATGCGTATTTTTATGATCTAGTTTACGATGGCACTGCGACTGTTTGCCTGTTTTCCCGCGATTTTGTCGCCTGGAATGCAAACAAACATCGTCTCAAATTTATTCGAAATCTCAAGCATGCATACATACGATTCTGTTGCATGCTCCTCAATAATAGAGCAATGAAACATTACACAAGCGTGGGCGGCGGTGGAGGCGGCACACATAACGATAATAAATTTAGCAACGCGAACGTGCCTTATCGCCACGTGCGAGTCCAACAAGAACATAGCGCTTTATGCCCATCTTGCCATCTTGCCATCTTGCCAGACGCAATGTAATGAAAAATAAAGAAATGCGCTGAAAATCTCATCGATTATAGTCTTTCGCGCACAATGCGCATTATGGGCCAAGGTTTTCAAGTGGCGTTGATTAGGGGGAGAGTTCACAACAATTGCGGCCGATTGCACCAAGTTGATTTTATCAAGCGGCAATTATATCCGCCGGCATCGGCAATAACCGTAACAAAGCACCGGCAATAATAGAAAATAGCAATAAAGGTTGTTAAGTAAATTATTCTCGGGACAAGTTATAGGCGCCAACCGCGAGATACGCAAGGAAATTGGATGTTGGCTTGCGTGAGGCGGCGTGAAGCGCCGGACTCGCTTACCGGGACGAAGAGTTAAATGAAATTTATGATAACGCTAAAAGCACACAAAGGACTCCGCGTTGAAGTAGTTTTATATATTTTTTGCTCTATTTGGCGCGGCTATCTTCATACGACACATTCGTACCGCAACTAGCGACGGCGGCGGCTGCTCTCAGTATTCCCTTTAGTGGAAATAGGTGCCCCATTAGATCAAGCGAGCGACGAGCGGATGCAATGATGTGTACGTCACGCGGTACGATACATAATTGAATTGGCTTTGTACAGCTGCGCGCAGATATTGTGCTTGGTCAACAAATCAGCACACAAGGTGGATGAAAAATGCGAAAAGCCGAAATCAAATTGCGCCACCAGGCGTTCTTATTTGCTTGCTGCAACTTAATCAAGTTATTTGGCGACGGCAAGACGACGGCGCGCCTGGCGCCTTCACCAACGCGCGCAAAATAAAGGACTCTCTTCGGCAACGGCAAATCGATAAGCTTAACTTTGCCCCGCGTTGTAATAACAAGTAAATCCAGCTAGGTTATAGCTAGCACATAAACTTTCCGACGCATCACTACCTGCAGCTTGGTAATGAAAGATCGAAACTGCACTACATCCAACGCGAAGAGCGCATCAGTGCACTTAACGCACCCCATTCTATTCGGACCTGATAGAAGTATCGGAAAGAAAAATTTATGTTTTGAGTTTGTCAAAAAAATGTTTTTTTATTCAACTCTAAACAAACACGCACTAATGCAAATATTACTACTGTTCACGTAAAGTAAGAATTAAAGTTTCAATTTGATTTAAAGAAAATATTAGTTAATGTAAATAAAACACAATTATTGTATTAATGACGTAGAAAAAATGGCAAAAATAGAATCAGTTATGAAAAGATCACAAATTACCAGAAAGTTAAATTTACCCAAATAGCAAAATTCTGCAGTAAAACTTAGTAAGCTGACTATTTTTACTAGAGAATACAACTCAATTTATGTTACTCGGAATTGTAATTTAGTGTTTATAAAGGTGAGAAAATGATGAAATGCTCACACGGGTTGTTTTTGTCCTTTCCATACGACCCCGTCAGCTACTAAATTAATTAAGTAAGTGTGAAAGTGGTGAACATAAATTAAGGAAAATCGACAATAGACGTCTGTATTTTTGCTTTGCCTTGACCATGCAAGACAAAAAATGATGATTTTTATTAATAGCTTTCCACTGGCTATCCCGTCAACTTTTGCAGCAATGTTTTTGATGAGACAGTTTTTTAATTCTATTTACTACATGGTACGAGGCAATCATATTTCTGAAAGTTATAGGTTGCTACTTATAAAAGGGCAAAAAATAAAAACCATAAATTTGTAAAAATGCTCACATTAATCTGTGTTCTTATCTTCCTCCAGCCCCTCCATTAAAGACTAAATTGAATTTTTTTTTAAATGAAGCTAACTTAATGATCATTAAATGTTCACTTAATTTTCATGTCTAGTTATCAATGATTCGTATTAATGTGAGAAAGTGATTTGTAATAATCAACAATCAACGTATGCACATTTAAAGTGATTTCTTCGCCTTACTACCCTATTTGCAACTGTGATGATTTTTGGGATGAAATGTTGACTTTAATTTATAAGCAATAAAATGCCCCCTAATTGATACTCCTAGGATGCATTGTTTAGTAGCTATTTAAGGGAGAAATCCGCGAATTTTATCACACAGTTTCACAGTGCACACGTCAAACAAAAAACCTCTACATCATCTTAATAAAGAGCGTAACAATGTCGTCGAAGTTGCGAGATATAATTGTCTTAAGTTCACTTAGCTGAAAGTTTGCCTAAGTTTTGGCTACCCCTGGGATGCATTCGCATGACGTAAAAATCCAATGCGCAATAATGCACCACGACGCAGATGGTTTTGTCTGTCCTTTGCTTTTACTTTTAATTAGAAGCCTGACGACCGACATGTGCATGTACAATCACAAATTATTTGAAAATTGCGCTGTGGAAACAACGACATCAGCCATTCCATGGATGGGAATGTCATGTGCAACTTGAAACAAGCAGGACTTGCTCATTAATGCAACGAGACAAAACTTGCGTGCCGAACTCGTGCGAAGTTAATAAATGAAACGGAAGATTAATGTCAACATGTTGCGGGGGTGCAGAAGATTGGCAGGCGGATGATGAGAAGAGGGAGGAAATAGAAGAGGAAGGAGTTTGAAGTTCATTAATAATAATAAATGATTGTGAAAATTCAGGTCATATGGAGAGAAACTACCAAGGAATATAATTTTTTATTTAATGACGTTAAATTATAGAGATTATTGAGTCAATTGAATCGTGTTATTGATGATTTACACTTTCAGCGTTTCCTTAAAGGACAACTAAATATCTGTTGAATACTAAATTAAAGAAATATTTTTGTTGGCGTTGTTTGTACTCTAGGAAATAAAGATCAACACGTTCTTCATTTATTGTCTTCTCTTCGCAATCCAGTCAGCAATATTTATGATAAGACAGTTATTTGATTCGATTAATTATATAATAATACAGAAATTGTGTTTCTGGGACTTATGTTTTAGTCATTATAGACGGTGAGAAAAATGAAGACCAAAAATTTACAAATTTTCAGCGATCAGAGCAAGTGCTAAAACAAATCTAATTGGTATTTTAGGTTCTTATCGATTTGTAGTTATATGAATGTAAGAAAGTAATAATCATAAAATTTTAAAAATCAATGATCATATACATTGATTTCTTTTACTTCTTACTTCTCTTTGGTTACGCCATCTACTTCTACGAGTATTTTTGGTATAAAATTGTGACTTTGATCTGTAAACTTCAAGCCGCTGTTTGATTGGAGTTCCAGGACAATAAATTTGATAAAGTGATGAAAGAAATTAAGGTTGAAGGTAATTTTTATTACTATTATAGATAAATAAAATATGAGTTTCAAAATATATTAATATGGTTCCTACTGTTTCTCTCTCTAAAAAAAGATCATATACCAGTTGAATATGAACGTAAAAATCAGTTTTTCCTCGCATGAGTTCATGCACTGGGTCATACTGCACACGATCGTTACTCCACTTCTGGAAGCAGCGGAAGTATCATCCGGTTTTCTTAATTCCACGAACAACTACCACCGAATAAAAACCCCCTTTTTCTCCAGCGTGCGACGGCGATAATTACACCGCACATTAGCAAACACCGCGTATCGTCGCTCAATGCCGACCGGCAGTAAGCAGGAATTAATGAATTTATCAATAATTCAATTTCTCATTTTCAATCACATGCGCGCTGTTTCACGAGCAGCCGTGCCGCAATTCGACGCGTCCGATAACGCAATCAACTTCGATTAGAAATGCGATAACGCCGGCATCTTCCCTCACATTCCCAATTATTAATTTACGCAAAAAAACGCGCTGGGAGATAAGGTCAAGGAAGGCAGGCGGCAGTCGCGCACCTGTGTGTGCTGGGCGGTAGAGTGCACTTAGCACGCGCGGCGGCCGCGCACGCACCACGGGGGCGGTTAACAGGTACGCGGGCGCAAATCGCGCGCGCCGCTCGCAGTTGATGGAAGGCCGTCACCGACGCGCATGTTGCCTCCATTTGTCGCTAAGCGACTTTTTAAAGTTCGCGCTGCAAAAACTTGTGATTTCCACGATTACAACATTGTTGTTCTTGTTGAATGTGACTACATCGTGAGTGGAATACACAATAGCGTCATAAAACGCTCGGGGTGCGTATGGTGATGGGTGCAAACGCTATCAACTGGTGGATAAACCGTTCGCGGGTGAATTGAATGAAAAACGATACTCGATGGACTCATAAATATTACAAGGCCCAATTGTACTATGCGATGCTACATGAAATACATTGTAAGTGACCAGCAACAAGCTTGTTTGTTGTTTTATTACATTTTCATATCCAGCAAATCTAAAAGAGCGGGGGCAGTTCCGTAGTACGCGCATTGAAATTGTGACAATCTTTACCCAAGCGCCCTGAATTTTTGCTGCTATTTATTCCGACATATTTATTTCATTTCGCATCATATGCCGCCCCCACTTAATTTCCCAGCCTTCACATACACGTGACATGGGAATATGTATGCACTTCATACTCGCCACTACCGTGTGGTTAAAATATGCATATTTTAATGCACATTCGAGAAAATTGCTGTTGGTCTGACCGGTCTGACCCGTCCAACTCAGATCTGGCGCGCAAAAAGCAATCTGAAGTCGTGCACTTTATGCAAATGCGTATTAGCTCCCTTTCCAAATATTTCACGTAGCACACATTCAACAATCACAATGCAAAGCAACTGAAGTATGCTGCTGGAATCCGAATAACCGTCCATTTCAGCGCCGGATAAATATTTCACTTATTTTTCACTAGCCACATCAACCTGCACGTTTTAATTGTGCAATTCATTTGGATTTATTTTAATGCATGCAAATTCAACGTTTTTATCCTATTTTGCGTCGCTGTGCAATCCTGCAAAATATCACGGCACCTATTATCATTTCATACCTTCATTTCGAAAACATTGTCCAGCGTAATTACCCTCGCAATAAGTCTACGTAGCGCACAACTACGACTTCACTGTTCACGGGCTGAAGTACCTAATTCCGACTCGCCCAAGCATTTTCCGTGCTGAACTAATTTTCGAACAGCGATGGTATTAATCGAGTGTTTTAAGCCAGTGATGACCAACTCATTGCGGTGAAAGATATAATTAAAGTGCACGTACTTTATTAGGCTGAAAATCAAGTATATTTGATGATTTGATAAGTGGATATTCATATTACTCTTTTTCGGTTAACAATGATCTTTCGTTATTATTTCGTAAATATTTTCGTGATCCAAGAAAAACGCCCCCCGACAAAAATGCCCGGCATATAAATATTAAGAAAATTTATCAAGCAACCAACATAGGGTTGTGAAGAGTGGAATATATACCAGCTGATCATGGAGTGGACTTTTGTTGATGAATCAAAACATTTTTAAATCTATCAGATTATGGTGGATAGTGTGTTATCAAGAATAACTAAAACAATGCGTCAAAAAAGCAGTTATTTTACATATCTCATGACATCTTTTAAAATAAAATAAAAACGTATCAATAATTGCACTGGACAACTTGTTCAAATCCAACTATTTGCGGTTCTTATTGTGAAGTAGTTTTAATCAATAAAAATCGCAATTGGAATTTCTTTCTAAAACTCTTTCTTCTTACTATAAATGAACTAAAATTTAACACAACAACTTCAAAATTTTCAGTTTACAATGTAAGGAATTGTAAGTAAATTTCTTAACAACTTGTTCACTGATCCGGAAACTGCATTTGAACGGAAAGAAGTCTCTAAGAACGAGAAAATTGAAAAAGAAGTTCGCAATTTGTTAAAAGTTGTTGCTTAAGGGAATATATTCATTTCTTAACTGGCATACGAAGACAAAAAAAATCCGTTTTTAAACATTTATAATTTAATAGTTTAAATTATATTTAGCATGTTGCATAAGAAAAGGAAATTTTCTTGAAAATGATATAGATATGTTAGCTTAACGATTTATGAGTAGCTAAACCTTATTATTTAAATATAATAATAATTATATATGTATAATAAATTTTTGTGTTGTAAAATATATTTCACCCTATACTCATTTTAATAGTACATCACTTCTTTGAATTATGAATTATCAAAATTAGTCTGTGACTAAAGGACCAACAATCCCATGAGTATTTGTTCGTGTCAAACCTTCAACTACCCAACATTAAACGCACTTAATGAATCCAATTACCATTAAACCCTGGTTCCCCAGATCGTACACTTTTCCGAAAAATAACTCTCCCCATTACCACATACATATTTAAGCAAGAAAATTGCAGACTACCATCACTTAATACATATTAATCCACTCGTTATAAATATAAAATTATATACTATTGCTATAAGTACGCAACCGCATGTGTCGTGAATGAAATTCCTGTTTTCCCCTTTTGTAGATATTTCTGCAGTATAGCAAAGGTAACAACGCCTAATGCTAATGCTTAAAACACGGTTTCGTTTTTCCCTCGCGCGCCGGCACGCGAACATGAAGAGTAATGATGGTATTGGCACGCGTCGGGGCGCGAAATTGTTGCGCGGAAAAAGCGCCCGCCTGCAGCGAGATGCCTGCTTGCACCCTATGACAATAGAATGGAGTGGTGTTATCCTTGGGCGTAATGCATTTTGATTTTGTTTGCAGAATACGCGCACCGACGTGCCTGAAAATCAATAAATATGTTAATTAACATCATTTGCGGTGATGGACGGTGAGATTAAGAGCAAAGCGCGGCGGCGGCCGGATGTAAGGCAAGTGGCGGCTGCTCTTCGGCGACGCATTGATAATGGCGATGGCCATGGCCCAGGAGGACGAGCGCTTATTGCGCTACTTGCGCCCAAGAAATTACGCGCCCTTTGAATTAATTATGCATTCAGATATTCGGTTTGTTCGCGAGTTGCGTTTGCTCACCAAATTTATGCACGAGTGGAATAATCGCGAGCTTTTTTCGGTAGCGTGATGACTTAATGTAACAAATCTCAGTATTGCCATCTTATGAAAAGGCAATGACTGATTTCAATGACTATGGTGAAACAGTAATAATGGATATAAACAGAATATGTAGCTTTGTAGAAGTTGTGTCCTCATTTTTGATGGAAATTTAACTACGATAGTTAAAAGAATTGAACTATACGGTAAGTTGTTAAGAAATTTTAGAATTTATTATGTCATTGGCCGGTTTTAGAAGGAAATTTGTTTGAGTCATCATTTTAGCCATTACAATTTGTCAATTTCGCAGGAAAATCAAGGAAATATTATTTAGTCACTGACAGTTAGGGCTTAACATAAGTTAACAAAACTTTGATTAATTCCATTTAGAATCTTTTTTATGTGGTTATGAAATTAATAATTATTACTCACTAAATAAATACAAACGCTTATTAAAAGCTTTCATAATTAATACGCTTATTCTTGTTTCAAAGCTCTATTGCTCGTATTTATCCAAACAACCAGAAACAAAAGTCTCGTCCATGATAAACAATAAATGAAAATAAAGTAATAATATAAACATTTTCATTATAAAAATAAATAATATATTCTATCTAAAGCAATGAATTGAATTTATAGAATTGCGTTATGTTTTTCTGAATAAAAACAGCTTTTACACTCAACACTAAAACAACAGCTTTAACTTTCAGAACAATGTTCATTTATTAAAATGGGTTTAGTGTTAACTAATTTACACAATAAACAATTATAACAACCCTTGTTATTTGTCAACTACTAAACTTACACTATTTACACACCTTTGCACAATGAATTTCTTAATAAACTATTTAAAACCAAATGAATAGACAATAACTATAATTAGTAATTGTCTCGTTCTTATAACAGTTTCTCATATTTAAAGCATAGTGTTGATTTGGGGTGATCCGCATGGATTCGTTATCTGGCTGATCGAATCTTCGTGGCGTCTCTATTTGCGAAGCTATCGAAATGTGCATTTGGGCTGCTTTCCCGCCCCTTCTCGGATTTGCGTGCGGTAACACTGCACGCAAATACCAACTTTTCAGCTAGTGCTATAGAGTACGATTAATTGTGGAAAGCAACTAATCCAACTGAGGAATTTAGAACTGAAACATAAATCGCTACACCCAAATTGCGAAACAAGAAAAATCCGCGTGAATTCCGTGTGGAAATCCGCTCCGCGCTGTACCATGAAAATCAGCACCGATTTGGCTTGTTTGGTTTATGGAGAATTAGTGCAAGCAAACAAGCATTACAATTACAACGTGTAAACTAATTTATAACCTCATCCTTTTTCGGATCTATGTGAATAGTAAATAACTTGGTTGCGTAGTCTTCTAAGACCTCCAACCTCTATAATATTCAATATTCAATTTAACTTGTTGAATCTGGTTGTTTGCAAAAAACGACATTAATTCTTTTGTAGGAAGACCGTTCCATTGGAATTTTCATTAAAATACCTCTCTACTAAATTAGACTATAAAACAACATCAAATGAAAATATGGAAATTCCAATGGAATTCTGTTGACTGTGCATTATTTGATTACTTTCACCTTTTATCTCACCATCAACGCATTGATTGAGTACAAACTAATACTGATTTTAAACACCTAAAAACTCTTTATGAAATAAATATTCTCTTTTCCTAACTGCATAACTCTACATTTTACTTGAAATATCTATTAAATTTATATCGTTAATTTGCTATTCTCCACAAATTTGCCTGCCAAAGTAACAAACTTACGTTATTTACATGCATGCTTCATGATTCGCACAAAGCACAAGCGGAATAAATATATTGGTATCATTCTTTGTATTCCACTTGCTTTGAAAACCACTTGTGACGACAGCAACGCTAAGAAACAGCTCAAAAGAAAGCATTAAATGTTTTCCACATTTCGCCCCACTTGCGTTTTCATATGAATCCCTTATAAATTGCGCATGCTAAATATTTCAGACATGGAGAACTTTACCGCGTACGCGAGACTAAAATATCACTACCGTTGCAATATTTTTAACATTCAGAGCGTCCTTCTTACCGTAATAATTCAGCGCGGGCAAAATAGTAGGCACCCTCGAAGATTCCTTGAGAGCACGTACGCCGAAGAGCAAGACGCGTAGACAATGCGTTGTCGAGCATGTGTCGAAGACTTGCAGTATACCAACATGGGACATCTGACTGCAGATGGGCTAATATTTGCATTATTTCCTACTTCTATTAGCAGCACGTTCTAGAAGACATTATTTAAATATAAAGCTGGTATGCAATAAAGAACGCAGCGTAGGACCTGGAAAGTGAAGGTATACCGCAAAAGGATTTGAGTCTTTCTTTGGGTAATGTATGCGCATTGTGGCGGCGCGGCCGGCGGCATAAAGGAGTTCCGAGTTAGGAGCACACGCCTGAACCATGAAACAATAAATAAGTTGTACTTGGGATATTGGATGTAATGTGGAAAACAATCAAACGCCCGAGGGAGTACCTGCTGCTTGGATTTGCGCCAGTTGCTCCCTATCTTGCACATGAATTCCTTTCACAGCAGACCAATACCATCTCCACCATGAAAGCAAATATCGCCTGGAGTTTTTTCGCGAAATTTTGAATAAAGAATATGACGAAAAATTTATTTACGCTTAATTCCAATTTATGTAATTATTGAAGCAGATGAATATCTCATACTTATTAATAATTGCGCATTGCAATTTGCAACTTCTTGCAGATTTTATATTGATGGAACATATATCTTGAAGAGAAGTAATCGGTTGTTGTTATGTTCAATGAGTATGCAATGCGTATGTTTGTTTGATTTGCAATTTTCGGCTAAATAATTTATCTTCATGGGTGCTGAATAAAATTTCGTAAGATTAAATTCCAGAAGAGTTGATCTACACTTTATGTCATAAAATGTGGTGTGTTTTCTTCAATAAAAACAGCTGTAAGGTGATCAATAGTTTGCACCCTTTCAGAAAAATGTACCTATTGCTTGCTGAAGCAAATATAGTCTAGAAAACAATTTGCAACTGATAAATATTTCAAGTAATAAACAATAAAACTATTCTGTATGCTATGGCGACGATTAAATTTTAAATATTTATGCACTTTTTAATTGGTAATAAAGCATGCCTTAAAACTAAGCAAAATCATTTTACTACTTACGTTTTGTTATCAACCAACAAACTCAATTTCAGCACATTTTACAATAATACCGAGTGAAAATCAAATAATAAGCTAAATATTTACATTCTTCAAGTAAACAATTTTCAAAATATTGAATAGAATTTAATCAAATAAATGCTGGGTAAATGTAATTTCCAGTAATGTGATATACTTTCCTCAATAGGGTCAACCATTAGCTGACTCAACAGCTGACTTATTAATTGCGGAAATAAATTTTTCACGCAAAGATATATTTCAATTAAAGTAAATAATGAAAACAAACCTTACTGCTTTGTTAACTTAACTTGTTTGGTACTGCAATTATTTATGTTCTTTATAAACAGAGTTGTTTAGCGTTATGTGCTTAAAATTACTTACTTACTTTCACAAAAATGTTGCAATTAGATGAAATGTATCTCGTTAATGGATCACCCAAAATAATAAATGTCTACTTGTTTTTTCTCAGATGTTTCTGGATTAATTCAATAATGAAAGGAAGAAAATGCGTCCCAGCCAGCAAGGAATCAAGTTCGTTTACGTGTACGTCCTCATTTTGGGTAAGTTGCCAATGGACAAATTGCACATTGTTTTCAACTTTTACGACAAAACTTTTCCCGGCGGCAAATCCAAAGTTGCCGAAGGTACAACCATAAAATATGTATAAATCAAATGTGCACTTGTAGTCTTCAATGTTGCTGCATAAAACCCACGCGCGCTCAACCCTTTTCACGCATATCAACCAAAACGCACGCGCGCACAGGATGAACAAAAACACTAAGGGCCAAACTTTAGCCAGGACATTTTTTCGTCCTCATGCTTGGCTCGCACAATTTAAAGTAATCTCCCTTAAATCTCCCTTGTGCACCGGTCCACAAATCGATAGAGTCAACACGGGCGTCTGCATTCCCAATTCATGAACTCATTGACGGCCCTTGTGGACATGCATAAACAATGCCTCATGCGCAGTTAATTAAGCGTGCATGCGGATAAAAATCCGGAAATGGACGGTAATATTCGCTGCTTACCTATCGAGGTGTTTAAGCTGGTTGTAATGCAAAGGGGGTGGCTTTAAACAGCCTAGGGCAAAGTATACATTTGAAGTGGTATTTACTTTGCTTATCATTGTCGTAACGTAAGCAGTTGCAAACTGCCAACCGACATCCATGAAAAGCAATTACATTTTTTGTAGATAAGCCTTTAAAGGTACAACACAATAGAAAAAAAAACTACTCAAAGATTTTGAAAGAAATATATCCAGGTGCTGTCTATCGTAGCTATTTCCTGGAAACATATTTTGTGGTTAATGACAAGTAATCACAATGCTTCTAGCAAAAGCTTTCATCGTCAGAATGCGTGGCGTCGAGACAGTTCCACGTGTTTGCAAACAAGAGACATACAAGCAACCATTGTAGAACAGCGGAATTGCATATCATTCTACTGCCAAGCTCGGGGTTTGCGACTATGGGAATAAGTTTGGGGCTGGTAACGAGGTAGTTGGTAAATCTTATCGGTTCGGTTCTCAAGAACAAGCAGTCTCACGAACACCTCACAATAAAGCATTTCTGAGTTACCAACATTTTGGTGGTATCATTATCTTTCGTGTGGCTTCTGGTCAGTACTGTAATAAGATCAGAGTAGTGCCCTGCCCACCTCTTTATTGCTCGAGTCGCTACTGAAGCTGCCGGGGACCTAGTCGGGTCGTTGGACGTCGAGCGCAAAATCTAAACAAGCCCAATATGAAAAACTCTCTGCTGGCAAAACGGACATCATGTACGACGTGCACGCGCCACAAATGCTAATTTTTATTTTGGAGTTCTATTTCATTTGATACGTAAAATGTCCTGCTGGGAAAACTTTATCTTTGGACAAATGCAAATTGAGGAATCAGATTAATACATTCCCTATAAAAAAGAACAATAAAAACATATTTGAAATCAGTATGATGTCAAAGTTAATTTTCAGAAATGTAATATTTTTCAGCCATCAGCTAACTTATTAAAGTACACTCCAACCTTCAATAACCATTGGCAAGAGCGAAAGAAGAAATACTTGCTTTTCAGCTTATTAGTCGTATTTCGTTTCAAAATAATATGTAGCCAAAGAGATTTGTACCGATGTCATATTTTCGTTGCTAATTTAACGTCAAATAGTCATGCATGCTTCTTTCATGTACATAAGCTTCATGTTTGCGCAAGTTGCGAGTTTTTATCTAACGTTTATGTTAAAGCAATCAGGAGTATTATCACAGTGTCATTATCAAAACGCAAAGCGCATTGTGCGCGCTGCAGTCGGGAAATGCATGCGAGAATGTCAAGCAGCGAGGAAATCTGGCGCACGTTATTATGAAAATGTGTGATAAGGCCGTTTACTGCAATGGCATGGCGTGCTGGGCGAGTGAGTAACTGACTAATTGTGTAAACTGTGTAAACTACGGCCGTAAACTAGCGAAAAACGCTTGTAACTGGTGTAAAAAGTCGGCAAAAGTTCCTAGCAGGCGTGTATGGAATGACTTCTTTCCATGTGGCTATTATTGAGCGCTTTGTGAACAATAATTCAGGCAAATGAATATACGTTAGCGAGTTGAAAGCTGCGAGTCTATTTTTAACAAATGCTGAAACATTTTTCATGTTGTAGTGTGAGAAATGGGTGGCGGCATTAACGCCAATGTGGGGGTGTAATTTTTAACAAGTGAATTGTGGCCGGAATTGGGAAAGTAATTAATATAGGCATTGCATATAATAAATCTATGTATCTACTTCATGTGCAATAAATATGGATTGTCATGGTTCAAGTAAAAGTGGGACATCACAGTATTTAAATGGATTACATACACAGTAATGTTAATTTTTTCACGAAGTATGAACTACTACTATTATTACAGGTAAATAAATCATATCCAATACAATCTTATGTATTTAAAATCTAATATTTTTTATATTGAGTTTATTTGCATGCTGCGTACTAACTAAACTGAAGAAAACAACTTGCCAAAAACCTTTTTAAAAGCTCAAATATTCAGTAAGGAAAGAAAGTAAACTGAACACAATAAATATTAGACACTTCGTAATAAAGATCAACAAAACACTGAAATGCATCAACCGAAAAAATATCCAAAAGCTACTAATTTCAATAGTGTTCATAATATGATTTAGGTCTTAGGGCTTGATAGTTAGGGCTTAACATAAGTTAACAAAACTTTGATTAATTCCATTTAGAATCTTTTTTATGTGGTTATGAAATTAATAATTATTACTCACTAAATAAATACAAACGCTTATTAAAAGCTTTCATAATTAATACGCTTATTCTTGTTTCAAAGCTCTATTGCTCGTATTTATCCAAACAACCAGAAACAAAAGTCTCGTCCATGATAAACAATAAATGAAAATAAAGTAATAATATAAACATTTTCATTATAAAAATAAATAATATATTCTATCTAAAGCAATGAATTGAATTTATAGAATTGCGTTATGTTTTTCTGAATAAAAACAGCTTTTACACTCAACACTAAAACAACAGCTTTAACTTTCAGAACAATGTTAATTTGTTAAAATGGGTTTAGTGTTAATTAATTTACACAATAAACAATTATAACGACCCTTGTTATTTGTCAACTACTAAACTTACACTATTTACACACCTTTGCACAATGTATTTCTTAATAAACTATTTAAAACCAAATGAATAGACAATAACTATAATTAGTAATTGTCCCGTTCTTATAACAGTTTCCCATATTTAAAGCATAGTGCTGATTTGGGGTGATCCGCATTGATTTGTGATAGCCAGTCGAATCTTCGTGGCGTCTTTATTTGCGAGGTTATCGAAAAGTGCATTTGGGGTGCTTTTCTGCCCCGTTCGAGTTCAGCTATAAAATGCGATTGATTGTAGAAAGCAGTAATCCGAGTGAAAAATTTAGAAGTTTCGTAAAAATTGCTACAGCCCAATTTTGAAACAAGAACAATCTGCGTGGAAATTCACTCCTCGCTGTGTCATAAAAATCAGCATCTACATTGCATGTTTGAATGCAAGTAAAAAGTTACAATTACAATGCGTAAAAAGAAAGAAGTTATAAATTAATCTATAACTTCTTTCTTTTTAGGATCTATGATAACTAGTAAATACAATACAAATTACAATTTCTGAAAAAGTAGTATTGCTTAAAGAGTAGTATTGAATTGAAATCGAATTCGTTTGGATCGAGAAATACTCTGGTGTACTGAATTTTTCACTCGTCGATTCATATTTCAGTAAAATGATTTAACCTTGATTATTTACAAACAGTTTTAAATCAATAAACAATTACGTTCAATCAAAATTATTAATATTCTTGTCGTTGTTATATATATATATAATCATATTCTACGTTTCTCAATAAATAATGATCAACACACATTGCAAATGCAACCATCTAAACATTTGTACAGTTTTACACATGTTCCTTGTTTATGACACATTTATAAACAAATATAACATACCGTTATATGAATGTCCTAGAAATATTTTTCTTGTTAGTCCAACTATATTTTTATGTTTTTTTTACTTCGGTCGTAAACAAGCGTCAATTACAATACGCAAAGTAATTTATATATAAACTTACATTATGACAGGATAAGAAGTAATTTACGTGTTCTCGTTAAATTTTTAATTTCCGTATTAAATGTACATTTAAATTACAAACAAGCGTTGTATTATTTTAAATGTGCGTAATTATTTCTAACTTCTTGTTGAGATTTCAATCTTGACTTAAATTGAATTACCCCAACTTTGTCAACTTTCAATAAAGTATTAATCATAAAAATCTTACATCATATTATCAAAGTTATGCCTGTTTTTCACTTCTTTGACATAATACAGGAGCTGCGAAATTAGAGCCTGGAGTGAATTAGTCAATTTTACGCAGCTGAATCTCTAATTAACTACTGTTGGCATTCTAAAACGCTATAATTTCATGTTTGCTATTGTTCAAACGCAGATAATAGAGATTGCTTTAATTCCCGCGTCAAAATTCGTGAAACGCCCGCTTCTATGACTCGTAACCCTTTAATAACTCATTTCCGAATGGGTTGACGCGGTGCACGAACCAATTCCATCGACCCATTCGCACGACTACGTTGTGAGCGTCGACATTTTCTTATCTCATTACGAGCGGCATTATGCAAATGCCCCTTAATTAATTACACTTAATTACAGTTTGATGTATGGTAATCTGCGAATTTGCTGCGATGGCCTGCGGTATTGTTCAGGCGCACGTGCTTCAATACAAACCGTACGCTTTTTGCTGACCCCGGGGGAATTTTATAATCGCATATAATCGCATTGGTGAGTTAAAACGACTGACGCAGGCTGGTTAGAGATAGTACTTACCTTTGCATGCGACCATTCCAGGAAGGGGTAAAACAGTGCGATTGGAACACCTGATATTTGTAAAAATAACAAGAAATTGTCACGATTGTTTCGTTTTGGGTAGTAATGTGAGTTTAACATGAGACAAGATAAAATATGATAATTGCCATTGGTATCGACGTGAAGAGGTAATTCTAAGCTTTGCAATAGTTCCTTAATAACTACCATCTAGTGAATGAATGGGAGGTAGAAGAATTTTTAAGTTGATGTTTGAAATTGACTCAAACCAACATTCTCTTCTTCTATAGTCATAGATATTGACGTAGAGAGGAAGTTTTACCTTATAAAATGATATCCAATCCACCGTCCTCAAATAACGAAGACACCTTGTGATGGCCGCAATAATTCTGTTTTCTTACCCGGCCTCAAGATATCTTTTATTGACTGTTCGCCAGCAATACGCAATTTGTCACCGCGTAGGATTTGCCAAGCGCCAAAATACGCTCGCATAGAAATTGGTGGCTTTGCGCGCAGTTGCTAAGCACACCGCCGGTGCCGCCGCCGCCGCCGCCGCCGCCACACGACATGTGATCGCATTCGAAATTTATTCGAGTGCCGCGCCTGTCAGCCGTCACGTACGAGGTCTTCACCCTGAACGTAACGCAGCTTTCGGCAGAACTGAAAAATGTGTGCGCACCGTGCACCTGTAGGTCGCCGCCACCGTCAGGGCCATGTATAATGTATGGGTCGCGACGTGCATAGAAGCGACGTGTAACAGTGCGATATGAAAATGAGGTTGATGACAAGACGTTCATATGAATTCACACCGACCTTGCGAACAAAACAATAATAATTACAGTCATTACTTGCTGTGCTATAGGAAATTACCTCCCGGGACGCACTCGGCCATCTGTCGACGCAAATTCCTCGAAAGGCGCTTTAATGATGATTATGTAATTTACAGACGAAGTGCGACTGCAGCGAAGGCGGCACGATGGGAGATGTGATACTAATGATATTAAGGAAATATTTTTCTGCGAAGAAACTTATTGCTGCCCTCGGATTATCCAATGAAAATTTAACTAACAAGTTGAACATTTCATTTTTAGAATTCCAACTTGTTAGATTGGTAGGTACAGTTTGATTGGCATTAGTGTTGTAAGCTGATCCAAATGACAAAAAATATGGATACCACCATGTTCACCACTTAACTTTTTCAGGTGACATAGTTCATTAGCAAAATAACATGGAAGATGTCCGATGAAACAAAATATGTGGTCATCACAATATTTTGTTTTTTTTAACCATGACCACCACCACCCCGCATAAAATTTACCAACCAAAAACACAACTGTCTATGTTATCTTTACTATGCCACTTGAATCCTGTTTCAAGGTGATGTAGTTCTGAAGTTATGTACCACTTGGATTTGCAAGATGTTCGACGTCACAAAGTATCCAATGTGATATAATTTCGTTAGCCAGTGGCTCGTTTTTAGTTAACAATATTAATGCAGCGTGCATTGTTGCGTCTCTCACAGGAGGCGGCTAGTCGCCGACGTCGGTTTGTTGGAGCCAACCGAGCGCACACGGTGCTTGCGTGCATACAGGAAGAGCTCCAGCCGGGAGGACAAAGGAGCCCACGTAAAAGTCAACAGCACGAGCGAGCCCCGAGCAAAAAATGTTACACCGTCAAAAAGAAAATGCGCGCTTGAATGCCAATATGGCAAAGCGAAAATGCCATCACGATCAATACGTTTTATGTTTCGTTGTAACGTCGACGAATGTTACCTCATTCCTCAACTCGTACGCATTCTATTATTTACGAGTCCTGATTTTATGTGCCGCATTCAATAAACTAATTCAAAGCAATTCCACGCAGAAACCGCTTGGAACGTGTGTACCTCATGCTGAATTCTGTACTGTTATCCATGCCGACCATCAAGCGACACCGTACTCAAAGACACCTTCCAGCAATTTATACCTTCCTTCAGTTTTTACCACAACGCTCCCAACGGAGGTGTTAGCAGGAGTTCAATCTGTGATCTGCTAGCTCGCAAGCCAGCACGTTGCCAACGGGGCTACCGAGGCGGTCTGGATTTGATATAATGTGATTACATACAATAAAAGATAATAGTAGTGTTTTTTCCGAATAAATTAGCTCTTAATTAAATTGATACATTTCTGGCATTAGAACCTCTCAGCAAGAACATTATACTCGGAAATATATGAATTCATGTTGCGCCGCATATTAATCCATGAAAGTCGGCAATTACAGTAATTAATATTCATTAAAATCCTTTGCTTTCAATATTATTGTAGCCCTTCTTTGTAAATATAAGGACGATGGCTTTGCATATTAAGAAAGACCCACTTATGAATTGTATCGTTTGTCAATTTTAGTTTCTTTCAAAAAGCCATTCTCATTTGTTGATTTTCAAAGGGCGCACGTGTGCATACACAGAATAATTAATTCTGTTATTTATAAATTCCTAAAGTAATTTAAGTACCCTAGAAATTAATTTGTTCTTTAATGACTTGCATAAATGAATAATCATGAAACTACATTTTTGGTATCATACCTATCACAACTTTCGATTGCGTTTCTTTGGAACAAATGATATTTTCAAATATTAAACTATGATTCTTTATCTCTCTTACTTACACGTTTATATTCGTGGCCATTTACATCGTTTCAGCAACGTTAATATCGTCAAGTATTATGAAAACCACAATTGTGCAACAACTCATAATTGAACCTGAAGTTTTCATCGCAAATAAGCGTAAATAAACAAGTATTATAGTACGCAAACAAAATTAGAATAAAATTAATGTCAACATCACGAGTTGTAACAGAATACATTTAAATATTCGGCGTAAAGCATTCCCCTTCTGTAGAAAATAGAAAATTAAATAATTAATTTTTATTCCGCGACATTTCCCGCCTAAAACTATTTCATCAAATATGTATAGGAGTTTTATTTATATTTGGTAATGTAATAAATGTAGTATATGTATATAGGAGAAATAATATGAATAATTAATTATTATTCACTCAGTTTTTAGTTTCTGACCCTAGCAATCAAATTATAGCTTCCAATCACAATAATGCATAATTAGGGTAGTTGTCACAAGATTGTATATACATGTAGAGAGAAAATATTTGCTGGTATTCATATGCAAATGCGCAATTTTTCCATGCGGCAAAGTTTCAACCCGACATTGTTACCTTCAGGGTAGTAACACCAAAAATCAACTCTGACGTCAAAACGATTCAAGTTTATCACCGGATGTGGCGAGTCTCGACTGAGGTGATTTACAACACGCAAATATTTACCCTGTTTTTCCACCTGAAACCACCATAGGTCACAAAAGTTAGTAAAAACACTGGCAGAGTGGAAAAATTCCGTCGAAAATGTATCAGTCTCAATTTTAGCACTGGGATGAAAGAAAATAAATGATAACATTGCAATAAATATTACATTGCATCAACATTCCAGACAAAAAAAAAACAAATGATACCCTTCTATTCAACATAGAACGGTTGAACCAATACGGAAGTCAGTGTTGTAGCCACCCCCGATAAAGTCGTATCCATCAGCAATGCAGTAAGTGAATTCTTCCGTGCGTGCATATCCATATTGGATTTGATTGGATTGAATGTCGGCATACCGAAACGCCAAACTAAAACTGCGCATTCCATGTCGTGTTGCAAATAAAGCAAAAGAAAAAACAATGAAGCCCGAAAGCCGACATCTCTTCGCAGTTCTTACGCATTCGCCGCGCAGCAGTAATGTAATAAATTACACCCCCGATATAGAATACGCGCGTTTCTAAGACACACTACTTTAAAACTCGATAGATCCAGCGGAAATCTAGGCTTGCATCACTCAGATTTCATGCTATGCATGTGATGCAAATTGATTCCGCAGGCTAATGCAATAACGTAGTATGACTACGTCGATCAAAATCAATAATTCATAGAATATGTTCCACTCTTGCACATTTAAGTCACATTGACCAGGGTGTGAATTAAAAATGTTGTTAACTCACTCGCTTAGAAAGCAAACGGAATGGAAATTTGTAGCGTTACACATCTTCTAGCGCAGTCCTGACCACAAAAAGTATTAGTTTGATAACATAATTTTCTGAAAGTCCTTTCATAAATGTAAACCATAGTTGTCGTGTTTGAACACAATGTTAATGAATAATTATGATGAAACACAAATACAGCTGCACCACGCACCACACTCAGCTAATTTCTATTTAGAGCCGCGCAGCGAGTAAACCACTCTTTATGCTCGTAGTAGTCCACTAATCCAGTTTGCATTCGCGTCAACAGGAGCGTAATGTCCGCATAGGAAAGCTCTTCCCGAATCGATACGTTTTAAATTATTTGCAACGCCTGATGCCATAATCAAATTAATGAGCGCTATAATATTGTGCGCGGAATCGCGAATGAATATTTACGCTTCGTGTGTACACACAAATGTTCATCAAATGCTCTGGAAGAAACTTAATTTCGTTTAATTGCAATATATCACACCACGCGCACAACTCGACGCGAGTTGAATTATTAATGGCAGCTTGAATGTAAACGAAAAGCGATAAATTGTAGATACTTCATTTATTGACAATGTCGCTCGTAGATTATTTTAATTGAACTAATGTTCCACTTTTTGTTTCATTGTGGAGTACATAGAATGTACGTGCATTTCATATGCACATCAATCAAACCTATTTTTTAATTGTTCCACTTGGAATGTTTAATAAAACTGGTAGATGATTGATATGCATTTTTATAGTGGAGTGGACGACTTCATAGTAGCGGCTGGAATCGATGCGCCTACTACTACACTACTAGTACTCGCAGTCGCGATTGCGGCATCCCCTCCACTACGCACAGTATAAAAACTCGTGCGCGGACTTTGAGTGGCTCAGTCACACTGTCCTATTCAACGCGATAACACATGCACTAACTGAAAACTATAATTGTACTAGAATAAACTATAATGATGTTTTTGGCATTTATTTGCTCCCTCCGTGCAAAATACACATTATTAATGCTTAGATGATGGCGCTAATGTAATTAATATCATTGCAGCTGAATATCAAACCTATCGCATCTCCGCGCATTATAATACACTTTTTTTATCAGCGTATGCAGCGTGTTGTGCGAGGTAGACGGGTAATTAACCCAAATACGAGCGTATGTAAAGCCGCATCGCTCTCATCGCGGCACACCCTGCAACCGAGTGTTGCACGAAGCAAACTTACGTTGCCGCCACCAGTCGACAATTGGCGCGAATAAATTCGGCCGGAAAATGCTGAAGGCCCGGCGTCTTGGCAGTACACCCCAGCGAGGCCAATTACTGTAATGCCAGTCTAATTAAACGCGAAACTTGCGGGAATAAAGCCGCGAGCACCCCTATGCGAAAATCACATCGAAGCGTTATCAGCACGCGACAATGCAAATACCGTAAAAGATAAATAACAAGATGTGCATGCGTTCTGATTGCAGGTTGCTGCTGCATGGGGAATATCGACCGGCTGGAATTGATAATGCCGCGGTATGCCATTCGGGGCGGCAGCGTGATATTGAAATGCGAGCACAGCGTGACACCGGAGCAACTTTACAAAGTGGAGTGGCAGAAAGCGGGTGCGAAGATCTTCCAGTACATCAAGGACCGGAAGCCGCCGTTTCGGTACTTCGCGATGGCCGGCGCCGAGTTGAATGTAAGTATGCAACCCTCGCGGCATGTGGTAGGTTTTTTTTCTTATACGTGTTTGTTATGCGCGCCCGTATCGTTGATCATCATAAAACACGTTCCTAACTGCTGCCACCCGCGACTGGGTTTCATCTCCAAGTCGCGCGGACAACAAAACGCTTTGGTCACGAAGGATGAGTGGTGCGAGGATAAATTGCTCGGCTTTAGATACGTGACTAGTGGCTGACGGCGCTACATTCTCATTATATATAGACTCGCCGCCGCTGTGGCCCTAAGTTGGTAAATGAAACTGTCCGTTCAAACTTTGATTACACCTAATTGCCCCCCTTACAAACAACTCTTTGCTCGTTTAGCTTTAAGCCAGGATCTTGGGTCCGGAAGCCTAGGATCGAAAGTTTCGAGCGCATGACTATCACGAGCGCACATCGCATGCCCCCGTTGCATTATTGAATTCGATTCCGAATGCAAAGGTCACAAGGCAATGGTCTGTCGTGCTTAACGTAACGCGCACGACGACTTCACTGCGATGTTCTTTTTGCAGAAAACGAACAGCAATGAGAGGCAGATCGAGCTGGCGAGATTAGATTTTGCTGCTTCGGGGCCATACTCCTGCGGCGTATCTATGGAGACGCCGATTTTCAGCAAGGACTCGGATATGGTTACGCTCAATGTCATCGGTATGTAATTTATGCTAGTCAGCAGAAATAAATGTTACATTTAAGCCGGAACTTAAATCTATGCGATAGGGAGAGTTAGTGAAAGTCGTCATTTGGTGAGTTCTCGAAGACTCCACTCACGCCTATCCCTTTACACTATACGCATGTGAGATGTGGTGTTTCAGCGTAGTGCTTAGTCACATACATATACTTTCGTTGACTGCAGAATCAACTATTCCTTATGTTTTTGTGTCATTTCAGAACCACAAAACCGTGATCCAAAAATAGTATTTGATAAAACCACCTATGAAGTTGGCGATGTCTTACAGGCCAATTGCACGACGTCGGCAGCCCGCCCACCCCCACACATCACCTGGCTTATCAACGATGAGAAGGTATACTAAACACCCTAATATTGCTGATGTAAAATGCGTTGCTACTTCCGACCTACGCCTAGGTGGACGACACATTAACCCGATCATTCTCCAACGGCCGCGTCAACGGCCACGGCTATTTCGAGCAGCGGGCGCCCGCCATAAAACAGCTCACCATCCAAGTATCCGAGCTGCACGCGGGCGGCAACGGCAAACTATGGTTGACATGCATGTCGACCATCCCAGGTTTCATTGGGCCCAACGAGCGCTACGCCGATGAACGCCGCCATTCTGTGCGCAGTAAGTTCACCCGCCACCGGCTTGCAGGGCATAACTCGCATGCCGGCCTTTGAAACTATGCGCAATTATTAAGCAATCGCGCAATTAAATTTGCAGTCGAAGTTGTAATGACCGAAGTGCCGGCTGAGATTGTGTCCGCCGAGGAAAGCAACGTGATGGAGAGCAGCACGTCGAACAAAGCATCGACGAACGCGCATGCTGCGCCAGCAAGGATTCCGCTCCTTGTGCTTCTCACGCTTGTCGTGGCCCACGTGCGACTTTGTGCCTAGAGCTGGGCGAAGAACTGAGTCAATATTGTTAAGTTTCAATTAGATGGGTGTTTGCTGTTTTGCGATCCGCATCGCTGAAATCCGCACCCGCACTGGATGCGCTGCAAAACGTATAACGCGTGTGCTTAACATTGTTTCCAAATGCTTCTAATCTAAGTACGATGCTTGTAGCGGTGTGCGCGTTAATCCATAGTTTTGAGCGTAATGAGTATTATTCTTCACACGTACGAGGTGCAACATGTAATTCATAAAGCGCGGCCCGTGTCAATAATAATCATGAGAATGAGTACATCAGGGTATTACGACTCCCGACTTTGGAGCTAATGTAATTGGAAAATATGTTCGGCTACATTCCGAATCTATTACATGCGGAAACATCTGTAATTAATAACACAATTTGTCAATATGAAACACATGTGTCAATTAGTGTTTGAAAATCATTTTCGGCTAGAATATTCTATCAAAAACTAATACAATAACGTAAACCTATAGTCATGTAAAGATTACCTGAAAGTGTAACAAAATCGAAAATTAAGCAAGATACAAATGGGACTCTGTATTGCTATCACTTAGTGATATTAATTGCTTGTTCTGTGAGTTTCCAATTTAGTGGGCTGATTGAAGTTTAACAGTTTTCCGATTTTTGTTTTCGTACAACTTGCCACATCAAGCAACCAGTAAGTTTCTTTTCTACTGAAATTTGTACACATTTTACAATACAAAGACTTTTGAGCTTCTCGATTTAGGAATCCATAACAAAACTATTTTCTGACTGAACTCTACTATACATGACATTTTACCTCTCTAAACGCAAAGTAACTATCAAAAACATGTAGATTTTTATTGTTCATACAAACACATACAGTCAGAACGGCTTCTGAGATGCATCTTTGCTTTGTCATTCGCCACAAATCTACTCTCGGCAACAAAGTTATTTAGATTCGATTCAATACACTAGCATGTTTACAAAGCATTCTCTCACATTCAGCGAATTAGTTAGGCGCGATTGATCGACGGTTCAATACTGCGCCAATTACGCACTAGTTTGCCATTCAGTTCGACCTGCCTGCCGCTAAATATACCCAACGATGTCTTCCTCAAACAAAACAAAGTCGCTATTTTACCAAAATATAGTTAATGAACTCTAGCCGCAATGCGATGCACCACGCAATGAAAACAAGCTAAACTCACCCACTCAGCCGGATCCATTTACGATGGGAGCAAAACACAAATTGTCACTTCGAGCGCGTTATCTCAACTAGGAATCCATCTACATGTAGATTACTTTAATCGACAACTAAATTTCATGTTGGCGTCGTTGCAGAGCGACGCGAATTGCGTGCAACAGTGCAACCGAAGCGAGTTGCAACAATTTCAGCAGTTGCAAAGAGAATATTGGCCTGGCATAAAAATGTGAAAGTTGGAAAGATGGGTACTTCATTCATGCTCAACGAAATGAATTCACCAATAAAGGCCAGGAAGAAACAGCTCGTAGTATCGACAATAACTTGCTTTAAAAGAACCTAAACATATGAATTTACTATATAATTAAACTTTAGAGCAGCGCAAACAATGCGAGCTAACGAGCGAATTTAGGACATTGAAAGACGCTGTGCCATAATTGCAAGCTGACGGTGATGGAGAATGAATTATTGAATATTGAGAGCCAGTAATGCGAGCTTGAAGTGGCCGAGAATGTGATAAGTACTAAGAGAGAATGCAAAAGAGATGACACAGGTCACATTAATAAAAATGTATGTCAAATAAATTTAAGTCCAGACTAATATTGCATGCATTACAAATATACCTTCGCAACTGAAACTCAAATTCATGCATTAGGCAGTTTCGAATATTGTGAATTTTGTGAGTTTATTTGTACTGTGACATGGCTACGTTAAACACGTTGGAACTTTGTAATATGTATGACTATGTTTTTTAAATGTAACATTATATAAAGATGAAATATATGCATGTACTATGTTTATGTTACATGACTAGTTCTATTATTCGATTGGATCAACGAGCGCTGCAATCAGTCTAGTCGTCCTAGTCGTCCAGTACCATCCCCACCACACTAAACACCTTATAAAGCCCTGTGCGCTGTGACTTGCACTCAGTCGCTCTGTCGCATCGAAAGCGTTGGCTGGCTATGTAATCCTTTTAAAACTCCAACTTTCTCCAACATTTTAAGTCCAAGTTTCATTGTTTCTGTGTAAGCACCACTATGCGATCACAGGTAAGCAGGACAACAAAGAATTATGCGCGTTGTTTACTTATTTAGGTCGAGCTGATTTACATATTTAATGCGCGACGCTTGTAAAACACACAAAAGGACACACGCCGCTAGTGGCAGTGTTCCGTTTGTGAATTCCGGGACCGTACGCGCACCTGTTGGCTGCCCCCGGTCGGTGGAGGCGCTCCCACTCCGCCACCGCCCGCCTGCTGCCCGCCGTGCGTTTAAGCCGCTTACCATACGGCCGAGAAAGTTTAATGTGCTTTGTTATCGATCCGCGTGAGGGCCTGCAAACTATACTTGAAATGCCCTAGACTCACCTGGCCACCACTCTGACATATTAAGCATTGATAAATTAAAGCGTAATTAAATGTTTCAGATATTAAATCGATTCCATCGTAGATTTATTGCGACAGTATAGACCAAGCTGTAAAGTTGAACAAGTATGACAATACTATTCTTTAGAGATCTTTTATTGGAGTTTTCGTTTCTGCGGAGTTTACTTTTGATGCCAGTTGCGTATTGATTTGAAATAAACTTTTATGCATTCCACGCAATCCCTAGGGGTGCGTAGCTTAGGTATACTTTCATACAAGCTGAATTGGAATTGCGCGAGCCCCCTGGAATGCCATCTGTGGTCATAACTGCTATAAATGTGAATTAAAAAAAAACGATCTTGTTTGAAAAAAGTGAATCGAATAAAAAGAATTATACTGGCCATAACTTCAGCGGGTTTTGGCTTCAATGTTGACAACTTTCGGATTTTTTACGCCTTAGAACCGAATGTGTACGTCGCAAAAAGATGGCGAAGATAAAAATACCATTTTGTGAAGTTTGTTGTATCCGGGAAATGCCTCGAGGGTTAATGCGTTAGTAAACAAACTTGGTCGCGACAACAAAAACATCTACAAAGAGCCCTTACAAAAGTAACTACGATGCGGTAAAGATATGAGCAAAGACAGCAACAGGGCCATTTCGTGTATGCATTATTACAAAACACAATTTTCATGCGTAGAAATAGCAGCTAAGGACTAACAGTTAATTAACATCTACTAAATCATTAGTATCTCGCTGTACGTTACCCCACGCATCACGGAAAACCATGCTCGGTACTAATTAGCTGTATTGCTAATTTCTGGCAATAATCTGGAACATGATTCTAAGAGAATATACGTTATCAGTATAATCTTCAAAATGGAACCAACGTCCCCAATAAAATAACTTTTTTCCCGCCTACTTAATCAAGCATAGAACGTGATCAAAACCCCTACCTTGAGTCCACACTTACTCTCTTACTCCAAGAATTGGAGTAACACACATAAACGAAACTAACAATCAACACGAATTCGTCAGCAGCTGGCAATGGCAAGGGACAATTCACATTAATTAACAAAGTGATTTAACTTTCACGTGTTAATTACAACTTATGATTAATACCGACGTGTGCCGCCTTTGGGATAGCCTCGCGCAGCAAAAACTGGCGACGAGGGTGGAAAACTAACCGCCAACTATCGCGTACATGCTTAGCAGCGCGTGGCTGGAATTATCAGGCAAACATCGCGCAACTCGCGTCTTCCAGGCATTTGTTATCCTGCGCTCCAAGACAAAAATCATGTCCGCTAAGCCAGCTGAGCGTGAATTCCATTAGTTGCGCTTATCAGTCGACCGCGAGTCGCGACATTGTTCGTGCAGTCGGTGGCGCGATCTTAATTATGATAAGCACGAAAAATGCGCGACTTTCCGCCGCGATCACAAGCGGCCCATTTATCTGTTTTGCTTGATTCACTTTAACATGGAACAGTTTCATGGTTTCATTAAAGCCGAATTAATGGCAGGGAGGCGAAAGCGTTTCTATCGACGTAATTTTTACAGCCCGCTATCAAGTTATAAATAACTTTTACGTCAATTTTTACGCCCTTAGAAGTATTGGTCATACGTTATTGATTTCTATCTATTACCTGCACGTATTTTATTGCTGGTGGTCGCAACACCTTCGCAGTTCTAACAGCAATGTCCTGGAATGCAACGGATACCTCGGATGTTGAAAGTTTTCTTCCTCGATGATGGAAAATCTCGACACGTAAAACTGGCGCAATAAAGTTATCACAACAAAGCGAAATTAGCGCCAAAAATAATGAAGCATCAAAGTGCACTACAAAAAAGCCGTGATATTACGTAGGGAAAAAGTTACGTTGATCTTCCTGCTCCGCACCCAACCATAGTTAATTAATATAAAACTCATCGCAACCTTCTTAGTTGAAAGTCAGGTGGAAAGTTGAGAATCTTCCAACAAATCGAACACGTCTGCTAATCATTAATTAAACCGTGTTAGTTACCCTTCTTTAAGGGGCAACAAAAATGATGCTGCCAGAATTAAAAATTTACTCGAAAATACCTGAAATACAAAACCTAAACATTAATCCACCACGCAGCTGGTGGAAGCATGTAATTTGAATAATTATAGATTTCCACTGGAGCGCAAGGCTCGATAAAGTGCATATAAAGAAGTTACGGTACTCCATTTCGAGGCTAAAATATCGGTAGCTGTTTTACGACCGTACAACATGTGGGGGAAAGAAAAAGGATCGTAACTGTATTGCAGCCCACAATGAACGTTCATACTTGATTTCGCTCTTGTGACATTCTAGTAAAACATGATTATGCCAGCGATCATGTCCTGTAAGCCCAGACAAGCGTATATTTTCATATTCATGCAAAAAATGTCAAAACGTGAAGTGGGACAAGCAGAACGATGCGATCGTGAATGCGAATATCTTATGCAACCTCGTGCAAAGTGCCTACGAGTACAACTCGTTTTCCTCTTGAGGGATGTGAGAAAAGCCCAGATTAGGAAGACCAAGCAGAAACATGTGCATCATATACATGAGGAAATTTCCAGAAAATCCGATTTGTAATGCCCTGATCTCTGCTTCTGCTAATATTATTAACAAGGCAGCAAAACCTCCTGTTCAGTTTTCATCAAATTACTATTATTGTTGTTTCTACTTAATTTACATTAATTGGCCTGTCATTTGATTTAGGAAATTTATATTGTTCAACAGTAGCTTTAAATCTTAATAGTGCCCCATGTTCCAAGTATGTGTTGCTGGTGGTGCAGATTGCGGTGAATGCATTTGCTGTTGGTAGCACATGCAGTTGTTGTTGTAACAGGAGCAATTACAACACGGCGAGTTTTGACACATCCCGTTAGGTTGTTGTAAATATGGAGGATACTTCTTCAAAAAGTCTCCAATTCCTGGATGATTACAATATTGTAATTGCCGTATCACCTGTTGAAATATTTGGGGCCCCAAGAATTCCGGGGAGACCTGATCAGGCAATAAATATTGTGTGGCTGTTGTCCCCGTTGGCTTCCGATAAATCGTGTCGTCCTCCTTGGGTACAGGGTGGAAATCTTCCACAATGCCACAATGTTGACTACTGGTCGCGTTTGATAGACTCTTTTTCTTATAGAGAGTAATCACAGATGGTATTTCTTTGGCTGGAATGACTATGTGTTCAGGTGCAGGTGATGCTGTGGGTGAGTGATTACGCCCATGTTTCTTGCACTCTTTGGCAGGTTGTGGATTGGGCACTGCCGCGTTTTGTGTTTTCTTCTGCGTAGGTAATTTTTTTTGCTGCTGGGGTTGTTGTTGGTGTTGCGTGTATTGCTGTGGGTGTTGTGGGTTGTGAGTGTATTGTTGGTGTGGTTGCTGCGCTGAAGGTTGTGGGCTCATTGGTGGTGACATTTGAGCCTGCAGCTGAGGCGTCATATGTGGGGGGCCCTGAGCTGATGTCGGCGAATTTATATGGGACGCCATCTGACCCGCTTGGTGACACCTCGTTGGATCTACACACATTTGTGGACTCGGAGCATAGAATGGTTGTTGATTGCAGCACGTTGGTGTGGTCGTAGAACGAGGCTCTATATTAAAGCAAGGGCTTCGACAAACATTGCCCCGGTCGCACTCCAGACACGCGCGGTAGTCGAACGTATTCGGACAAAGGCTACGGTAATCGAACGGCATAGACTCATTCATCTTAATTCATGAGTATCAACGCGCTACTTGGATGTAAAGCTACGACGCATTGAAGTGACACAAAAATTTTAGATTGAATTTGCGGCAATAAGGATGCGTGAAGGGGTTTGAATTAAATATTGATATTGAATGTGTCAAAATATCTGCGCCTAGAGATGAGTTGCTCGGGACAACCTATGTGGCCGTGATAGGCCGCAATTCAAAACAAGCACAACTCAATTTCGACTGTTGTCATGACTAAATAAATAAATTAAAGTACTTTCGCTAATTCGCCTCGGATGCGACACCGGAATTGCGCGAAAGAGAACACAGCTTTCGTTCCGACATTAAAGCCCAAGTGGCGCCGCGCCTTTGCAACCGCTGCCATTCTCGTTTCGGACGTAGAGACGCGAAATAATGCCGCGCGAGCTGCACCTTTAAACGTCAATTATGCTTAATTACCCGTGCAGCGGGCTCACGCGCACGGCTCTATGCACCCTCCACGGGTCCGCGCTCACGCCCGACAAAGCCCCTTGATCAGCCTTCGAATTATGGCCACGTTGCTAATGCATAGCCCCAACGAGCTCCTACAATTAGCATCGGCGTGTTTCCGTATCGGCGGCGCACGATTTCTAGAACGCTTTACGTTGAATGAACGGGTGCACATATTGCACAAATCCTCAATGGGGTTTATAGACACGAACAAAGAGTTACCAGTGTTAAAAGGCTGATGGTTTATAACGAGAGGAAGAAACAAAAACTGGGAACGATCTACGAATACTTAAAGTTTCTATAGAATAGAAATGATTTTTTTATATCAAGCGGTTTAACTGAATAAAACACCTTCAACATCATCACGAAAAACTCGAAAGAAAACACTTCAAAAACCCAAGAAAATAATTGCATTCTATAGAGGAAGAAAGGAACAAGATAACACATCTGATGCATAAAGATTGCATAAATATAAACTTTAAACAAATGTAAACGCCTCAACTTATCACAACACTTTTAAAGGGAGAGTGGCACCAAGTGGGATTGTCCAAAATACCCACTCTGTTCCTATCTGATACGATAAACACAGTGTAATCTCTCTGCCTATTCTCATTCGAATATAGGGCAGCAGTTAATTTCCCAATACTTGAACATGATTTGCAGTTTATGCGCTAATATTGTACCAATCCATGACATAGATTTTGATATGGGAACACCTACCTTGAACAAAATGCCCCATTATATGAAATTCACTCAAACAGATTATTGTCGTAATATTCTAATATATAAAATATTTCCCACAATACCAACGTCAACATTTCTTCTATCCATCTAATCCGTAGACTACTTCCATTACTGTTCCAATTTTTACCCAATTCCATTGGGTATACCACCTCAATTGGTACCCGGTACTCAAGGGAATGAATTCCATATTGGCATCCAAAATGCCTCAGCACATTTTACATGGACGTGTTACTGCTACCATACCGCATACCAGGCTATTATAGAATCGAGAGATTCACAACCCTTCCGGAGTACCTCGTACCTTACCTCGGTGCATCGATACTGTCATCCAATGCCTATAAAGAAATCACAATATGTAGTTATCAATTGAAGTAGTACCACCTTGCATGTTAAATGACTTTTCACAATATTAAAAGGGTGCTCATGAGATTATAAATATCGTAGAAAAGGAGATAAAATTGTTTACTGTTACAAAACCATCTAAAAGAGCAAAAAGACCAATATCCTCGCACACAGGGATTCCAGTTGCGTCCACAACAGATTTTTTACGTTTTGCTCCCTATCCTCTACAAAATTCAAATTGCACTCTAAACGAGTTATGGAGTTATGCTGGCGAGATGATAATGGAACGCGCTTGGTCTGAGAGGGGATCTGCGTTAAAAGCGACTGGAAACGCACAAAAAACATAAAAATAAAAGCATAAAACGCTCGCGCGTCCTTTATTATCGTCCGTAAAACACTTGAGAACACTGCAAGCGCCCTCAACACAAGACTTGTAATATGAAATTATTTCGGTTAAAATAAAGCGCGAACGCCGCTGCTGTATGGCGGTCCAGAATGAGTGGCAGCCAGCGAAATTAAAAGAGCCAAAAGAACACTAGACTGGCGCGCTTAGCAACGCTTCAAACATATGACGCAATTAAATTTAAAGCATGTAATTTTCTTTGTGAGCCAAGAGCCTTTTTTCTAGCCGCCTCTGAACGCTTGGAAACGCATCAACGGATTATTGTAGAGCGAAATTGATTTCTCACGCGTAAATAGAGACCTTTCAGCGCTCTCATCAATTCAACCGATGCACGTTCAACACGTGCCAATTCCAGCAGCCAGTGCAATGGAAATAACGAAAGGTAGAAAAGTTGGCGGCGGATTATTCGAAAAAGTGAATAGCATTGTTTGCTCGTTTTGTTGTTGGCGAGTGCGCTTTCTACTCGCACTGGAATACAACAGTCGGTGCTTTAAGGATGCTCCACCACCAATGTGTATTGCATGATCGTTGCGGTGAGGACGCTTTATTGGACCAATACACAGACAACGATTGAGACGCATCGCGACGCCCTATGGAGGAGACATCGTAAACACGTAAAAGGCCTGAAATGTACAAATCAGCAGGACGACATTTATTGGGAAAACACATTGAGCAATGGCAGTACCATTTTTACCGCTTTGTTTTGCAAGAACAAATTCCATGTGTCATTCGTAATACATTCTAGGAAGTAATAAAAGTTATGGAGGACAATAAATATTCATTAGGGAAAAA
Organism: Ecitoglossa quadriceps; assembly: GCA_027574925.1. Classification (NCBI taxonomy): domain Eukaryota; kingdom Metazoa; phylum Arthropoda; class Insecta; order Coleoptera; family Staphylinidae; genus Ecitoglossa; species Ecitoglossa quadriceps. The sequence continues at coordinate 4,668,223 of JAODGC010000001.1, read as the reverse complement.
TTAAATTGGTAAAGTGTGTTCTTTGCGTCGGACTCTGAAAATGATTCGATAAATTAACTAGTCTAGTGGAAATGTTGAGGTGAAAGCAAGCAAATAACTTTTACTCAAAATTGATCTAACGAATTAATATAAAATATAAACCAAACTGTTGATATTGTGATCCTGGGTGATCAATTTTTAGCAACATTTCTCAAACAACAGCGGATCCTCAAAACCTACTTCATTGTCATTCCACTTTCCCTGGAATTATAAAGAACCTGTTGATAATAGCGCCAATTTAACTTTCAAAAAAGCATCCATCCTAAGATCAACCAATTTATAAAGAACTAAGACTGAATTAATTAGTTGACACGGCCCTCCTTCCTTTTCTAGGTCTCATCACGCTGATTGATGTTGCATCAAGTTTGGAATGCGCACGTTCCACGCACAATTCAATGAAAACCTACTCCCAACATAGTTGATGTGATATGGGTGACAGTTTCCACGCATTCGACCTTCTCCTGCCCCCAACAGCACCTCGGCGTGTTTGCCAAAAAGCGCAAATTTATGATCTTCAATTAAAATTTCGCGCGCACAATTTTACGTGCAGAATGTAATTAAGCAAATTCCAGCGTGTTTCATTCTGATTACTCCTGCACTACTTACTACAACAGTACTAACTTATTCCGGCGGCTGGCTGAATTGACGGTGTCCCAGGCGCTCGCCTCTGGAATGCGCGGCGCGCAGCAAGGTGCGAAACGGTGGCGGCGATGATAGCACAACGAGGATCGACTTCAATAGACGAGAGCGACGCCCCAATAAATTTATATTGCTTAATAAGCATGACGTGCGCATCGCTCTCGTGAAGTGTGGAAACTGTCCTTGCGTTTAAATGCACGCATGGCAACACGCAGGATGCTTTGATATTCAATTGCGTGGGCGGCGGTGTATCGGTTCAAGCGTTCATAGGGTTGCTGGGAATAGTGCGCCGCCGCACCCAGAGAGAAGCACTCATGCCTCACACACGAAAATAACGCAGAAAATTTACATTTAAAGTGACTCTTTTATAAATAACGAAATAACGTCGCTTTATAAATATTGGGGCTCTGAAAAAGCATGGAATCAATCAAACATTTGAGGGATGGCGTAATTAGAATAAAGCAACATAAATTATCTCTTCATACTTCTACCCAACACACCGCATCGACATCTGCCAATTTCTACTCGACAATGCTCCAGTAGTATTAGTATCCTTACTACTTACTACTACACACGCTTAACGTGCCTTACGTTTAGTATCTTTCCCTTCCATCGCCATCCATAATCCAAAGATATAACGAGTTGGTTTTTTACATACCCTTCCTATAATATTGAAGTATGCTTAATTATTAACAGTGGTCCATGGAAATACCGCCAATACTCCACGCAGGCGCCACGAAGCAGCAGAGACCGAAGATGTTAAGCAGCGGAAGATGGGAAGATATGAAGATAGATAGTCTTGTAGTCAGTTAAATTCATTCATTCATAAATTCAAAAGCTTCGCTTTTCGTAGCACTTGAGATGCTGCAATATAGTAATGCATTCGCCCTTCCAGTTTTTGACGCCATGATAAGTTGCTTAATCTTGTTGTAGTATCTTCTAAAATATTGTAAGAGTATACCGTGTAGGTGATCCTTGCTGATGTGTCAATGTTGAATCCAGTGAGAAATCGTGTGTTTATAGAAAGAAAAGTTATTCCAAGTCCAAGAAAATTTCAAGTTGTTGTTCACATATTTTCGCACGAGTAAAGTTGTATTTCTGTAAAAATAGCTTTTAATCAATTGACAGCAAATTTGCAACAGTATTTATTGATGCCTTAAATTCGGATCAAGAGGTACCTGACTAATCCACGAAACGAGCAACATAAACGTCCCGGAATGAGCCACCGTAAAATTTTCCAATCGCCAGCAATGCGCATTAAATCTTCTTTTGCTGCAAGCCGCGCATAATGTTAGCAGTACTATAAATTAACGCCGCAGCTAAATGAATATTTAAGCGGCGTGCGAGCAATCGCACGCTTCAATAAAAGGAAATTGCAAATATTATAAACCATAAAAGACCGCAATCCTTGCCGGCGCGCCTTGATAATTGAAAATCGAACAGCAAACGCAGAAAATTCAATTTCGGATTAACGCGTCGCGCTTATTTCCCATGTACTGCTTGTGATTGCCTTGTCCATTGTTGATTAAGTTTTAAATAACAGCCACAAATCACAGCGAAATCAAGCGCAATTCATTTGCAGACTTAGCCAGTCGTGAGTAATGCACCATGGACCCATGCACAGGCTTTGATAAGCCATACATTCCTTATAGTAATGTGCCATCTCCATAAACAACATTGAGCGGCGATATAAATAGTTGCTCCTCAGCGGAAGGAAAAACATGACATGCATTTGTAATTATATAAATATGCAAATGTTACGAGCGGCGGTAGCTGCAGCGGTGACTACGGCGGTGGCTACGGCGGCAGCAACATCGCTGCCGCGAGTGTATCGTGAGCAGGATGCACATATTTGAAAACGACATGAATGATTAATTAATACTCGCATGTTTATACGGTGTATGTTGATATTAAACTCTATTTGCTACTCACACTCTGTCTGAAATAAATCACGCTTTGCAAGCGACTTTATAATAGAACTACGAGCAGCAGGAACAGAGTGGTTGCCGAAATCCTTTGTGACCATAGGGAATGCGTAATTGAGGATCAGTTGGTTTCCGCAGCACATTGATATCAATGAAGCACCTAAAATGACCTAAAGCAGAACAAATTAAAACAATTTAACCTAAAATATACAATGGAACATGATAACGATAATAACAGTTACTGAAAAGTCAATAAATGCGATGAAAATTAAATTTTTTCTTACATTCAAACCGAACTATTTTCAAAGATTTCCAACGCTTCCAACTTTTCTAGCCATTTCCAAATTTTCCAACTCTAGAATGCCTGGATAGGACATGAAGAGACATCTGCATGCAATTGACTGACTCCCCTTTATCGCTTCACAGCTGGAGGCTTCTCCACGTTCCCTGCTTGGCGATTTCGCTTCGAAAGCTTGTGTTTACAATGAGTTCTCACTCACTTCGTGCTCGTGCGCGCTCCTCCACACGATACGAAACGCCTGTGCCCTATCGAAAGCAATGAACAGTAATGACTAATACCCTGTATTGCCCCGGTGCTCTTAAATCCTTGTGAAAGTGCGGTTTACTCTATAAAAACCTTTATCGTACGATCCGCACTACGTGAAGATGGTGTCCTTGTTCGACGGGTACGAGCAACAATACTCGGCACTAACCGCAGATATCACTGCGCAAATCGGAATTTTAGGCACATCATCTACAAGTAGGTCCGCCAAGGCTGGCAAGTCTACTTTCTGATAAATTAACCTGTATAGTAATAAACTGTCTGTTGTGTCTAGGAATTATGAGTGACTGATATTCTCATTGTGTATTTGCAGAGGATAGAAGGCAATTAATCTCAGATATTGAGAAACATGTGGAAGAAGCACAAGAATTGGTATAAAGCAGAGGTTCATTATGTACTAGAGTTTAACTTTGACTAATTGTGGTCTTACCTGTTTAGCTTGAGCAGATGGACCTGGAGGTGAGGGATGTAGACACCACTAGAAGACAACGATGTAGAACTAAACTGGACTGCTATAGAGCAGAGCTCAAACGGCTTACACTAGAATACATCAAAGCAAGATCCATCAAGCAAGTGGGCTATGAATCTGCTGAGGATTTAAATGACGTACGGATTGCCAGTGATCAAAAACAGCGCTTGTTGGATAACTCCGAGCGCATTGAACGCACTGGGAAACGTCTGGAGGAAGGTTATCGCGTTGCGTTAGAAACGCAAGAGATTGGAAACAAGGTCCTGCATGACCTTCATGGCCAACGTGAAACAATTCAGCGCTCCAGGAGCAGAGTAAGTCAAGTTATATGTACTGACTACACCATAGCTAAATACTTTTTCTTCACATATTGCAACAGTTGCGTGAAACCAATGAAGACCTCAGCCGATCCTCGCGTATCATGAACTCGATGCTTATGCGTGCCATTCAACAGCGAATTGTCCTCTACACAGTGGGTGCCTGTTTTGTAATAACTTTTATTGTGGGCTTATACTTGGGCTTCAATAAATAAGTGCCAGTGAATTGTGATCGGCGACGGGGAGCTAATGTACAAATTAGGCTTAGTATTCGACGAGACGTGGAAACCAAAGAGGTCACTGGATTTGCGTTCTTTGTGAAATCGAAACCCATTTAGTATTGTTTCAGAAGTTACACCTGCAAATTAGGCCAATACTGTACGATAATCTAATGCAGCTCACAAGTGTAGGAAAATTTAGCAACAAATTGCGGTGAATGCGGAAATTCGAAAGTCTACATTATCTTGCCTGCCACTGTAAAAGGCAAGCGATGAGTTTCCATGAGTTGGCATTGCTGTGTTAATTTGTGACTGATTCTGTTATATATTCACGTTGATTGTTTGAGCGCGTTGATGTAAGAAATCCGAGGATACGGAGCAGGACTAGCGAAAACAAAATAAACACATTCCATTTCCTGTTAAGCAACCGTGTTGTCATTTCATTGTATGTCATATTGCACTACTGGTGATGTATAGAAAGCTATTCTTTCTATGCGTATTTCTACTTCTTCCTGGTGGAGTAAGTGCAAAAGGCACAAATACTACGCCACGCCCGCACCATCATAAAGGCTTCTCAAAGGCAGGCGTTGTAACCAATTCAGAAACGTGCACAAATATCGCATTGTAAGAGACCTAATATCCTATCCTTACTTTCCCAACCTCTCACATATACTTTCAGGGATATTCTTGATGATGATGGTTCTGCTGTCGATGCGGCCATCGCAGGGCTCCTCTGCGAAGGCATTACAAACCCCCAGAGCATGGGTATAGGTGGAGGGTTCCTCATGACAATCTACGATTCCTCCGAGCAAAAAGTACATGTTCTAAATGCTAGGGAGGTAGCACCCGCTGCGGCTACCAAAGATATGTTTGGCCCAGCTGACAATACTACAACCCAGAATAACAATGCAATCGGTGGACTATCTGTTGCAATCCCCGGTGAATTAATGGGATACTGGGAAGCTCACAAAAGGTTCGGTAAAGTGGGTTGGTATGATTTATTCCGTCCATCTATTGATATAGCTACCAAAGGTCTTCCTGTCAGTCATTACACCGCAACTATGATTGAAAGGAGCCAGGATGATATTAACACCTCACCTAGCTTAAAGTGAGACTACATCCTCATCATTTGCTTTGTTATTTACTTGTATGAATTATAGGAAGCTGTTGACTAATCCAACTACTTCGTTATTGTACGGCCCTGGAGAAATAATGAAGCGTCCGATGTTAGCAGCAACCTTGGAGCTTGTTGCTACCAATGGTCCAACTGCTTTGTATAACGGTACACTAACTGAACATTTTCTGCAGGATATCGACAATAATGGTGGCATAATCACATCGGAAGACTTAAAAAATTACGAGGCAGTCTGGCAACAACCCATCGAGCATTCCATAGGGAAATATGTTCTTTACTCTGCAGGAAAACCCGGATCCGGCGAACTTTTAATGTACATCCTCGAAGTGATGACTAACAAACTCTGCAATCATGACGTTCATTTCTGGCACCACATTATTGAATCTTGGAAGTATGCCTTTGCATTGAAAGCGGAATTCTCAGGTGGCCGCCTAGGCGAACAAAAACCCAGCCAGATCGACGCTCATATTTTAGAAAAAATTCTGACAGGAATACATGATGGTTGTACCTCAAATAATGCAAAGGATTATCTCCGCAATGATGTACCCATACCTTCGGCTCAAGATCACGGAACGTCTCAAATTTGTGTTTACACACCGAACGGAGACGCCGTTTCCGTCACATCAACGATAAATCTATCTTTCGGAGCCATGTTCGTTTCGGAAAGCACCGGCATTATACTAAACAACGAAATGATGGACTTTGCGTCTCCGGATTACTCCAAATTCAAGAGCGATCAAATGGCAAATCAGATTAAACCTTTGCACTATCCAATGTCCACCATGCTGCCCACTATCGTCCTAGACCCGGAGACAAAAAGTGTGAGGCTTGTTATTGGAGCAGCTGGTGGTTTCAAGATTCTTACAGCTGCGTCAATTGTTACGCTAGAAAATTTGTACATGGGAATGCCTTTGAAAACGGCAATTGCAACGAAACGATTACACCATCAACTGAAACCTATGGTGGTGGAGTTTGAGGAAGGATTTGATGAAGAAATTTTGGAGCAATTGCAGAAGATTGGTCATGTCCTGCAGCCGCTAAGTGAATTTGACGAAACTAATAATACTTCAGGCATGGGCACGTTCTCCTGCGTTAATGGTATTTCCATTATAAATGGACATATTTATCCGGTTGGTGATAAAAGGCGTAAATCATACGCTGGTGGTTTGTAAGCTTACCTTGATTCCCGATAAACTGTAAACGTATACATTATACAAACCAAAATATTTTGCTACCAGTAACAAAATTCATTTTGTATAATATACACATCTCTATTAAATAAATATATAATATACCTCGGACTAGACACCTCTCTTGACGTATGATTGTTTACCCCATCTGCTATGTTTGTTTATTATCTAATGGCTTGTAATTGTACGTGTGAGACTCCTTTGCTATTCCTATTGGCAGTTGGCACACAACACAATCGACCCTGAAACAATCATTACTAAATTTAGTACACGTTGGAAAATTTGCCATCGCATGAAGGATGTGAGAGGTAAATCAAATCAAAGCAAATGAGGAACAATCCATGTGGGTGTAACTTTATAGCCAGCAAGAAGGGTTCTAAAGTTGTGACGCACGTCTTCGCAGGACCCATATGTTCAATTACGATTGTAGTAATGAGTTCACGTTATCACATTGTCGCAGACCGCGGCATGGCGCTCGCACCCCGATTGATAAAACGTATTTGCGCCACGTGACAAATTGTTATACACGCGTTCAGCCGTGAAATGGGTTTTGGTCGCGCACGCAGCTTTTCCGGCAGTATAAATAAGAGCGGCTGCGAATAGCTGATCATTCGAAGGTGCAACAACGAACATCCAACAAGTAGTCCCCGATTAACAGACATCAAAAGTTTTTTCTCCACCAATTCAACTATACAAGTCACCGCAACGAGAATCTCAAGTCAGCGATAGTTTTATTTTCAACCCCCCAGAGAAAAATGCAGGCAGCAATAAAGAATGGTAAACACAGTTATTACGTTATGGTCATGTTTCTGATTATGTTTTGGATGTCGTCGGCGACTGGCTTCGAGGACGAGAGCGGGCGTACGATGAGGAAACGCGTTGAAGGAGGTATGCGCATGGTTGAGGAACGCCGGAGCCAGTTCGACAAGGGGATGATTTACAGAGACCAACAAATTATCCGTACGCCCATGAGGGATGCCAGGTTTGCGGACCGCGATACACGTATTGCCATAACACAGAATGAACCTTCTGGGACACGGAAAGAGCAGAGACTTCGCAGAGAGCAAATGGACCGCAATGTTGATGGGCAGCGCTACCGCGAAGTAAATAATAACATGGTACGCGGGGAGAGATTGAATGAAGAACGGTTTAACCGCAGGAATTTTCGTCATGATGATGCATTAGACCGACGCTTTAGAGAGCGCACTGAGCGACTTGAACGGGAAGACCGACGTGAAGAGCGTAACCGTGTTCTGGCGCATTCTCGGCGAGGTGTAGAGGACCGCAGGAGCAATGTAATGCGTGAATGGCGAGAACGAGAAGAGCGCGAATCTCGAAGAGAATCCCGACGTGAGGAAGAAGTTAAAGAGGAACGCGATTCGAGAGTCCGTCGTGATGAACAGCGAGGGCGAGAACAAATCCGCGAACGGGAGGGTGCTTTGAACCGGCGATATGAAGAACGTAAAGAACGACGTGAACGAGAAGACCGTACAGATCGTCGTCAACGAAACGATCATGAGAACCACCGAGAAGATCATGAGAACCGCCGAGAAGATCATGAGCACCGCCGAGAAGATCATGAGAACCGCCGAGAAGATCATGAGAACCGCCGAGAAGATCATGAGAACCGCCGAGAATTTAAGAACCGCGAGGAACGCCGTGAACGACAAAACCGTATAGAACGACATAACCAAGATGAACGCATCCAGGTCCACCGAGAAACTGAAGAAACACGTAAACGCGAAAACATCCGTGAACGCCTAGCAGGTCGTGAAGAACACGAAGAGCAGCGACGGGAACATCGTAATACTGTCCGTTCAACAGAGCATCGCAACAGAGATGCACAGCCGGAAGAGCGTCGAGAGCAGGAATACACTACTCCGGAACGCGTAGATCGCCGTGAGCGAGTAGATGCACGCCGCGAACGCGAAATTAACAACCAAGCGCGTCAAGAGCGCATCTCCGAACGCGAAAACAGGAGCATCCTCACCTTACCCATGACAAAAATGGAGGATGCAAGTACTGAATGGTCCTCAGCTGCTACCTCGGTTAGCAAAACGCTGCTAGTTCTCATCCTACTTGGACAAATCATCAAGAAATCCGAGAACAAAAAGTAAGTGAGCAAGCCAATCTATCCAAACAAAAACTAAATTAAAATATTATTACAGGCTGTACCATTTGCGTGATTTTCTTCCCGCCGCAATGAACAAGGTCTTCTAAACAACAAGGCCATTATGAAAATGTAGCGCCCAACATCTCCAGCATACCAACCGGAAGAAATACCATCGACGACCTAACGCTATGCTCTATGTACCTTCCCATTATAGAGAGTAATCCAAATTATCCATTATTGATCGTCGTTGTGTCCAGTACAGTAATTCAGTATCCAGTAGTTTAATTCAACAATATATCACAGTCCTGTACCACCCTTAGCGAAATGTGAGTTAGATGCCCTATCCTATATATTCTATGAAGATGCAGAATATCTATACTAATAATGTTAGAGATTAAAATCAAAATAGGAAATAACATTACAGGTGTAGACGTGTAAAACAAATACAAAAATGATACAAATAAAATGTATGTAGCAAAGTCGCCAATATTTTACCTTACCTCTTAATCTGTAACAATAGATGCCTTATTGCAGGCAACGCAAGGTTGCTATGATTTGGTCCAACTCGATTTTGTACCCGACTAACTGCTGTTGGCGCTCGGCGCATTGCTCGCAGGTGCGATTCACAATGGTCTTCTGGGCCAGACCATGCACAATTTTACGCAACCGGTTTTCCCGTTCTTCATACTTCATTTCTAATACATTTAACTGTAATTGTGAGAAAATAAAATACCTGGTTATCAGGAATACTTGATAAAACTGAAGTAAATAATACTGAACTGTAGAAAGATAGAATAGAGTATTTTAAAGGAAATTATAACCGTTGACCGATTTAATTACAGCTGTGATGATGGCATTAGATTTCTGCTTATAGTAATATATCTAGCAATAAACAACCACAATATATGGTATGTTGAAATCTTACTCAGAATGACTAAATATCATGCATTATTTTTATGTCTTATTAGTTATCGGGCAGTGCGAAAAGCATAAAAAATCTTCAAATGTCTAAGTTTCCACTAATGATTTTGTAATGATTTAATGATAATGTCCATCCACTACCATCATCATCGCCTTAATCATTGTCCTTCGCGTATTTAGTGTGTGATATTGATGTAGTTACAAATAAATATTGGTACTTCAAAGAATCACATCATAAGTCTCTATGAATTATCATTATTACCTTCCTACGTAACGACATAGCCTCATTTTCATTCCCATTATCAAAATTACAGTCCTGTAGCAAACTCGTCACGCCACTATTGAGCTTATTGTTCAAGACATCCCTCTCAACCGTAATCACCGCCAATTCTTCCTTCGCCGTCATGAGCTGTTGTTTCAGAGCTGAAAGACTCACCGTTTGCACCTCCAGCTTCTCGCGCAGTGGGGTTACATTTTCCAGATAGTTGGCCATCTCCCTTTCATGAGCCTCTTGCAGGGTATTCAACTAGAAATGCACAAATTACAACATAAAATACTAATTACTAAAAGTCTACGACATACATCCTGCAATCGCTTTGCTTTCAACGCTTGAAAATCAGCTTCCACCCGCAATAACTGCGTTTTCATCGTATCCCGCTCATTGCGAATCATGGAAAGCTCATCATCCGGGAATGCAGTTGCAGTACCTTTGTCCATTTTCCGCTCATTGAAATTGGTCCTTAGTGATCCTTCTCTTTCCTTCTGCAAGCGTCGATTTGTCCTTCGTAATTCATCATTGTCCTTTTGTGCTTTAACAATGGCTTTTTCTTTCGTGGCCAGTTCGGACTGATACCCGCGGATGGTTGCCAGAAGGTGTGCGTCTTCTCTAGCCTCTGGCTTCTTCGTTGACTTTGCTACTTTTTCGTTGTTAGGTGCGTCTGTTTGACAACCACGGTTTGTGGTGTCCTTGGCAGGAATCTTCTCATCGATGTATTGTACAGTTTGTGTGTATACATCATAAGTATCTTCGTTGCGCTTCAATTGCGACTTCAGATCATTTACATGCAGCTCTAAATCTTCAATGTGACTCTCGTACTTTAGTTTCATTTGGTTGAACTTCTCTTGTACGTCCATAAAAACTTTCGAGTTTTGTGCATCACGAAGAAGTGCCTCTTGCTCAAGACTCTTAATCCGTTCCTCAAACATTTTCCGTGCTCCATGGTCATCATACTTAGAGGCAACAATCAAAGCAGATACGGAATCAGGATGCTTGCGGGCAATAATCCTCTCCATTTCTTTAATCTGACGATTGAGGTCCAATATGCATTTGGCATCCTTCTCGACTTGTTGCTTGAACTGCTTTGCTTGTGCCCGTTCCTGCTCTAGCAATTTATTCGCATTAAATTCATTCTCCTTCAGCTTATCGCGTATACTCTGGATCGCCTTCAAATCCGACTTATACTTTGTAAGCACGCTGTCCAAATCCATGACTCTCCGCTCTAGAATATTGTTCGCAGCCATCAGTTCATCGCAAGTGGATCGTAGCTCCGCGTGGGACTTGTTCGCCGCCTCCAGTTGCACATGCAGCGCAGTTTTCTGCTCCTGCGTATCTTTGAGCATCTCCAGCGCATTAGACAACTCGTTAGCAGCGCCTGTCGGCCGCTTATGCTGCTTGAGCTCATTAAGCTCATGCTAATAGGGCAAAGAAGCGAACAGTGATCAAACACGTCAATAGGTGATATCAGTTTTTGGCAATAAACCGAAAAACCAGTTGGCGTTCGGATATAAAAACAAGATTCTCACATCCCACTCGTTTATGCAAATTGCGTTGAACTTGACCGTTCATTAGCCAGTGTTTTAGTACCATGGGAGATAAGAAACGAGACTTTGAAACGATATTTGCAAACAAGCAAAGGAGACGCTGTGTTTGCCAACTGGTCCAAATCATTCCGACCGGATCGGGTCATTGAATGCTTTTAATAATTGTCAACCAAAACGCTCATGTCTTAGAATAATGAGCAGAGAGTTGGAGAAGGCCGCTATAAAAAGGCGCTGGATTAAAGTCATCATGCAGTCGTTCGACGCACTTGCAGCATGAAGTTGTTTCTCGTCCTGAGCCTTGCCTTATTGGCATCCAATCTTGTTACTGCAAAACCGAGCAAAGAAGCAGAGATAACAGACAATGTAAAACCAGCAGAAGAAGCTGATCTTGCTTTGAACGATGATGCACACCCAGAAGAAATTAGCAAAGTTATTGCTGTGAAAGACAATAAACTTAAGAACCTATTAAGAGGATTGAAAATCGCGGAAATCGAAGAAGAATATGCTCCAGTTGAAAGTCCAGAAACTAAGGTGTCTTACGAAGGAAGCCAATTGCTCCGAGTTGTCCTCGATACCAAAGACAAGAAAAAACTTATCGCAAAATTAAGAGATGCTCATGGTAACTACTACCTTAAACCCACCTCCCACCTACCCAAAAACAATAGAAACACATTTTTTAGTTTGTTAAAATGTTATTTGCTTTGTTACCGAATAGATATTTCAATGTGGGGAGGTAACCTAAGTGCAGTAGACATTCTGGTCCACCATAGTTCCAAAGACAACGTCTTCAAAAGTCTTGCCAGTGGCACTATCAACTACGAAGTCGTTATTAATGACCTCCAAAAAGCTATTGATGACGAAAATCCAGCTGAAGAAGACGATGAATTGGAAAACAGACAAGGCAAGCAACATCATCCACATCCACAAAACGCAAATCACAATTTCAAACTCTTGTCCATCACCATCCCAATGACCGTAAAGCATATTTTTCAGTTCACAAACAACAAAGGAAAAGTAATCTCGCTGTTTGGTTAGGCCTGAGTACCATTAACAATGACTTAGCTGACTTTGACTCGAGTCCAAATTTGGGTCCGTACAAGTTGGCCTTACATTTTTCTGTGACTAACCACATGCATTACAATCGCACCGTGTGAACTGTGTTTGTATGCACCACGTGCACCATGCATAACATTAACAGTTAATCCATGTTTGCTTAGACCGAACGTCAAAATTACCATTGTTATATTCTCCAGGCCATCCAATGACATGGAACTCCTACCACCGCTTGCGAAACATTCACAGTTATTTGGACTACTTGGGGCAGACGTATCCGAATTTGGTCAGCACCCAAGTGATCGGTACCACTCACAAAGGACGCCCGCTAAAGCTGGTCAAGATCTCAAATGGCAAACCAGAGAATAAAGCTATTTTTGTTGATGGGGGTATGCACGCTCGTGAATGGATTTCACCAGCCTCAGTCACCTACATTATTAATGAGTTGCTGTTAAATTATGATTTGCAATCGGTCGAGCTGCAGAATTTAGATTGGTATATTCTGCCAGTGGCTAATCCAGATGGCTATGAATATTCTCATGAAACTGATCGTTTGTGGAGGAAGAATAGGGCTTACAATGGGCAATGTCAAGGAACTGATTTGAATCGTAACTTTGGGTAAGATAAAGCAGCATTCAAAGATCATACCACATCAAACTTCTCACTTTGTAATGTGGCAACACTGTAGATACAAATGGGGAGGTCGTGGAAGTGGTCACAATCCTTGCCAGGAAATCTACGCCGGGACAGGTCCCTTCTCCGAACCAGAATCAAATGCTATCCGTAACTTCATCACCTATACCAAAGCCGACTGGCAAGGATATGTTTCCTTCCACTCCTATGGACAGTACATCCTTTACCCATGGGGTTACGATAAAGTGGTGACAAATGACTATGAAGAAATGACCAGGGTTGCTCAAGCTGCTGCTCAGGTACTATTAAATTGCAAAATACCCACAAATCATTACTAAACTATTCCCGCAAATAACACATTTTATTCTTAGGCAATTCGTGCTGCGGGAGGACCTGCTTACACCGTTGGACCTTCCGGGTCTACCCTCTACCCAGCGTCAGGTGGCTCCGACGACTGGGCTAAAGGCGTGATCAAGATGAAATACACCTACACTATTGAACTCCGCGATACAGGACGCCACGGATTTATTCTACCAGCTAATTACATCAAACCAACCGCAAGTGAAGCTTTTGCAGCGCTACGTGTAATCGCTAAAGCCGTGTCCACCTCATAATCAACCAAGTACTTGCAGTTTATTGACTGATTCTCCTCCATATGCATAAATAAAGTGTTGTAACAATCTGCCCTTTTTTTCTACTTACAAGAATTGATTGCATTTCTTCTCGAAGTCCTTTGTTGTCACTAAGAAGCATTTTGATTATATTTTCTTTCTTCTCAAGTTCTTCTTGTTGAGAGTTCACAACAGTTACATGTTTGATAGTCTTTGCTTTACCAATATCACTCTCAGTTAAAGTTGAGATCCCTAAACCTGATTTGATGGATGTTGGACTTGTTACTGGTGATAACTTCATGGCATCATTTAATTTTTCTGAAATGTTAGGTGATTCTACTTTCGATGGGGAGTCAAAGCTGTAACTGTAATTCTCATCTATTGGCATGGTATCTTTAGAGCCTTCCTTAGGTGTAATATCAATATTTGGTGCCTTTACAGACTCTGTATCACTCTCTGAATTACAATCATCACCTGCCTTTGTATCCAGAGGCAAAGGACTCAAACTCTTTGGTGTTGGCGTTGCATTATCAGTCTGATCCGATAAATGCGATGCTTTTGAGCCTTGACTCAACTGCTCAAAGCTCTTTGAGCTTTCTTTGTAGATCTTCTCTGCCTCCTTCATTATTTCATCAATGGAAAGCTCTCCAATGTCCTTCTGATACTGCCCCATTGGACTGTTAGCACTGAGGCGACTTATTTCCTCCAGAATGCTAGGGATGTCAACATCATCGTCAAACTCTTCTACCTCTTGCTCATGCACTAGGTATTCAGCCAAGGAGCTGGAGATATCACGTTCGCTTTGTTTACTGACACCACTCGCAACAGTCGGGTTCTTCAACCACCAAAAATGTCCTCCCGCGGGCGTTTGCTTACCATCCATAATTGCGCATACACACCCTGAGATCTGAAATCTATCGATAAAACAACTATTCAACACTTTGCACGTGAGATGGGTATTTAAAATACAAGGCAGAATTTCACACGAACTGTTTACATCTTTATATCGCCGGCAACACGCACGGAGCGGGAGTGTGGAAGAGGAGCGAAGTCTCGATTGTTCTCGTGGATCTCCGTGACAGCTGAATGTCATTACACAAGAATTTGAAATGAACAGCCCATGTGGATTAAATCATCTTAACTCCAAACACTGCAGTCACTATAGTAACATTGAGAAAGATGTCACAGTAATACATTAAATTTCCAATGAAACAGGAATTTGAGAGCCACCAAAATTATCACTTTGAATCAAGTTTCTGCCGTTTTCGGAGCAAAAAATTGCCACGTTTGTTCAAATTCACTGCAAATATACAACTCCTTTGGCACTTTTAAACATGGCGAGTTTTTTCAATACTTCATTGTGCAATATTTTTGTGAAAAATGGTTTCAAGCGGACACTACACAAGCAGAATCATTACGATGTATTGAAGCTCAATCAAAATTGCAATCACGCAGAGATCAAACGCGCATATTATGAATTATCTAAAAAGGTAAAGCAAAGTGACCCATTAGTCATCAAAAACTCAACATCATAATCTCTAACTAAATAACACTAGTATCATCCGGACAAAAATCAAAGCGTTTCTTCGAGTAAATTCATTGATGTGGCTGAAGCTTACAAGGTTTTGAGCAAGCCCTACAGTCGTCATCGGTACGACTTGAGCCTTCTTTCAATCAATGAGAGATATCGCACAAATCATTACGAACAATTCACTCGTCGCAAGTAAGAGCAGAGCTTTGCATCCCAAATTCTGCATTGGCCACGAAATATGCTAATTTTATTGAGTTTATTTGAATATAGCCGAATGGATGAACCGGTCTTTTATCGTCGACGCACATCAAGCTATGAATATGATACCCTTCGCCCTTACCAAAATACTCGTTACCATGACAAGTTCACCAATTGCATTTTCTTCGTAACGCTTTTGCTTTGCATGGCGATTGGTCTTACCCTACAAGTGTTGACATTCAAGTAGTATAATTAAATTACTTAAGCACTTTGGCAAATTGTAACTTTTTGTTTGATAGACATGCTATGCGTATTAGAAGAGAAGAATTGAGACTTAGCACTGCCTTGGCAAATCGCAGTTTGGAGAAGGCGAGGATAATCTCGGATGAACCCGGGAACAAGGCTAAAATCAAGTTGTTGGAAGAACAATTCAAAACTAATAACATCAGTCTGGATTAAATCAAACCGGGAATAAGTGAAATTCAGTGTTTTTAGGTGTAAATATTTTAAATTTTTAATAAATTTTCAGTCGTATGTAATGTGTGTGTTGGATATACTCTCGGGATTCCAATCTGAACTAAGATCTATCTATAATTAGAAATGTAAAATTCCAAATAATATTGAAACGCAAAATGCATTGAATGCTCTGATCACAGAAAACGTCTTTTTATTTTATTCCACGCCTGCATTCACTCTACCTTGGAGAACATATTCAATCAAGAGAGGGATGAAATGATCTCACAAATGTTGATGAAATGAACAAAATTATCA